>CM031569.1:749894-1119103 GCA_018467065.1 Ephestia elutella
GGAAGTGTTCGTGAGTTTGTGTGTAGGGGTTTATCTTTGGAACTACCCACAGGAACTACCGAATCTATCGGATTTCTTTTTAATTTGGTTTTTAACGCTGTCAAATGTTATTACGAGTATAAATGTTAAAGAACATGGCTATAGCCGAATATGGAAGGCCTTACAGAATAATTGCCGAAATTTTGCATAAATTATCAAAATATATTAATAACTCAAAAGGTACATTACCTAAGGTAACAAAAAAAAATCTGATTTCAATCGACTTACGAAAATAGTATCACTTGTTGATAAAATATTTAGTCTTTGCTAAATATTTTTCCATTACGCAATAAAAATATCTAGTCTCCTCCTACATTCAGTCAACAGAAAATATACCGAAATGTCTTTTTGTAACGTAAGTAGGCCAAATCAAAGTAGGTTACATAAATTAAGTAGGAATTTCAGTGAGATCTTTCCTATTCTGAGTGAGGGTATTAAGTTATGTTTTGCTTATTATGAAAGGAAATATTTCTAGTGCCCTTTTCAAGTTTGGAGATGAACAAGTAATAAGATAGTACCACGAATATAAAATTACGTAAGTCTATTTATGTAGTCTTATACTTTTGTTTTTCAACTTACCTAAGTTCTAGGAGTAAAAATCTCGGTGGCGGCGCAGTGGTGCGCGCGCTCGGTCTACGATAGTGGCCGTTAAGTAACATTCGCAGGCTATGATTATTGGCAGCCACTATATGCGTAGATCCGTTAATGTCTCTTAACTTATCTCCTTTATACCTTGACGGTTCTCCTATTAAGTACACGGACACAGCAAAAGACGTTACGTTGGATTCTTTTCTAAATTGTTCTGCCCATATATCTGAAATTAGTCGCAAGATTTATTATTCACTCCACTCGCTCAGGTGTCTGCAGTATTTCTTACCGGTCCAAACTAAAATCTCCTTATGTCAGTCTCTCATACTGCCATTGCTTGATTATGCTGATGTCTGCTTTCTCGATGCTACCGAAGAGCTACTTAACCCGCGAGCACTCGCGCTATGAGCATTTCCCTCACGCTGATTTTAAAATTCGCGGTATTTCGTCAAAATTGTGCGAACGCGCCTCGTTTTCGCTATAGCTGAGTTTTGTTAGTCCCCCGACCTCCTCGTCACAGCAACACCCGCGCAGTTTGTCCCAGTCCATCAAGAAAGGGGTTTGTCCGGCCAGGTCGCGGAACGCGGCATTTTTACTTGAATGTTGTAAATTAAATAATATAATAGTTTTTTTGTTATTGTTTTGTTAAATAATCGTCAGTAATTATTGGGTTTAGCAGTTTATTTATAAAATTGAACATTTTTCCAGATGGATAAGCAACAATAAATTATTTCGTGGCTCGAGGAAGACTATTATTTTTAGATACTAAAATTAGACCTAAACCTAGCAGTATGTTCTGTTTCAACAAAAATAAGGTTTGGATGTCTTATGTAGGTACTAAACAAGAAAAAATCAAAAAATGTCCTGATGATAAGTATATCACATAATGATGACCGAATTGATCCAGATAGCGGAGATAGCTATAGGAGGGGTGGATGTGGTGGACAGGCTGAAAGAGAGTATTCCGTGGTTCAAGTGTTTTGCATGGCCGCTGAGGTTTTTTTTTCTTTATTAAATATAGCTAGTCAATTATATATAAAGAAAATACAGATATTTTGATCACCCGGAGACAATATCTAAAAAAGCTAGCCCTTGAGCTAACTCAACCCCAAATACAGCGAAAATCCACCATGCAGAACCTCTCACATCGTCTTCGGCAAATTATAAACCGATTTATTATTTGTCCGAGACGAAAAAATCGCAAAACAAAAAAGACATATTAAATACATACATAAAAAAAATTGCAGTTAAAATATTTAACTGCAATTTTTTTTATGTACAGATCATTCTATTATTTTGTGCAGTATATGCAAAGCTAGTGCATATGATGAAGATTAATGCCAAGCTATCTTCTATGGTTTTTTTTAAAGATTTTTTTTTTAATTTTTTTTTTTCCAGAAGTTCGTTCTACTATTACAAATTTAGCTCCTATGTTTGTAATTAAAGAAAATAAGTTTAAAAAATGTTAAAAACTTGAAATCAATATTTTATTTGATTCTATATGATTGTTTTAATATAATATGGTTATTAAATACTACATAACTTATGTCCTATATACAAATCCGCAAAATATCCACTGCTGGATAAAGGTCTCCCCCAAGATTTTGGGGGGATTTGCCATACTCACCACGCTTGGCAGGCGGGTTGGCGAGCGCAGTTTTTTTTTTTTTTTTTTGGCTTTGTGAGCTTCCGACGCTGCTGCCCATCGGAAGCATTTCCCTTAGTCGCCTCTTACGACATCCATGGAATGAGATGGAGTGGTCCTATTCTAACCCGGGAACCACACGGGTAGCCATAAATAAAATGAATGAATATACAAATAATCTGTTTACAAAACGTGAGCGAAATACTCTATGCGCGAGTATTCGTGTAACTTTTAAGGGCGCGTGTTCTCCCGGGTTAATAGGCTAGAACGTCTGCAAAACTTATGCATTCGTTTTATCTATGGTTTGCGAAAATATGACCACGTGTCGAAGTTCCGAAAGCAACTCAACTGGCTT
Source organism: Ephestia elutella (assembly GCA_018467065.1). Lineage (NCBI taxonomy): Eukaryota > Metazoa > Arthropoda > Insecta > Lepidoptera > Pyralidae > Ephestia > Ephestia elutella. The sequence goes on from CM031569.1 coordinate 752,522, forward strand.
CCTATCCGCTCTCGCAGGAAAACTAGACTACTCTTTCTCCTTTTCAATGTCCTAAACAATCCTAATTATCCCTCCTACCTGCGTGACCGTTTTTCCTACTTTCGTCCTTCTGGTGCGCCGTGCAGACCTCATCTTAAACTCCTCCTAGATTTCCCCCTACATAGCACATTTTCATACTCCCATTCCTCTTCTGTTGAAGCAGTCAGGTTATGGAATCTCCTCCCTGTTGATATACGTGACTCTAAAACTATTTCTATCTTTAAGAAAAGAGTGAAGGAACACTACCTCTCTCTCTCATCCTAGTATATATTTTGTATAATTTATTTATTTATATTCATATATATTTTTGTTATACATTGTATGTATAATACGGTCTATATGTATTATATGTAGTATATTTTTCTTCTTATATTATATGTGTTATTTTTATCTGTTACTTATCTCTATTAGCTATTTTCTTTTCTTTTTAGTACACGCCAATGCCTCTTTTTTTCCCTTTCTCGGGTCTTTTTTCTTTCGCGGGTCTACTGGAAGAAACTTCTATAGAAATAAGTAGAACCTTTGTACTTAGTTTTCCTATGTTTTATGTTTCCATTGTATGTATTTGTTGTGTACAAAAATTAATAAATAAATAAATTCGCAATGGTCGGTCACAGGATGGGTGACAAAAAATGTATTATCTTTTACTTTCTCGTACATCGGAAATCTTAAACCGTTGGTCCCGACTGGATTTGCATTGGTAAAAACCCACCCATCCGCCTGGGCGATGGGCCCGCGTGGTGGGTCATATCCCACATCCTTATTGTACGTCCATAAGGAAGGGCAATGCCCTAGCAGTGGGCACATTAAAATAGCTGATAATAGTTAAGTAAAAATTTTGGATCGTATTTTAGTATGTCCTGTCACAGGACTGTAAAAGAAATAAATTAGTAAAACGGACCAACTTCAAAAAACGGTGCGTGTCTCATAACTTATTTTAAATACCTAACTTAGTTGGTTCAGTCATAAAACTTCGCCTCCCCTCATTGTCATTCTCATTTAAAACGAATTAAAGAAATAAGCACCCGGGAAATGGCTCGCCGCATTCAAACGTCCTTTTAAAAGATTTAACACTAAGTTGTAAGAATTTGCGAATGAAAAGTCAAAGTTTCACGGCCGGCGGCGGCCAGCCCGGCCTTAACCCATTTTACTGCAGATAATTTCCATACTTTTAGGGTTCTGTAGCTGAAAGAGAAAAACGGAACCTTTACTGGAGCATTTTATCAAGTCTGTCAAAGACTGTTTTCTCAGAAACTCATGGAGGCACAAGGGAAACTTGGCCATAATCCCTTCGAACTGTGAAAAATCAGCCTTCAAAGTCAACGCAATCTAAAGTTATAGCAGAACTAACAAGGAAATGTTAACAATGTTATAAATTTAGGTTGAAAGTCATAAAAGTTGGCATAAAAAGAAAATCCGGTAATTGAGAATGTATAGTTCCATCACAAAAAAAAATATTTTGTTCAGGAGCCTATTTATACGTATGTCCGTTTCGCACTTGGCTTCTCGTTTTCAATGGCTGTTTGCTCTGGGGATCCCAACTGCCTCTAATTCGGTTTATGAGCTGATAAAATGGTATGTTGTTGATCTTTTCCCGGTTTTAATCTGTTGGAGTTTTTGATCTGAAGTGGCCGAGATAGATATCTATTTAGATTTACGTACTTTGAATTTGACTTTTTACACAGCTGATGAAATATACCTTCTAATTTGGCTTAATTTAAATCGAAATGTCATCAATTAGTTACTGCTACTTACTACCGAACAAAACAGACATTCTATATGTTTAACAAATAAATGATTTCTTTCTTTCTTTCTGTATTCATGATATCACAGTTAAAATAAGAAAGGAATTTTGGATATTTCGCCTTTTAGTGGGTAAAAAATGTAAAAACGACATTATATCGGGTGAAGCCGCGGAGAAAAGCTAGTGTTTAATAAATGTACATTCTGTTATAGATATCAGCGTACCTGTCGGTGACGGTGTACATCGAGGACGTGAACGACAACGCTCCGAAGTTTGTGGACACACCGTACAAAGTTGTCGTAGACGAACTTACTCCTATAGGTAATATTGTCACTGAAGGTACCTATTGTAAGTTATACCTCGGACATCATGAATTTTTTATACTACTAAGTAGACAAAAAGATATACGATACTTCCCACCTGGTGAAAAGCGGACACTGCAGCACGGACATGAATAAATCTTTTCACGCCGTTTTTGAAGAATTCCATGTTGTAGCCTCATCATGCCATGGAAAACCATGGCAGGAGCTCATCCCATAACCGTTGGGTAGGTACTTGGGAGGGAACTCCATTTAAAACGCACTGTTTGTATGCGACACTTTCATTAACTAACTTTCGATTATTTTAAATAAATAATAATATACATATATACGGACAAATCACACAGATTAAGTTCGAGACTTGTGTTATAAGATACTAACTCAACGACACCATATTTTATAACAAATACATATACAGATAAACATCCAGGACCCAGGCCATTCTGAAAAAGATCATTTTCCATCTTGACCCGATCGGGGATCGAAACCCGGACATCCGGTGTGACAGTCCGCCGTGATGACCATTGAGCCACGGAGGTCGTCAAATTATATTTTGATTTTACGAATCAAAATATAATTTGATACTATATAGGTATTGATACTATTGCGCCACTTTCCTTCCAGTGTGTTATTGAGTCACGTATTGGACAGATATAGAGTCCCGTGAACATCCCACAATCCGCACGTGGAGTGATAAAGTGATCTAGTAAATAAACACCACAAAACGTTGTACATTCGTTTTCAATATTGCTATAAATAGTTGTTTTTGGATTTACGAACTATAAATATTATTTATTCGACCGCTACTGTGCCCCTGAGTCCGCTCCTGAAGGAATTCTGAGATGAAAAGTATCGCATGTGCTATTCAGATTTAATATTATTCTTAGTACTGTACCGAAATTCGTCTAGTAGAAACGCATTCTGACGATTTTTGGGTGAAAGAGTTCATTCATCCAAACATTCATCCATTCATTCTTAAGTTAAAATTTTATGTTCGTAATAGGATATGTGTGAAAAAGTGGCCATAATCTGCCATAGCCCACTTGAAAGACGCTCAATAGGCTGCAAACCCTAATGGTGTAAGGACAGCCTAACTAGGTGGGGATTTATACACAACTCACAAAATTTGTAGGAGTGTGGTGTTTCTTTCCAAATAATCGAGCACCTGCTGTCCAGCCCCCTGCGCCCTAATACCTGAACTCGGGACGACTTGATTAGGCTATGAAAATGGTAGTTTACTTTTTGGGGCAAAAATTCAAATAAAAGGGAAAAAGAGAAATAAGTCAAAGAAACATAATCATGAGATAGAGGCTACCTCTTAACATGTGTATTCTTTTAAACCCTAATTGTATGTAATTATTTTTCAGGCCTCACGATCTTCAAAGGCATCCGGGCCTTCGACCGAGACAAGCCCAACACTCCCAATTCAGATATCCAGTACAGCATCACCGGCGGCGACGCATACGGCCACTTCGCCTTGGAGAGCTCCCACAAACCAGCGCTCATTCTGAAGAGAGCATTGGACTACGATGCCGGGGATCGGGAGTTCAAGCTTGTGGTTACTGCTTCTGTGAGTAATTTTCTTAATCTTGGTCTTACAGCGGATGTAGACAAAATATTAATGTTATATTATATCGAACGTATGCTAAAAATTAATATGTTTATTTGCATAACACGTAGCTAAAAATTATGTTCCGAAACTGGCGCGATTTTGACGAGTCGAGAGATGCACTTCCGAGCTTGGCGCTCGAGTTCAAAAACACATTGATCACGGACACAGCATGGATTATAATCTATTAGTTACTACGTATTTTTGAGCCTATTTAAATTTATTTTATTTTCAGGATCGAGGGTCTCCTCAAAGAAGTTCCAACACAACAGTTTTGATCACGGTTCAGGACAATGACGACCTCCCTCCAAAATTCACTCGCGATGTCTACAGAACTCAGTTACCAGAATTTTATCCTCTTTTGGTGAGTTTTAATCTTTTATTTTTCAGAAAACAATAAGAAATAGCGATAAGAATTACTCTTACTCTCATTTAGGTATCTCAATATTTCACAGCATCGTAAGCAATATTATGACAGCAACTAACTGCATCAGCAAAGGAACTATATTTCCTTTAGTCAGTAATTGCATTATTTTACTGATTTATTACATTTAGGTAGGTAAGACTCTTTCAAAACTAAAATATATTTAACATGACTAACCAAAAAAGGAGTGTTATGTTTTCAGGGTTCATATATTGTGTTTTTGTGTGGTAGAGCCACGCTACTGGCCAAATTTTTGCTAGTAGCATGAATGGGCCGGCTCGTCCGGGGAAGTACCACCCTCTCACAGAAAATCGACGTTTGAGTAGTTGCCTTAACGCTTCTATGCTTCGTTCGGTGAGTGAGAGAGCCGGAGGCCCACCCCTTCCCCCCACCCCCTCAACATGGCAGCGGAATTTCATAGTAGAGTACCCCAGGAGGGTACCGGTACGTTACGTACAGGAGAATCCCTCCCTGAGCATTCTTGCTTGGGCTGCCCTACGTACTCTGGGGAGGGCAAAATCCCGCTCGTCATTGCTCAAGATAAGGCTACGGCACCCCATGCACACCATGTCCATCTGTGCAATATCAGGGGTATTCACTCAAACCTCAACTCTGTCCACTACCATCTGGAGGCAGAAAAGCCTGCCTTATTCTTTTTGACGGAAACCCAGATATCGTCTCCAGCGGATACGTCATACCTACATTATCCCGGCTACAAAATCGAGCACAAATTCGTGCCACACGCTGGCGTATGCGTATTTGTCAGGGACGATGTCTGTGTTCGCCGTCTATGCAATCTTGAAGGCAAAGACTTGTCCACTCTATGGCTTCGTGTAGATTGCGACGACCACCCTCGCGTCTACGCTTGCCTCTACAGGTCCCACAGTGGTGATGCCGAAACTGACCGACTCATGGAGCATATTGGCACTGCAACGGACTATGTGCTGCGACAGATTCCATCCGCGGAAATAATAATTCTTGGGGACTTTAACGCCCACCATATAGAATGGCTCCAATCGGGAAAAACCGATCATGCGGGTAGATCTGTTCACGCCTTTGCCGCGGCCTATAGTCTGTCTCAGATGGTTTCAGCCCCCACACGCATACCTGATGTGGAAGGCCATACGCCCTCACGGCTTGATCTCCTGCTGACTTCCCATCCGGATGGCTATGTAGTATCTGTTGGTGCCCCTATTGGCTCATCTGACCATTGCCTAATCCGGAGCATGGTGCCATCCACGTGCAAATTACGGCCCCGTTCCGCCGGCTGTCGCCGTGTCTGGCACTTCAAGTCAGCAGATTGGGATGGGATGCGGACCTTCTTTTCATCCTACCCCTGGGGCGAAGTTTGCTTCTCGCTTCGGGATGCTTCTGCCGTTGCCGACTCTGTTGCTGATGTGATATCGCAGGGCATGGAACTTTTCGTCCCAAGTTCTGTTGTGCCCGTTGGTGGCAAGTCTCAGCCTTGGTTTGACCGCTCTTGCAAAGAAGCGTTTTGCCAAAAGCAAGCAAGTTTTCAGTCCTGGTCCAACGCGATGGCAGCTAAGGATCCTGATGCGAAAGTCCTTAAAAGGGAGTATAACTTTGCCTCTAGATCTTTAAAAAACCGTGGCTACGGCAAAGGCGAAACACATCGGACGAATTGGTGAGAAGCTGGCCAAACTACCCTCGGGTACACGCTCATTTTGGTCTCTTGCCAAAGCTGTCCAGGGCAATTTTTGTCAGCCATCCTTTCCACCATTGCGCACGGCAAATGACACGTTGGTCCATGATGCAAGAGAGAAAGCCGATCTCCTGGGCACCTTTTTTGCATCTAACTCTACTTTGGACGACGGTGGGAAGCCTCCTCCGACTATACCACGTTGCGCGAGTACTATGCCGGACATCCGGTTTACTCAAAAAACTGTTCGCAAATCACTTCTCTCCCTCGAAGTCCACAAGTCTAATGGACCCGATGGAATCCCTGCCGTTGTGCTCAAAACTTGCGCTCCTGAGTTGGCTCCGGTCTTGACGCGTCTTTTTCGACACTCCTACTCTTTAGGCGTCGTCCCGTCTGCATGGAAGATTGCTTTAGTCCACCCAATACCCAAAAAAGGTGATCGCTCTGACCCTGGCAATTACAGGCCCATTGCCATTACCTCCTTGCTCTCCAAAATAATGGAGTCCATTATAAACCGCCAGCTCCTGTTGTACCTCGAGGAGCACCAGCTTATAAGCGATCGCCAGTACGGATTTCGTCATGGACGGTCTGCTGGCGATCTTTTGGTATTCCTGACCCATAAATGGGCAAAAGCGGTTGAGAGTAAGGGGGAAGCCCTGACGGCCAGTTTGGACATGGCGAAAGCCTTCGATCGGGTCTGGCACAAAGCCCTTCTATCGAAGCTTCCTTCCTACGGGTTGCCCGAGAAATTATGCCAATGGGTTACCAGTTTCCTCACAGGGCGCAGCATTAAAGTCGTTGTTGACGGTTCATGCTCCGAATACAAGCCCGTGAATGCTGGTGTCCCTCAAGGCTGTGTTCTGTCCCCGACGCTCTTTCTTTTGCATATCAATGATATGCTTCAATCCAGCAGCATTCATTGTTATGCGGATGATAGCACGGTGGACACCTCTTATACCGGTCAAGCTAACATTTCTCGGGCGCGCGTCTCCGAGTGTCGAACAAAACTTGTGTCTGAGGTTGAAACTTCATTACACCAGGTTTCAAATTGGGGTCACTGCAACTTGGTCCAATTTAACCCCAAAAAACACAAGTTTGTGCGTTCACCGCGAAAAAAGCCCCTTCGTCGTATCTCCTTCGTTCCAGGGCGCTTCACTAGATACGCGGCCGAAGATCGAAATTCTAGGCGTCGAGATTTCGTGCGACGTTCAATTTCGCGGTCATCTTAAGGAAAAGGCTAAGTTGGCCTCCAAAAACTGGGTGTCCTAGGCAGAGCAAGGCAGTATTTCACATCGGCGCATCGCCTTCAGCTATACAAGGCACAAGTTAGGCCGCATATGGAATACTGTTCCCATCTGTGGGCTGGGGCACCTCAATACCAACTTCTCCCTTTAGACCGCGTTCAACGTCGTGCGATTCGCATCGTCGATGACGTGAATCTCGTCAGCCGTCTCGATCCTCTGGCTCTGCGTAGGGATGTCGCATCCTTGTGCATTCTTTACCGAATGTATCATGGGGAGTGCTCTGATGAATTGTTCGACGTAATACCTGCCGCAGAATTTCACCACCGTACCATCCGTCACAGGCTGAAGTTTCATCCATACCATCTGGATGACTGGCTGTCAACCACCGTACGTTTTAAAAGACACTTCGTGCCACGTACGACCAAACTGTGGAACCAACTTCCTGCGGCGGTATTCCCGAACCGATACGACATTGGAACCTTCAAAAAACGAGTCTACATCTTCTTGAAAGGCCGGCAACACTCTTGTGATACCCCTGGTGTTGCAGTAGTCCATGGGCAGCGGTGATCGCTTACCATCAGGTGACCCGCTTGCTCGTTTGCCGCCCTATGTTATAAAAAAAAAAAAAAAAAATATGTATGTAAGTTTCTTCATTCCACCATAAGTCCTGAACGGATTAACGGATTTTGATGTGAGAGGTATATTTAGATTTCTTGCATTCCTCCGAATGACATTGGCTATATGAGCTGTCAGTCTGTTTTTAATAATGAGCTTGTATTATGTAGGGAAGACGCATCCACCAAGAGCTGATCTTTGAAGAACCAATCAAGGCGTTCGACCAGGACGAGGGTCTGAAGGCCCCGCTCCGCTTCGAGCTCGTGGCAGGGAACGAACGCAAACTGTTCTCCTTAGACCCGATGAATGGCACCATCTACTTAGACAAGGAGATCGATTTGGATGCTGAGATCGGATTGCCTGGTACGTATTATTTTTTTAAATAGCAATCTGTATTTTTTCATTACCAGTATTTTTATGATTAGTATTTTATTATTAAGTTATCCCGATATTTATATTTTTGATCTTCGTCAAATATTTCATTTCGAAAACTCATACGTTATATAAGTACTGGCAAATTGTTGCTTCACATGTTTTGGAATTACCACAAGAATAAATAATACAACTCTGTTAACACAGTAACGTTTTGTCTGTTCCATATGTTTTCTTGCATCTAAAACTAGTAGTGGTGTGAATAAAACACGGACTAATGATTCGTATTTTTATATTGGTCTGATAATAATACCACGTACAAACTTGAGGATTTTTTTTACTGCAAGCAAGCATTTTTCCCACTAGGTATACCTACCCAAACTATACCTAAAATGCAACGAAATTGAAAACAACTAAATAAAAATCATTACAATTGCAGGCAACACGTTCATCCTCCAGATCCAGGCGTCGCAGATCGACAACCCGCTGAAGACTGCGCAGGCGCGGGTGGAGGTCGAGATCCTGGATCTCAACGACAACCTGCCAGAGTTTGAGGTGGACTTCTACAATATTAGTATTGTGGAGAATCTTCCTAATGGTAAGTGAAATGATCATTACAGAACAACATCACAAGGTCGTAAAATTAAACGAATTAAAAATAGGAGACTAGGAGAGTAGACCAAAGAACAAAGTAGAAGAAAAAGTAAGAAATGATGTTGAGTGTGATGATGATTGAGTTAAAATAAAAGAAAGTTACTCATTGTGCCGATTCCATAATTTCCCAAGTAGGCTTCGTAAGTATTTTTATAATAGAAGAAAAGCAAATATTAAGAATAATAAGGAATAATAAGGGTAATAAGGAATTTTTACGTGATGCTCCCTGGCAGAACCACTTTATATTTAACAAACGTAAAAATATAGAAATAATTTATATAAATACTATAACATTCTAGGACTACTAAAATAAAATCTATGTCCTTCGTTTTGCCGCAATCTTCGACGGAAGGTGGTTCTGCTGCAGTGGTTCGCTCCAGCAGAACCACCGTGATATTTCTATCAATACACATAGCATAAACATCTAAATGGCATCTAATAATTCTATGACAATTTTGTTAAATTCTTTTTCAAAATTATCAATATTTTTTACATTTGTTTATTACAATTAGGTCCAGTTATGTGTATCTAAAGTATAAAATTTGTATCGCAAGTTTTATTTCTAAAATGTAACTTTATTCCCTTCTTTTCCTTACTATACTCGTATTTATAACCAGAAAATGTTTAATCATTATATCCGGTCAACGTTTTGAAAACCCAAGCAATCGCTTTACAACTTTATGAGTGCAAAACCGTGTTAGAAGCTCATTGTCATTCCAACTTGCCGACTTTAAACGAGTCAAACTTGACATTTCTTGATGAAACAAGTTGACGTTCTTCATCTTATTTTGCATATTATGTTGAAAATAGATCGGTCTTTAATACCTATCATATTTGTAAAAGTTTAGCATTAATAAACTTCAACTTATAATAATGAAATTAAGTGACCAATGGGATATTGGTTATCAATTAATTAATGATCTCGAGGAGGTCCCACATGTGCTAAGTAGTGTAAGTGCAAAATCACTAATTGAGTAATTCTATTCGATTTTTCTTTTTTTTTTCATTTACAATATTATATATATATATATTAAAATTTAAATAGGTAATCGAATAACACACTTTTCATTTTAATTTATGTAAGGCCTAAAGGAAGCGCGCCCCCCCGCAGCCCTTCCTACTTCTATAGTGTTAGAGTATTTGCATGTCGATTCACATGATTGGCCCTGTAAAAATAAGACCCACGTTTCAATATGGGTCAATTACGACCCTTTAATCGACTGAAAAAAGACAGACAATTTATTACTAAGTATTCCCATCAAATTGTTACATTGTTAAGACTGAAGACTTAACTTATGTGACCTTAGTTCAGCTATTAAGCTCAATTAAACTTTCACACTTTTAATGAATTACCTACGTAACTGGTTCAAGAAATATACAAAATCTATCATTATTTCCTTGAAGTAATCTAACTGAACCATCGATATGAGAGATCAAAGTTTCTCAAACGAGAAACTAATATTAGACCTAACTATACAGACTTCTTAGTCAGCCTGTTTGTTTAGGCGCTAAATTGTCTTTGAAATGTTAGGCCTTTCATTTACCCTACCAATAATGAGAGTTTTGAGTGGGTTTATTGAGTGGAACTATCAGTAGCTTTAGAAACTGTTGGATAGAGTAGGATTTCAGAGTTAATGCGTATTTTGCTACGAAGTTCCTAGATGTTTTATAGTTTCTTTTGAGTCTTTTAAATTAAAAGCGGCTTTGCGGCGGTAGGCTTTCGTAGGAATAGGGGACCGGACAACTTTTTCTTTCGATGCCTCTTTGAAATGTCTTACAATAATAGTATCATCAGTGAAAGAATCACTTCTGTAACCAAACTATTTCCCAAGATAAAATAATATAACAAAAAAAACATTGGTAAGTCTATGGTTTGGACGATAATAAAACGCCCATAACTAAATGAACATTCATTATAACGTCACGCGTAGAAAATGGACTTTTCCAAAGAGTTTGTACCACTATAACTCAGGAAAATAAACTCGTGCTGAAAAGTCGCAAAATGTGCTTAATTATGATTACTCTGGTTTCAGGCTTCAGCGTATTGCAAGTGATGGCGACAGACAAAGACCAGGGAGACAATGGAGAGTTCTCTTACCAGCTCAACGACCCTAAAGGGGCCTTCTCCATTGACCCCAGGTCTGGCTGGCTTACTGTCAAAAACCAGGTGCGTGATATTTATTTATTTATAATCTAAATGTGGTAACCGATATAATAAAACTTGTATTTATTTTTTTAAGTGTAGCCATACTCATTATACCCTTATTTTTTTAGACTGTGCTAGACAGAGAAGCTCATTCATATCTTCGGATGAAAGTATATGCACGAGAAAAAAATCCAAGCGTAGTTGGAGCATTCTTCGACAAACAGAGACAATCCAAATGGCATCGAGCCCCCATTACATCCAGACCTGGATACAAAGACAGAACTACATACGTATTCCCTGACAAAATAGGAAGCAAACTAGAAAATATTGAATATTTTGAAGAAGCACGGCAAATAATGTCTTTCGTCACTGTAGAAGTTACATTACTAGATGCTAATGATAATAACCCAGTATTTGTTCCAAGTAATCTGTACGAATTCTCAATAAAATCTAACGCAAAAATCGGGGCATTTATCGGTAAAGTGAAAGCAGTAGATCCAGACCTAGGAAGAAACGGAATGGTATACTACGATTTGCAGAGAACTAGCAATTTGACTATTACGTCGCCATTTTTAGTTGATGCTAAAACTGGATCTATAAGTGTTGCTGAAACTCCTATAATAGAAGGAAGACATGCTTTGTTTATCGAGGCTTCAGATCAGCCTGCTAATCCTAGTGAGCGGAGATATTCTTTGGCTGTAGTTACTATTGATGTGATCAGAGGAGTCAAAGGTAGTAGATAAGTAAACTATGTTTTTTGAAAAAAGATATAAGGTGTTGCTGAAAAAATAATTGCGAGAGATACCTAACTTGTTATAAGTTTTTTTAAATTTCACTTTAATATTTTAATTGATATAAGAATTGGTAAATTGAAAGTACAATAAGAAGCCTTTTTTCTAGGTTCAAAAACAGACAAACCAGGATTTATAGGAGCTCCGTACGAATTCTGGGTTGGTTCCAACGTTGGTATTGGAACTAGTGTTGGACAAATACGTACCAATGATGCCATGGAGAAAACACACGCCTCTTACGATCTGTTACATAGCTATGAAGAAGGAGGTAAATATGTAAACGCTTGCGTTTAGTTTTTAATTTCATTTAACATAAAAATCCAAAATTTATCGATAACTTTGATACAACTGAAATGTTTTTAATCTAATTTCGTAACATTATTCCAGTGCCATTTGCTGTTGAAGAAAAATCTGGTGTCATAACAGTCATAGAAGAGCTGTCTAAATTCAACCGGCCTATTTATGACTTTGAAGCAGTGGCCATACAGGATAATTCAAATATTACGATTGCTACAAACACCACAATACACGTGGTCGATGTGAACGATGAGAGAGGTGTCTTGTTAAAGTAATAGTTTTTTTTTTAATATTTAATAATTATACATCATACACTCATTATTTTAATTGTTTTTGCCACATTGCGGTAAAATAATAATCATTTTTTGTTGCTTAATTTTCTAAAGACACTTGCTTAAATATCGACATAATATTTTATAATATGTACGGACACTGATTAGTTACAGTTTTATTATATATATTGATATAATATTGATGATTACAGGGGAGCAAAAACACCTCTCGTGTTTCACGTCAAAGAAAATGTAGCGGGTGCTAATATTGGGCATATTTTCCCTGTAAACATAAGTGCATTGCCCGTAAATGCTACAGGAAATATAAGATTTCTTATCGCAAATCAGCAAGATGTATCAGATGATATAGCTATAGGTAAAACTATTAGTATTAATATTTTATATTACTTCACTGTAGGTAATTATTAACACTTATTTTTATAATTGCAGGTCAAGATGGAACTATTTTTTCCCAAAAGCCTTTAGATAGAGAAAAACGAGATACCTATAGTTTGACAGTAATAGCAGAGTTCAAAAAAGGAATGATATCTGGTGCGGGTATTTATCAAGTAACAATAATAGTAGACGATGAAAATGATAATCCTCCAGTATTTGAAATGCCATCTTATGAAGGGTCTATCTTTGAAAATTCACCAAAAAATACTGAAGTTAAAATGACAAATAAAATAAAGGCGAAAGATGCTGATTTAGGTCAAAATGCTATATTTATGTATACTCTTTTTGGAGCTGGTCACGAAATATTTGAAGTTAATCAAGATACTGGAGCCGTAACATTTGTTGGAAATAAAATTGATCGTGAAGAAAAAAGTTCATATTTACTTAAAATTGTCGCAAGGGACAAGGGAGGTTTGAGTTCAGAAGCTAAACTAATCATTAATATTTTGGATGAAAATGATAATGAGCCTAAATTTAGACAACTAATTATACCAGTAGGAGAAAATGTAGAGTTATTAGAAGCTGAAGAAGACTCTTCAGTAAAAATATATCAAGAGAAAAAGAATTTAGTAACGGGAATTATTTCAAATTCCATTGCCAAACCCAAAAATAAATATGCTTCAAAAGTAGAAGAGCTGGGATCACTATTTTTAATTCCTGAAAATGTTGTAATAGGATCGACAATACTTAAATTAGATGCCATTGATATAGATAGTGGAACAAATGGTCAAGTTAGATATGAATTTATATCTGAAATATTTATACCGCCACAAGAGATACCTTATAGCAGTTTACAAATTAAAAGATATTTCGTAATTAATGAACGGCATGGTCATATAATTGTTGCAAGAACACTACCACCAGAATCTGAATTTAGATTAAATATTTCTGCTATAGATGGCGGAGGACTAAGGGATAACATTTCTGTCAGATTTTTCATTAAAGATATTAATGACCATTATCCCATGTTTAGAAAATCTTGGTATACGTTTAATGTAGAAGAAGCTCAATACACAAGAAAAGTTTTAGGTAAAGTTGACGCGACAGATGCTGACTTCGGACAAAATTCCAACTTAACTTACTATATATATCCATCTGGTACCGAAATACCATTTGAAATATCACCATTAACAGGAGTTTTTAGTGTCAATGGTGAACTAGACAGAGAAAAAGAAGACAAGTATGTTCTGACAGTAGTTGCAAGAGATAACGGACCAGAAAATAAATTGTCTTCATCAGTTAGTGTTGAAGTCCAAGTTTTAGATGTAAATGACAATGCTCCTACATTTTATAACTACGATGATTTATTAGAATGGAAACACCCTGAAGCAGACGAAATATCAAATCATAATTTTGAATCAGTTATGAGGCTGCCAGTATATAAAGCTAGAGTTCAAGAAAATGTACCTATTGGAACTCCAGTAGCAAAAGTATTTGCTAATGATTCAGATTTTGTAGGCAATGGAAATGGTTTGATTTTATACAGTTTACCACAACGTAAAAATCAAATGAACCTATTTGCTATAGATTCAAAAGATGGAGTTATTACAACCACTGGAAGATTAGATTATGAAACTCAATCAGTACACAATGTCACTATTGTTGCATCAGATTTAGGATCTCCTAGTTTTAGCTCGACAGCAATTTTAATGCTCACTGTAACGGATTTGCCAGATGAAGTTGAAATGTCAGACAAACCGGTATTTATCTCTAGATATTACGAATTAGAAATAGAAGAGAATGTCATCACTCCCGTGGAGCTAGTCACATTAAATTTGACTGAACATTACGAAAATTTTAAGATGAAATATTTCATTTTGAATGAAGAGGATCCTGATATTAAAAAAATTTTTGTTATTGACCCTAGAAACGGTACATTATATTTAGTCAGAAGTCCTGATCGTGAGCAAAGAGAGGTTTATGAGGTAATTGTCAGAGCTGAAAGACAAAAAATTAGTAGAGATATGCCTCACATGATATATCCGGTGTCGGATGATGTATTGGAAGGAATGAGCAAGTATGATGTGAAAGTAATTGTTCGCATTAAGGATGTCAATGATAATGCTCCAAGGTTTGTGAATGGTGGCAGACCATTGGTAACAGCCATACCTACGACTGCTCCTTTTGGATACCAAGTTATTCAGTTACAGGTAAGAAAAATATACTTATCTTTTGAATACAATGATAAAAATGCCTTTATTTTGTTAACATTATATTTACATTTGCTAGGCTACAGATGCTGATGTGGGCATCAACGCTGATATTCGCTATCAAATCATAAGCGAGCAAGCTCCCCGTTTCTCCATAGACTCTATAACTGGCACTGTACGTGTAGTGGCTTCTCTAACCAGAGACTCAGGCAGGGTATTTGGATTTGACGTGAAGGCTACAGACAAGAAGGAGCTGATGATGGAAAATCTGCTATCGCTAATGTTTTTGTAGGTATTTTGATATACTAATTATTAGATAACGATTACATGTTTGAATTAGATCTTATATATATCTGATATTAATATTATGTAAACATTGTATGCATCAAAAGTGTCTGACAATAATAGTTGTTAAATATTTAATTATTTAAATAATTAACCATATAATTTACAGGTATACGTATTAGACGAGAATAAACAACTGGTACTAGTAGTGGGAGCTAAGCCAATGGAGGTAGAGAAAGAGATCAACAACATCACCCGTACACTCACAGATCTCACTGGCTATGATATTCGGGTGAGAAGACTCGAAGCCAGTGCCAAGACTGGGATGGATGGCGCCGCGTAAGTATCAGTTTTAAACCAAAGAAATATAAGTGAATCTCTATAATACATACTCAATGTTGTTGGTATAAGATGTCAAGAAAACCATAAACCATTAGTTAGTGCAAGGCAATGTTCCGCTTTTATTACTATAAATTACTTTTTTCTTTTTGCATAATGTACGAAGCGGTCATACGACCAAGAACCTGATGCTATAAATCAATATTATTTATACGATTGAATTAACCTGCGACTTTGCCCTATCTTAAGTCAATAACCCTCGATAACCATGTTAATTTTTGAGATAATACTCATCCTATGTCTATTTCAGTACCATTTTAGCCAAATTAACGTATAAAATCGTCAGAGGTTTCTATGGATAGGTACCGAAGGTTTATTTCAGATTTTAAAACATATTGTAACGAAGACAATTTACCTATTTATTTTGTTTTATAGGACGGATATGTACATCTACGCAGTGGATCCAATGTCCAATGCCATCATTGACATGGAAGTTTTACAAAAGTAAGTATCTCCCATTCCTCTTTCCATCCATCTTCGTTCACCTATTTCTCCGATACGAATTACTTTACAACGCTTAAAGTTCAACGAACCATCTGTCACCAAATAAACTATTTGGGAGAGGTCATCGGTACAGATACATTTGTATTCAGTTTAGACCTTCGGCTACATTCGCACTATATTAATTCTATACCCTCGGGATGGGCAAATTGAAGATTAGGATTCTAGCAAGCTTACAATCGTATATCACCCTCAGTTTTTAAAATTTAATAGGTTTCGCCCGCACTTCGTCCGTGTAGAGTTTACAATTGATAATATCTCAGATTCCAAGCGGTGTACTTCTTTATAAGTTAAACCTTCAATCGCATCAAATTTCTTACGTGATGCACGTACAAAAAGACAGACAAACAAAATTAAAAAAATATATATTGCATTCTCCATTATAAGACGACATGCATTTATTGTTTCTTGAATATCTCCTACTATAATTAAATTGGTGTCAACAAAAAAAGCACTGATAAAATAATAAAGTTGTATCTTATTGATTTAATTTCTATATTGAATTGATAAAGGTTACATTGTACTCGTAACACAATATACATAAATAAGTCCCAGTTTTGTAATAATCAGTGATATAAAGCCCCCCACGGGGTAACTAGACTTGCTATTGTCTTCATTATTACGTAAAATTAAGGCATCTGTCTTACCAAATTATGTTTGGTTGAGACTGATAAATTAAAATGAAGGTGATTGTTTATTTTTATCGTGGTTGCAGACAGACATACAGCTGTGACAAACGTTTCTAGAAAGGAAAGCTCTGTAGAACTGTCATACAGGTCCTGCCTACATCAGTCTCTAGTCTCCCTAATCTAAGTGTTATCTAAGATGTACAGCTACTTAATAGTTAGATTTTTAAATGTAAGATTAAATCCTAACTAATATTATAAATGCGAAAGTGAGTTTATTTGTTACCTCTTCACGCTTTATATACTGTGACTGAACCAATCTTCCTGAAATTTCGCATACACATAGCTGGAAGTACGGAGAAGGACATAGGGTACCTTTCATCCCGGGAAAAAGCACTGTTCCCGCGGGAAATTCACGCGGGCGAAGCTGCGGGCGAAAGCTTGTAATTAATAAAATGCCTTTTTGGCACGTTGCCGCGGGGCTACACTCTTTACAATATGTATTTTTTTCTGTTCTTTAGTTTTTAAATATTAATTTTAGTTTCTTTTTGTTAATAATACTGGAACTATGTTTTAAAATTCCAGATCGCTCCTAAAGCGCGAATTAGACTTACGCCATGAGCTCAGCGGGTTGAGACTGCTAGAAGTGGGCGGCATGGCTATGGTGCAAGCCAGGAGCGGAAAGTTATTAAGCACTATGGAGATCAGCGTGGTAGCTCTGGCTTGTATTGTGTTTGTTGGGGCTTGCACTACGGCGATCTGTATACTGTGTGTTAGAAGGAGCAGGAGGTAAGAATGTTTGATCATTGTGAAGCTTTTCAATTGCAAAAGAAAGTGAATATAAACGTACACCTAAATACATTTTGTTCAGGATTACCTATTTAGCTTTTACAAACAAACAATATTTTGCCCAAATCTATGTTATTTTTATAACATAGAGCGGTAAACGAGCAAGCGTATGACCTGAAGGTAAGCGATCACCGCTGCCCATGGAAAAAAAAAAGTATTTTAAAGAATAGTCGAAAATAAATAATAATATAAAGCCATTTAAATAAATATAGGTGTTATTTAATTAATTCTTACCTTTATATTATTTTATGGCCGTCTAGAATGTTAGAACATGGTTCAATAGAAATGTGTTTTTTTTATAATTTGACAGCTGTCAGTTGAAAACGATTCTCCCTAGGGCTGAAAAGTATTACGTTCAACCCGCTCCTCAGGCAACTTCAGACCTACTTTCCGAGTAATAAATAAATTCATTTGTTTTTTCGAGTTGTAGAGTTTTGTTTATACTTCCGTATAGACTTATTTAGGTACCCATTTTTTTCTTTAGCTAGTTCTTGTTTTTGTTCATACTTCCCTTGTATTCGTAATGAAGCACAGTGTTTACCTCGGGTGAAAGACTTATTTAGTCCCTCGAACTAGATAGTACTTGTATTCATAACGAGAGAGCGCCAAACCCCGTCTGGGACTTAAATATGTTACTTTCACCCACTCGGTAACAATGTACTATAAATTGAGTATGTAGCATTTATAAACTGTGTTAAAATCAAAATGCAGCTGATGTTAAACTTAGTGTGCATACTGTGCATGCTAGTCAAATATTGATTTGTTTATTTGTTTCACGTAATTGCATTTACCACTTTAATCTTCATAGTATTTACTTTTAATAATAAAATGATTTTATAGATTATTTTGTGCATTTGTAGTTTTAGTAGACAGTTACAAAAAATAATCAAACTAGATATCAGAAGTATAAAACATTGCACTTTGCTTGCAATTATTTAGACTTGTGTTTGGCCTGTGACTAAAGTTGAGATAAAGTTTGCAGTGAAGGAAAAAAATGTCTGAATGTATTGCGCTTTTAATTACAATTAATTAAAAAAAAAAATTGCCATTTATTGTTTTAAAATAAATTTATTTTATTTCAAGTCTGACTGATCTAAGCCACATATTTAAACAACGATCAACAATTATAAAAAATATAGGTACATGTATCACCAATACCTTCAATTATGAATATTTCTATCCACTTTTGCGTTTCTATACGCGTATGTAAATATTGATGAAATTTCACGAAATGACATGAATAATGACGATTAGCGAGAAATAGTTGTTAATTTTACGCTTCACTCAGCCACTTTACTTAATTTTAGTCAAAGCCATCACATGTTTATTTTGTTTTAGCACTTACAGGTAAACAACCATTTCTTTTTGCCGTTGCCTTTCAGACATCGTCACCACAAAAGAAAGCATGTGACGCAATATTACAGATAGCAAGACTCCAGCTGCATGCGATACGTTGTGATAATCTGTTATTGTAGATAGATTTCTATTGTTCAAATAAAAATAGGTTTTTGGATTATGCGTCTTTATCTTTCCACTTAGTAGAATTTCTAAAGCACAGTTTCTTTCTTGACATTTCCAGGATCTTTTAATAGTAATCTTATCTTTTTTACTGACTTTTCTATCTTTTGCCCTAACAGACAACGTCACAAACCATATTCCCAGCAACATCTTAACGCTTTCTCCACTGAACACCTAACAAAGTATGGAGGTTTGTTCCCATCGGGGGCAAACCAGTGTCAAGAGTTGAACCAGTCTTATAGCGAGGCAGATTCTTATATGGATGTGATCAATCAAAATGTGACGAAAAAGATATGCCCACATGGCAATACCGTGGAGGAGTTCGGAAAAGCTCATCAGAAATGCGTCAATTCCGAATACAATCAGAAACACGAAAGGATGTGCATTAAATTTAATCAACGACCTCTGCAAAAAAGGTAAGATTCTTGACGTTTCTTTTTATTTTTTGTTTCCGCATAATTTGGTGATGTTTTTAATATTATTTTTAACAAAATGATGGAGAGCACTACATTTCTATTAATTCCTTTTTGATTTTCTTAGTAAGGTTCTTGGTAACATTGTGCATTCTCTTCTATATCATTAACAGATATGGCTGCTGCTCTGCCAACTCTACGCTTTCTCATTCCCAACTACCATTCAGTCAGGTCAGATACTAACCAAATCGCGGTCTGTAACCTACTATTCACTGTTACAATTTTTAGCAAATATAATTTCGACGTATTTTTTGTTAATTGACAATAAGTTATTAGTATTTAACTAGTCATGTTGTGTCAACTATTTTCAATTTTATTATCAGATTACTTATCAAGTATGAAATTAGGTAGATCATCCAGAGTCAATATTTTTTTGTGTGTTTATGCGAATTAACTTGATTAAAAGTTAGATCATCGAAACCATACATAACATAAATAAGATCCCATACTGGTTCATCTTCACCGGTGAATCTAACATGAACATTATCAACAATTTTAACATGACCTAACACGACTAGGAAGGCGCAAGACACTTCGATAACGTCAGTGAATTCCAGTGGGCAAGACTCCGGCATTGCTGAGGCGGTGCGGTGTCCGTGTGGCCAGTCCAGTCTCCACACCTCCGAGGAAAGCAGCGGGTAGGTGTCGATATTTTTTCTCTGGTGTTTCAAAGAATTTTTAATCTATGACGTATGGAAAGTGAGTTAAAGATTGCATTGCAAAATTATTATTGTACTTTCTATTCAGTAAAACTCAAATAAATGTAGAAATTTTGTTAATTCTTTGAAATACAAGTTTACTGACCCTACTAATTCATCATTGGACTAAAACTAAAGAAGTGTTTATCATTTAAAAAAAAAAAACTAAATGTATAGGTCTCTCTCTCTCATTGAGAGATTCTTAGTGATTTTTCGCCGACTACTGATAGTCCCACTACTACTAATTTTTTCTTGTCTTTACAGCTGCAGCTACGAAGATTCTCTCAAGTCCAACCACAACCAAGAGACTCGCAAATCATACCGTCGTTCTGATGCAGAGAACAGATTCGCTCGCCGCGCTTCCTTCGCGCACCATCCTGTTGACTCCAGGCCACTTCACTACAGAAGGCAATCTTTCTCCGAAAACATGCAAAGACACTTTCCATCCTTCGAAAGAGTTGGTTCAGAAGTAAAATTGACAAGACAAATATCTACTCCTAATGTTTCCAATCTCGGCCAAACATACTTTATGAGTAACAAGCAAAATTTGAGAAGAAAAGAGGTAGTGAATGAGCCTATGATTGATTATGATCATAGTGAGGGAGAAGATGTGTTTGATAGCAGAAATGATAGGCGACCAAGTGGAAAGAACAATAAAAGGAAATTCATGGAATTAGGTGGTCAAGCGGCTGTGTTTGTGGCCACACCAGCCGCAGCAGAAATAATGAGAAGGCAGGGCAGTGATAAACTTATGTTCGCACGACCATTATAGCACTTAAATTGATGTGATACGTTAACAGACTGTTTCTATTTTGTGCAATTTGTATTTATAATCGTTTATATGTAAATAAGGATCATGTAGATACTAGGATAAGCTTCAGATTTCTTGCCTACTGCAGCTTTATGCATTACCTTGGTACTGTTATCCAAAGAAGTAATGTCCAGTTAGAGTGCCATTTCGGAGATGTCTTCACCGAAGACTTGTAATTTACGTAACCACCTTAGTACTGCGTAATAATGTAAAAACGTTTTGTATTTTTGTAAATAATATATAGCTCTGTGAAATTAAATGGAGTTTGATACGTTAAGTTTTATTTTTATTTCTATCGTCTTTTTCTTTTAGAATTAAAGTAGGTATACAAATGTCACATTAGGAATTTCAGTATAAATATTTATTTACCATTTTTGTTACAATTTTCGTACAATCGTTTCGTGAATTGGGTCTGGGATAGGATAATTCAAGATATTGTTTATGTACTTACCTACTTGAAAATTTTTTATCTCGAAAGATTAGAAGTCGCACATAAAAATACATTTATCTGTATGTGTTTATATATATATATATTGTATATAAGTACTAAAAAAGGAATTTTGGCAATATCTTCCCTAAGTGGGAAAAACGGGTAAAAATGATAATTCACTCAGCCAAAGCTTGTAACAAATATACATAGAAATCCGTGATTACTAAATACATATAATCAAAAACCAACAGTTTTATATAGTGAAATAGAAAAGAAATCACAATTTATCATAAAATTTTCCACAAGCAAGTTCCACGAACCTCGAGGTTGCAAAAACATATAATGTAATTATTTTTAGAACGCCTAAAGATGGAATTTTTCGTTCAGACAAAGGAACACGTAGTTACTTGGTAGTATAGTCACGTAGGGGAGAATCTTCTCGTGGTTGTAAACTTGCACGTTTAGCTCCCGATAACGACTTAGTTTTACACAAATTTGGGAAAATTCCCCAAAATGCTGGTAAAACTTTTATCAGGTATCAATAGGTGGTCTTTACTGTTTTATTGTAATTGGTTTGACGATGAATTACAAATATTTTACTACATTTCAGAACAATAATTAAACAGAAAGGGTTTTTTTAAAATATATATTACATTTATTCATATTATATTTTTTTATATTTATTTATTTATTTTTATTTCTCTTTTTACACGACTGACCAAAAAAGGAGTGTTATGTTTTCAGGGTTCATGTATGTATGTATGTATGTAATTTCTTTATTCCACCATAAGTCCTGAACGGCTTAACAGATTTTGATGTGAGATGTATTGTTAGATTCCTTGCATTAGCCCGAATGACATAGGCTATGTAAGATGTCAGTCGTGTTTTTAATTTTTAAATAATTAGCTTGTTTTCCCTTTTTCTTTCGCGGGTCTACTGGAAGAAATTTCTATAGAAATAAGTAGAAACTTTGTACTTAGTTTTCCTATGTTTTATGTTTCCATTGTATGTATTTGTTGTGTACAAAAATTAATAAATAAATAAATAATTTATTTTCTGATGAATCTATAGAAATTTTTGACCCAAAAAATCTTTTTAACAGCAATCTCGCAACAAATAGTGCGTAGCATCTGTAAGAATGAAATGAATGAAACAAAAACAAAGTGATACGTCATGGGGATTACAACGAGCGATTTGGGATGTGGGCTAATGTGTCCATTCAATAGGTTTTGTCGGATTGTTTGTTCCGGAGCATCGACATTTGTGGATAGGACAGTATATTGCTGGTCAATATGGCATATTGGCCTCTATGTAGCCTCTTTATGGTGGAGACAGGGGCGAATTTGCGATGAAATTCTGTAGATTGTGTTGTTGAACGTACGTCGAATTTTAGTAGATATGTGAAGTCAGTAAGTAATTTTATGAAGAATATGAAATGAAAAAATATTTTTTTAAAGTAAAAAATAGCACTTTTAAATCGTCATATAGGTACTAGTTTTTTAGTATTAGTTAACGTCATAAAATAACTCAAAGCTAAAGTTACTACCGCCTCCAAAGCGCAAGTAGAAAAGAGGCGGCGCAACAAACTCCTCTGCTGCATTTTCTTCAAAGACGTCACTTTACAACATTTGTCTTAAGGTAAGATTAAAACAGTATGTAAATAAGACCTGAAATTTAAGTAAGTAGTGTATTTAGACTTAACATGTGCAACGCCTAGCCATGAGTAATGTCTGAAACAACCAGAATTCTATAAAAGAAGACACTATAAAATAACAGGCATTAAGATTGATCTCTACTTAGGTATTTATCACTAGGAATTTACCGTTATGTTAAAGCAGTATAAAATTAGTCAAACCTGCACCAGTTTGCTATACATATAATAATACTGGGACTAGTCTGTGTCTATCTGTACACAAGAAATTATGAGGGTCTTTGTAGATCGACTGACAGACAAAAATTCTAAACCTGAAATATCTTACATACAGATAAGGAAATTAGATGCTCGCTATACTATTGTCCCTATAGCCGTTAAGACCATGGGCTGCTGGGGACAAGATGCGAAAAAGGTTAATCGCCGAATTAGGACATTGAATAGCCGAAAAGAACGGTGACCCCCGCTCCTGGTCGTATCTGGTGGCTGGATGGCCATCACAATCCAGGGTGGCAATGCCGCCAGTGTACTGGGCACCTTTGCACCAGATACCTTAAGGGGCAATTGATTTATTTTATTTTATTATTTATGTATATACAGATAATAATATAGATCATTTACATATTTATTGAAACTATATAGAGATGTTTCTTGCTAGAAAGTTCCTTTCTGTTTCAAGCAAAATCTACGATTGTAGCACAAATAGGTCTACGCTGCGCTCCGGGATCTTTGTTTCCTCTAAACATAACTACGAAAGTGTTTATTGAGACCAAGTTCCGAGTTTGTATCTGAGCTGGTGAATAATTGCTGTTTTTCAACGAGGTTCCTATTGTTTGGCTTTATAAAGAGAATTCTAGAAGTTTCAATTGGATGGATGTTTTATTTATTTCAATAAATTCAATGTTTACATTCAATTTTATGGTCGTAGGCAGAATCTGTTGTAATAGTTTATTCCGATTCTTACCCGAAATCAGCTAAGTAATAAGTATGATAGATATAAATTAATATTTATAAAAAAACATTCCTTCCTCTTTTTGTTTTAGAAACGAGAAAAATAAAGAGCTTTTTTAAATCGGATTCTACAAATTCAAGTACAACTTAAGAGCCCTCATCTTGAAGTACTAGATACTTACTTTTAATATCACTTCTATCATGTATTATTGAGACGTTTACAAGTACAGATAAAATATATCACGGACGAGTCAATTGTAAACCAAATTAAAATCATACGTACTTTAGTTTCATGAAAGTTGAAGGATTATTTGCGAAATTGGCAAGCGATACCGTGGAGCATAGCTAGTTGTTACTAAATCGAAACAACTATACTTGATGGTTAAACAAACTTACCTTAATGAAGTTTGACCATAATTATACAAGACGTTGCTTCCGAAGATATTTAATCAAATTCACTAAGCAGCTCGCTCTGCTATGTACTAGGCATGACACAATTTTAAGAGATCTGAGAATAAAATAAAATAAAATAAAAGAAAATTAGTCCAGACATCCTATTTTCGCCCCACCGTTAGTTACGTCATTGGCCGCCGCGCGGCACCTCTTCATTCCTTTAGAACCAAATTTCGGAATGTGGCGCTAGGGATATGGTAAAACGTATTATACTTATTGATTGGGACGGGCGGGTTATAAATATCTTCGGAAGCAACGTCTTGTATAATTATGGTCAAACTTCATTAAGGTAAGTTTGTTTAACCATCAATTATACTACGACGTTGCTTCCTCGATATTTAATCAAATTCACTAAGCAGATGTTTAGAGCCATTGCGAAATTTGCAAGATTTTTATTTTCATATCATTATAATAATAATTATTATTTTTAATGTGATATATTAAAAGTGGTTCCTTAGATACTTTGATATAGGATGGTTAATAACATGAATAAATTCAAATGCAGTTGTATCTACAACTATCTTCCACAAGGATAGGTATCGGATATAAAGGAAAATTTTAAGAAACTGGGAAAAAAAAAAAAAATTCTTCGAATAGGCTATGTAATGCAATGCCAATACAGTTTTTTTCATTTTGTAAAGCATAATGGTTTAAATTATTCCAGCTTATCAAAAACATTGTTTAAGTTCTGTAGAGTACAGACTTTGGTTGCTAACCTTGACATTTTGGGAGAAAAAATGTCAAGTAGTTAACAAGAAACAGATTAAAAGTCCTATATGTATACCATGGGACAATAATTAACAAAAAACAAATTAACACTATAGTTATTTCATGTGAGACAGGATATTTAAAAGGCTATTCCCAAAATAGGATATGTTAACTCAAAAAACGTAAATATTTACTAAGAGAAATGTGATGAACATTTTTTAGTCTGCAATAGCGAACTCAACACAGGCAGAGATGTTTGCCCAGAGTTAATTTTACAAATATCGACTAGAATTTTAACTACCTATTGTCAGGAAGCTTTATTGTATTGATTATAAACATATACTTCTGGGTAGTTAATGTGTCAAGATAAAAGGACACGATACTAATTTAAGATTTTTTACTCTAAGTACTAAGTACTCGAGAAATATCTTTACCTGACAAATATATATTAATTAGCAAGGGGAAAAAAATGAATAATGCAAATTTTGAGTTCAGTACATTTCTGCTGAAATATACTCGTAAAACTACACTATTTTTATAGACTGTACATAGTTGAATAGGTATATAGATGAATCGGCCACAGCCATGTAGTATAAACTATAGATAGTATTAGGTACCACAGTACGATGACTTCACTATAACTTTTGTTATGAGTACATACTCGTATGTATGTGCCTTTAGTTAAAACTATTAACGAAAGACTGAATTCTATAGACGAAACTAAAGTGTACTTACTGTACAAGCTTATTATGTTTTCAGTAGCAAGTAGGTACATACCTATTAAAAAGAAAAAAGTTATGATACTTAGTTTTCCGAAACAAGAATCTATCAAGAGGGTTTTTAATTGTGATTAGATTCTCGATAATAGATCTTTCTTGTTCCAAATAGTAAATTACTCACTCAAGTCATTGCAGATGACCTTTGCTAGGGGTAATTTTTTGTTGTAAATTTGGAATAAATACAGTAGCTGTAGAAAAATAAAGGTCAATTTTATACTACTTTATATCTTTTTTTTTTTTTTTTTTGATCGAAAAATCGCATCCTAATCACAAAGATAGATATCTATAATTATGCATCCAGTTGTTGAAATTTAATTTACTCGAGTTAACGTAGAATATTCAACACATCTACGATCAGAGCTAAAAGATGAGACCATATTGACAATTTGAATAAATCTACATAAACAGAAACTAAAAATAAAATCAACGTACTGAGTATCCAATATTGTTCAGTACTATGCTTGCTTAAGCTAGAGCTAATGTCTAATTCTTAAGAAACAAGTGCTTTGTTATCTGCCTTTAATTTGTCCAAAATAGAAAGCACTACTCTTACCTGGCTTAAGGCACTTTTATTCCATTTATAAGGTGCTTTAGAGAGTTGCTGTTGTAGAACTACAATAACCATAAAAGCCTGTTAGATTGAAAAGCTTGATCATGTATAAGTATTGAAATATAGTATGTAATAATAAGTAAGTATATAATCTCAGTTTGTATTAGGCATTATTACTTATTGAATTTGGATGCAATCTGCAAAAATCAATCAAGAAGCTGAATCTTTATGTATTATAATCTTTATGTATGTGTTCTTTATGTATAAAGATACATGGGCAACTTTCAGTGAAGTTAGTTGCTAATTATGAAGAGATAAAAAGACAGGTATCGGGTATTGACCCGATATTGGGTGATTCCGGAGTCATCCGGACTGACAGTGAAAATATTTCATTATACATACCTACTTTTAGGAGAAAATTGATCGCCTGAACAGTTTATTTAAAATACTGTCAAATTGACGCCACACTCAAAAGTGACATGAAGTACCTGTTTTATAATATGAAATATAAAGGAAATAACTGATTGATCGAGTGATCAGTCGATTTATTAAAAGTATTGAATAAATGTACCAGACGTGTATATTGTAAATTATCTAAATTATGTACATTTGGCGAATAATCATCTCGATTGATGAGTGGATTTCCTTTCCTCAGTTTACCGAACTCCGTTTTATTAAAAGTATTGAATAAATGTACCAGACGTGTATATTGTAAATTATCTAAATTATGTACATTTGGCGAATAATCATCTCGATTGATGAGTGGATTTCCTTTCCTCAGTTTACCGAACTCCGTTTCCCAACTTCCTCTTGGACTATATGTGTGATACCCCAATGTTTAGATATTTGGTATGAGTACATACCTGTTATGATGACCAGCAATGGTCGGCGATTTTCATCAGTCCTGATGTACAAACATTTATAACAACAGATACATACAGATAATCTGTCACTGCCAATAGTTGTGAGACTCGAAGTTCGCGTTTAACTGAAATGAACAGAGCTGAGTTAATACTGACAGTGCATGGTTATAACATCATTATAGTTCGAAGAACTTACGCAGCCAGAAAAAATAATACTTGACTGTATCAGTCTAGTAATGTTTTGATAAGTAAGAGATACTTAAAGGGTGTTCGAAATGTATAGTAAGATACACACTTTCGTTACATGGTTATCATCTGATAATAATACTATTTGCATAGTTATACTTTGGATAGAAGCTTGTCCACGGAGTTCTATTACGTATATCTGGCTGATAATGTGTAGATTTGGCTACAATCGCATTGTAGTTCTGTATGTGCTAATATAAGTGTGTATAAAATTAGTAAGTAAGTAAAGATACTTTATAAACCAGGCTACGATCGCGTCGTAGTTCTAATGGGTAATAATGTGTATACCCGACTACAATCGCGTTGTAGTTTAATAAGGTAATAATCATCATCATCATCTCGAGTCGAAATGGCAAAAAAATAGAATAATGTGCACACGCGACTACAATCGCATTGTAGTTCTATATGTGCTGTTATATAGGTGTAATATATAAACTAGACTACGATTATATCGTAGTTATATGAGGTAATACTTTACTTAGCGCGAAGATTTTGTAGTTAAGCCTCTTGATTGGGCCCATTTTGCATAAGGAAACTGGGCGGCTGCATATCTTCTGCGTTGTTGTTGTTCTTCTATCGGACTATATGTGCTTGACTATAGTCGCTCTGATTACAATCGCATTGTAATTCTAACCCCGTCTACAATCGCATTGTAGATCTATTGGGTCGGAGCACACGTGACTACAATCGCATTGTAATTCTGTATGTGCTTGACTATAGTGTAAAACCCTGATTACAATCGCATTGTAATTCTAAGGGTAAATATATATCCCTGTCTACAATCGCATTGTAGATCTATTGGGAAGTGCACACTCGACTACAATCGCATTGTAGTTCTATATGTGCATAGCACAGTCCACACGTAGATCACTCGTAGTCCACCCGTAGATCACCCGTAGTCCACCCGTAGATCACCCGTAGTCCACCCGTAGAGTACCCGTAGATCGCCTGTAGACTCCTCGTTGACTACCCGTAGACCAACCGCCATCATCATAGCTATTTTAATGTCCCCAATATTGGGGCACTGTCCTTCCCCATGGGTGGGTAAGGAGGATTAGGGCATCAAGTGGGCCCAATGGGGTTTGATTGGTTTTTAAGACTGTGAATACAGTTGAGATCGACCCATCCAGTGACTAACGAAGTGACGTTAAAATCGAAAAAAGTCGAAAGCGTACAAAATAGTTACGTACGTTTTTATCACAATAAACAATTAAGCAATTGACGTAACGAATAAAAGTTTACTTTTAAATGATGCAATGATGACAGCTTATGCTTGGCTAAAATCTTGTTTACACAATTATTCCAGGGTTTTCATTATAGAATTGGACCCAGACTTATTGCGAATCTAAATTCTGAACATACTTGTAATATCGTAGTTTAATATGATTAATCCTTCATCAACAAATAACCCAATTGGGCCTTGCGTTTAACTTTTAACGACAGTAAGAACAATCAAGAAATAAGAAGAAAATTATCCATACATATGTAGATTCGTGATTTTGCCACGAAAAAATGTTTTTACAAATGTAAAACATAAACATGCGACGCATATTTAGGTTACGATTCATGTAAAATCGCAACTCGGAACGCGAGATACTATTCGCGATATTGTATTATGTAATATCATGCACAGACAATTCCAAGATAAAAAGGAAGGTAGGTGCATAGTTGGGTCAGCGGAAAAATCAATTGGTCTAACGACCGTTGTTTGTTGAGTTTATGATTAAATGTTATCAAAGTACCCGCAGGTTTACACAGGTGTGATGTAAAATCACGGTTACGTACGAGTAATAGTAGCCAATGCAACATAAATATGTAGTTAACTAACATTTTGTTAGGCATTATAACTTTTTCAAAGTATAGTTAATATTCAAACCAGATATTCAGGTAATGAAAAAATACTTACATTTTTTGTTGTTTACGAGTGTAATGAACTTAAAGTACGTTATTTTCCACTGACACTGAAGTTATAAATTAATTTTAAGATATTCCAGATACTTGGAATAGAAAGAAAATAAAAAATAAAAATATTGTTGTAGTGTGTGTGTTGCCATGCCCGCACACAAAAAGCGAATGAAGAGGTGCCGCGCGGCGGCCAATGACGTAACTAACGGTGGGGCGAAAATAGGATGTCTGGACTAATTTTCTTTTATTTTATTTTATTTTATTCTCAGATCTCTTAAAATTGTGTCATGCCTAGTACATAGCAGAGCGAGCTGCTTAGTGAATTTGATTAAATATCGAGGAAGCAACGTCGTAGTATAATTTATCAATTTATTTCTTAGAATTCTGCGCAGTAGGATTTCCCAGGTTCGCATTAACGCGACCCGCCTCATGCAAAGTTTACGATCGTTGGAATCTTACGAATGCCATAAAAATCTCACGACTTATTTGAAAATGGGTTGACTTGACACTTAAACAATGTAACGATTTAGGTTTGACCATTATGCACACATATATATATATATGTTTCAGAAACAGGTTTTTGTTGTGGTAGAGCCACGCTACCGGCAAAATTCATTCTGCTGGTAGCATGAATGGGCCGGCTCGTCCGGGGAAGTACCACCCTCTCACAGAAAATTGACGTTTGAGTAGTAGCTTCATGGCTTCTATGCTTCGTTCGGTGAGTGAGAGAGCCGGAGACCCATCCCCCCTCCCCCCAAATATGGCAGCGGAATTTAAAAGTAATAGAGTACCCCAGGAGGGTACCGGTACGTCACGTACAGGAGAATCCCTCCCTGAGCATTCATGCTTGGGCCGACCTACGTACTTTGGGGAGGGCAAAATCCCGCTCGTCATTGCCCAAGATAAGGCTACGGCACCCCCCCATGCACTTCACATCCATATGTGCAACATCAGGGGTATTCATTCCAACCTTAATTCAGTCCACACCATCTGGAGACAGAAAAGCCGGCCTTATTCTTTTTAACGGAAACCCAGATATCGTCTCCGGCAGATACGTCATACCTACTTTACCCCGGCTACAAAATTGAGCACAAATTCGTGCCACATGCTGGCGTATGCGTATTTGTAAGGGACGATGTCTGTGTTCGCCGTCTATGCAATCTTGAAGGCAAAGACCTGTCTACTTTATGGCTTCGTGTAGATTGTGACGACCACCCTCGCGTCTATGCATGCCTCTACAGGTTCCATAGTGGTGATACCGAAACTGACCGACTTATGGAGCATATTGGTATGGCGACAGATTTCGTTCTTCAGCAGATCCCATCCGCAGAAATTATAATTCTTTGAGACTTTAATGCCCACCATATAGAATGGCTCCAATCGAAAAAAACCGATTATGCGGGTAGATCTGCTCACGCCTTTGCCGCGGCCTATGGTTTGACACAGATGGTTTCTGCCCCTACTCGCATACCAGATGTGGAAGGCCATACGCCCTCACGGCTTGCTCTTCTGCTGACTTCCCATCCGGACGGCTATAAAGTCTCTGTTGATGCTCCATTGGGCTCATCAGACCATTGCCTAATCCGGAGCATAGTACCATCCACACGCAAATTACGGCCCCGTTCTGTCGGTAGCCGCCGTGTTTGGCACTTTAAGTCAGCAGATTGGGATGGGATGCGGAACTTCTTTTCTTCCTACCCTTGGGACAGGGTTTGTTTCTCGCTACGGGATGCTTCTGCCGTTGCCGACTCTGTTGCTGAAGTGGTGCTACAGGGCATGGAACTCTTTGTTCCAAGTTCTGTTGTGCCTGTTGGTGGCAAGTCTCAGCCCTGGTTTGACCGTTCTTGCAAAGAGGCGTATAGCCAAAAGCAAACACGATTTTAGACCTGGTCCAATGCAATGGCAACTAAGGATCCAGAAGCAAACGACCTTAAGAGGGAGTTTAATTTTGCCTCCAGATCCCTAAAAAAAGCTGTGACTGCGGCGAAGGCGAAACAAATCGGGAGAATTGGTGAGAGACTGGCCCAACTTCCTTCGGGTACACGATCATTCTGGTCTCTTGCCAAAGCTGTCCAGGGAAATTTTTGTCAGCCATCTTTTCCACCATTGCGCACGGCAAATGACACCTTGGTCCACGATGCAAAAGAGAAAGCCGATCTCCTGGGCACCTTTTTTGTGTCTAACTCGACTTTGGATGACGGGGAAAATACCCCCGAATATTTCACGTTGTGCGAGTACAATGCCGGACATCCGGTTTACTCAAAAATCTGTCCGGAAGACACTCTTCTCCCTCAAAGTCCATAAGTCCAATGGGCCTGACGGTATCCCTGCCATTGTGCTCAAAACCTGCGCTCCTGAGTTGACTCCGGTTTTGACGCGCCTTTTTCAACACTCCTACGCTACAGGCGTTGTCCCGTCGGCTTGGAAGACTGCCTTAGTTCACCCAATACCCAAGAAAGGCGATCGCTCTGATCCTGGCAATTACAGGCCTATTGCCATTACCTCCCTGCTCTCCAAAATAATGGAATCCATTATAAACCGCCAGCTTCTATCTTACCTTGAGGAGCACCAACTCATAAGCGATCGCCAGTACGGATTTCGTCATGGGCGGTCTGCTGGCGATCTTCTGGTATACCTGACCCATAAATGGGCGGAAGCGGTTGAGAGTAAGGAGGAGGGCCTGGCGGCCAGTTTAGATATGGCTAAAGCCTTCGATCGGGTCTGGCACAAAGCTCTTCTATCGAAGCTTCCTTCCTACGGGTTGCCCGAGAAATTATGCCAATGGGTTATCAGTTTACTCACAGGGCGCAGCATTCGTTGTTGACGGTTCTTGCTCTGCATATAAGACCGTGAATGCTGGTATCCCACAGGGCTGTGTTCTGTCCCCAACGCTTTTTCTCTTGCATATTAATGATATGCTGCAACCCAGCAACATCCATTGCTATGCAGATGATAGCACGGTGGACTCCTTTTATTCCGGTCAAGGTAACATTTCTCGGGCACGCGTTTCTGAGTGTCGAACTAAACTTGTATCTGAGGTTGAAACTTCCTTAAACCAAGTTTCAAACTGGGGTAATTCCAACTTAGTTCAATTTAACCCCAAGAAAACACAAGTTTGTGCGTTCACCGCGAAGAAAAGCCCCTTTATCCTATCTCCTTCTTTCCAGGTCGCTTCCCTACATACACAGCCAAAAATCGAAATTTTAGGCGTTGTGATTTCGTGCGACGTTAAATTTCGCGATCACCTTGAAGATAAGGCTAAGTTGGCTTCAAAAAAATTGGGTGTCCTCGGCAGAGCGTGGCGATATTTCACTTCGGCGCATCGCCTTCAGCTGTATAAGGCACAAGTCAGGCCGCACATGGAATATTGCTCTCACCTCTGGGCCGGGGCTCCTCAGTACCAACTTCTCCCTTTTGACCGCGTTCAACGTCGTGCGATTCGCATGGTCGACGACGAGATTCTCGTCGGCCGCCTCGATCCCTCTGGCTCTGCGCAGGGATGTTGGATCCTTGTGCATTCTCTACCGCATTTTTCATGGGGAGTGCTCTGAGGAATTGTTTGACCTAATACCCGCCGCAAAATTTCACCACCATACCACCCGCCATAAACTGAAATTTCACCCAAACCAACTGGATGACTGGCTGTCAACCACCGTGCGTTTCAAAAGACACTTCTTGCCACGTACGACCAAACTGTGGAATCAGCTTCCTGCGGCGGTGTTCCCGAACCGATACGACATTGGAACCTTCAAAAAACGAGCCTACGTCTTTTTAAAAGGCCGGCAACACTCCTGCGATACCCCTGGTGTCGTGGTTGTCCATGGGCAGCGGTGATTACTTACCATCAGGTGACCCGCTTGCTCGTTTGTCGCCCTATGTTATAAAAAAAAGGTCCGAATCAGGAGAGGCCGAGCTCAGAATTATTCGTCATTACCGTATTTACCTTCGTTACCGTATTACCTCAGTACTATTTTCTCATTACCTACCCTATTTTATTATTACCTATTATTATTTGCCTTTTAACTTTATTAAATCATAGAATATATGAAATAAAACTCGTTGGCATAGATAACCGCAGAGTATCTAGTAGATACACATAACATTCACCAGCTCCATCTGCCGTGAACACTCAGCAAAACTCAAAAATTATTTTACATTCTTCTTCAGCTCTGTATCACCCATTGTTGGGTATAGGCCTCCTCATGGTCCCTCCATTTTGCCCGGTCTCTTGCGGATCGCATCCAGGCTTTGCCCAAAATTTTGTAGATGTCATCGGCTCAGCGCATTAGTGGTTGCCCTACTTTTCTCCGACCTGTTCTGGGTCTCCACTCCGCAATCCTGCGCGCCCATCGGCCGTTCTCTCTCCTGCTCATGTGGCCTACCCATCTCCACTTCAACCTCGTTTTACATTACAACTTTTACGTTACAACGACGATTTTACATTACAACTGATTTAAAATACGTGTCGTGTACACACATGTCGTTACACTGCATTTTTCAATAATTTGTCAAACAAATTACACAAAAAAGTAATAAAACGCTACTTAAAAATTGCCTTATGAGCAATTTAAAAAATCATATGTTTTTTATGCAGTCAGTAGTGATAACCTACATCACCTAGCCGAGAAAAATTATGAGACTTACCCCATTGCCAGCCATTAGTAGGTACACTTTTTCAAGGGAATTATCGAATTAAAAACTACAAGTCTCGTTTTGAGGTCAATTAAAAATACTCATAGGAAAAAAAAGGCTATATTTAGCCGAGGTCTTTGACCCCCGGGTACCGTGCGGGGCCCGCAAATGGGACAAGTTGATGTTAATGTGGGATTATCCAGAGACAGTGATTAATTCGTAGGTTTGGGCCGAGATTCATATCTGCGCTCCGCTTTCAATTAGATAACGGTCCAATGCAGGCGTAGAAATCTTAATAATATCCAAAAACTAGAAATGGTAAAATACAGCATTTTATACGACATTCAATGCTCTCACGCTGCCTAAAAATTAACTTTACGTTACTTAAGCAATATTTTAATAGCAATATATTTAAATTGATAGAGTGTAAGTAAATGAGCGAAGGAACTTCAATAAAATTATGTCTACCCTGCAGAAACGGACCTTACAGAATAAACTTACTTTCAAAAGCCTGCAACATCCTAAACTAACTGGACACAAAATAATAAAGAACACTCCCATTGGATTTGAATACACACCCTCCGGAATGAAAGGCAAGAGCCAACAAATGGATCACGGAAGTAGTTCTATGAACCCTGTAATAAGTTATCCGTAAATAACAGTTTAGTAACTTATTTGCGTACACATATGAGTTTCAAAATGATAATTTGCGTACCTATCACACAAAACTTTGCCATCTAATTTAAAAGATCCATAGACGAAAATATTGATAGATACCGAAAGTTTTCATATCCGCTTATGTGAAGAATAACACTGCTTAGATCGTTTTAGGCTTAATTTTAATTTAACTTGCAATGTTTTTATGTATGTTCGTTCGGGTGGAATATTAGAACTCAATTTTGAAGTAGATCTTCAGCCGATTGAGCTGAAATTTTGTTCACACGTTTAGATTGGATGACAATGCATGATATGGTATGTGACGTCATTCTAAATCCAATAATATCCAATATTTTTTAATGCACATCTACAACATGGGTATCAAATGAAAGGGCCTTTTTAGAGCGTTTGTAAAAGCTTTTAGTATTTTTTTTACTATTAATTTATTATGTATAATAAAGTAGAACATGAGACATGTTGCCAACTTTACCACGACCAACATGAAAAATTTCACGACTCCAACCAGTTGCAGTTCTTGTTATATTTCAAAAAAATTAAGACCTGAAAGAAGTCTTGGAGACAATTTTACACTTAGTTAGGCAGATAAAGGTACTACAACTTTGTGATCACGCGTTAAACAAATTTTAAGAGATCTTATAAAGAAAGAAGGTAAATTATGGTACTAACAGTCAAACCTTGGCATTGCAAATATTGGGTAATTTTTTTTAATGACATTACCAATGATAATGGACGTTGATGCAGTATCTATTTTATTGTACGTCTTAGTAAGTTTCCAACACGAGACAGGATCCACTGCCATGTTTTTTTCGATAATTTTGCTGACACTCCGAGAGTTCATTGAACCCATATAGTTGAAAGTTTGATTGAAAACTGCGTAAGAAAAAGAGGTTATTTGTATAGAGAAGACCAGTATTGATATGTAAACTCCATTTATTAATAATTGTCCTATTATGTAAACAATCTTCACAGTTCCTTTTGTTGAATTTTGTTAAAAATAAATCAAATATTAGTTCAAACCTAAACATTCTAGAGTAAAACATTTATTAAGTACGAAAGTAATTTCCTAAAAAGTCTATTTTAATTTATATTGTTGTAAAATCATAAAAAGACATGGTAAGATTGTTTACATAATAGGACAATTATGAATAAATGGACTTTACTTTCACTATTTAACCTGACTGTCCAGCAGGATTTTTGAAATCCTACGTCTCACGTTCATGCATTTTTATCCGACTCTCTGATATATTATTTCAATTTTATCCAATCAAGGGAAAGGCAGTATTAAATAGGGATTCCTACATAAGCGTTGGCATTCCTGGTGACTAGGTACCTACTCTATCTGAATCTTTATTCCATCAATTAAGTCTTCCGCCTCTTGGCTCGGTCTACCTTGTAAGGGTAAAGATGTCATACTGTACCTGTGATGTGATAAACTCGCCTTGTTAATAAATTCAAAATATATCTAGATATCAATTCCTGTTATTTAGCTCAATGTAGGAAGTTTCCTTTTTTCAGTTAATAACTTTTGAACATATCGTGAGAGATTTTCGACGTAAGAGCAAAACAAATATTGTTTTTTTATAATTTTGTGTGTTTTAAACTAAAAATTGAAATTTTGCAGGAATCTGTTTGTTATCGTGATAAAAATATTCGACGCTGATATTTATTTTAAAAGATATTGAAAAGCACTTAAAACTCCCGAAAAATAATATCACTTGTTTTTGATATTTTATTTTTGACTAGATTCAATTTGAAATACTGAGCTTAGTTTTTTTTTAAAAGAAAAATATGAAATTTTTAAGATCCGATGAAAGATGACCAGCGTGTCTATCTATAAATGGTGTTTTAATAGTGTCTACATCTCAGACGAATTAAAAAAGAATAGACATGGCATACCTACAAATAATCGTGCATACCTAAACCCGGCGCCGACAAAGGATTTGCCACAAAGATGGCGGCCTGCCCATACTAATAATATTGACAAAACATGGCGACCGGCCGCATAACTACTGTTTGTATATAGATTGTTATGCCGGGTCTATTATTTTTTACTAAGTCTATGGTCTACATCCTAGCAGAAATGTAGGTATAGAATTAACTGTCCACCTATTAAACACCTTTAAAATACCTACGATTACGTTCTATGGGCAAAATTGACTCCCTTTCTCGGTCTTAACCCTAACACATTTTTCTTTCGGCATTTCTTTCATTCGGCAATCTTTCGGCATTTCTTCTCAGCAGTGGTCGTTCCGAAATGCTAGTAGTTTGTAGCATTGAGACATAATATACTATGATTAAATTAAATAATTAGTTATCGACGTGAAAAAGAGCCTTCTTTGAAGGCCAAGTTTCAATAAAAAAAAAATGACTTTGACTTTGACACATAAGTAATTTTAATTCAAGTTTAAATATACATAAAATATTACGACAGAAAACTAAAGTATTCTTTTTCAGTTGGGTAAATGACATATAAAAGTTAGTAGCACAATGGCACCATAAACAGTGATCGTCATATAAATCTATATGTTCGCTGCGGGATGCCTTTATGGAATGGGTTTACTATAAGGAAGCCGTTAGCATGGGAGAAAGATCATTGGAGGAATCACAGTGCATTCATTTGCAAGTATGACGTTGTTTAATCCTTAAGAAAAAACTATTTATTTAAAGTAGCATTTTTAAATCGTCATCTATACAAATATAATAAGACAGTAAAAATATTTTGTCTGTACATTTTGTATTTTTGACTGAAATGAATAGAGGGACACTTAAAAAGAATAATAGAAAGCAAAATATTTTTTTTCAATTTTTTTTGTCTGCCTGTTTGTATGTATGATCACGCTAATCTCCGAAAGTTCTAAATCGATTTGAATGAAACTTTTTTTGTTGTATAGCTATTAAGCCTGGGCAACATATAGGCTATAATTTATTTTGAAAACTAGAACACCTGATGAAGAACCTTAACAGCTAAACTATAAGAAATATGGAAATGGCGCCTTATTAAAAGTCGTTCAACCTGATGAGCATTTTCTGCTGACGTGTAAAAATTGAAGATCTGGAACATCTAAAGCACTCTCATAACATCTGATGAAAAGCTCCAAGAGAGATTTTTCATCTAAGCGAAACTCACGCGGGCGAAGCCGCGGGCGACAGCTAGTATACTAATACACTAGATTAGATAGTTGACGTCTGAAAATTACTTTAAACCTATAAGGTTACTACCGCCTCCAAAGTACAAGTGGAGAAGAGTCGGCGCAATAAACTCCACTGCTGCATTCCGCGGAACAGCTGTTCGTTTGAGATATCTTTATTGCACCAATAAATCACAAAGTGAATCTGAAATGTAATATTCTAATTTCTGTGATTGTACCTTGTTCAATAAAGTAAAAGATATAAAATACAGTACAAAGCAGTGATTGTAACGGCGGACTTATCCCATGAAGGCAAACATGAAGGGATCTCTTCCTATCAACCGGCACGAGAGGAATACATGATGAATGGTGTTCATGTGCCACGTTTTACTCTTACGTAACTGTTTTCCGTAAACGTAACTCCTAAATAACTAAAATTTACGATAAGTTTATTTAAAACTAAGCAGACAAATTGAAAAAAAAAACTTAATGATGAATATTATTATATACCTACACACACGTTAATTATTTATACAATGAATAGTATATTTTCATTAATTCCATTTTATTTCTACAACCTAAAATCCATTTGCATTTCCAACACGAACATTTTACAGAAGGGAAAATACCATTTCTAGAAATATTACCGGATATTTGATTGATTTGTAGCTAAAAATGTACACGGAGGTTATTTAAACGGTTTGAACAGGAAAATAGTATTGACAACTTTAAAAATGTTGTCTGGAGAAGAGACTAGAATTATATAAATAGTTTTTGTCTGACTGTTTCAAGTATATGCATCAAACTAACTGTAACTAATCTATATATATAAAAGAACAAGGGTGTCTGATAAATCAACGCCCAGCCTAAACCATAAAAGCTATAAACTTGAAATTTGGACCGAAGTTTTATGTTAATACGTAGTGCTCAGATAAGAAAGGATTTTTCAAAATTAGACCAATAATGGGGTTAAAATTGAGGGCAAAGTTTGTATGAAAATAATTTTAAATCTTCACTGATTTACTTGAAACTTGGCAAGAATGCTTCTCAACAAAAATAACCAATGGCGTGTTTCAGCGTTTTTTGAAATTCAACCTCTAAAGGGGTAAAAAGGGGAGGTAAACTAATTTATAATCACAAAACCGAAACTATAAAAACTATAAACGTGAAATTTGGTTAGTGTCTTCATTATACAATATACTGCCCACATAAGAAAGGGTTGTTCACAATTTCAAC
Source organism: Ephestia elutella (assembly GCA_018467065.1). NCBI lineage: Eukaryota > Metazoa > Arthropoda > Insecta > Lepidoptera > Pyralidae > Ephestia > Ephestia elutella. The sequence goes on from CM031569.1 coordinate 791,685, forward strand.
CCTTACAGTCCAAAAAAGGGGTGAATTTGCGTACCATTAGACAAATCCCATTTGAAATTTCGCCAATCACAAGCAATGCATGTTGGCTTATCGGTAGAGGCCGCGGATTGTTTTTTTAAGTACAGGGTTCGAATCCTGCCAAATGTGACTTTTTTTTCCAATTTTTTTTGCGTTTTGTATTAGTTTTTTAGAATTCTATATTTTTTTTAAATATTTTAGTAAAGAAATATTTCAAGAAAGTAGCTGGAAGTAGCTGGATCGAATCCTGCCTAACAATAATTTTCTGTTTTCGTTTTTTATTTGTTTTCTAGAATTAATTTCTTACTTTTTTTAATTTTGAAAAGAAACGAATAAATTCATTTGCAAATTTTTTTCTGGTCATCTACAAGAAAAATATCCAATAGATGGCGTTGATAAAATGAGAAATGTAAGCTGAAATTATTTCTCAATATTTTCAATAGATGGCGCTGCGCCAGTTTGGTGATTTCTACTTCAAAGGGGTCGTGGGTATAATAATAAAACAGTAAAGATATTTTGTCTGTACAGTACATTTAGTATTTTTGACTGAAATGGATAGAGGGACACTTAAAAAGAATAACAGAAAGCAAAAACATTTTTTTGGAATTTTTTGTCTGTCTGTCGTCTGTATATGTATGTACGCGTTTCACGCAATATCTGCTGGACGGATTTGAATGAAAGTTTTTTTGTTGTATAGCTATTAAGACTGGGCAACATATAGGCTATAAGTGATTTTGAAAACTGGAACACCTGATGAAGAACCTTAACAGAACAGCTAAACTATAAGAAATATGGAAATGGTAGGTACCTTTGGAAAAGTTTATCAATCTGACGAGCATTTTCTGTTGACGTATAAAAATCGAAGATCAGGATCATCTGATGAAGAATTCCAAGGGACCAGCTACACTATTACATATATGGAAATGGCGCCTTAGCAAAAGTCGTTTAACCTGATGAGCATTTTCTGCTGACGTATAAAAATTTTAGTTTATGCAACATCTGATGAAGAACTCCAAGAGACCAGCTACTCTATAAAAAATGGAAATGGGGCCTTAGCAAAAGTCGTTCAACCTGATGAGCATTTTCAACTGACGTATAAATAGACAGGACACGGGATAGGATAAAGAGGGACTCGGGGTGGGAGTGGTGGTACACGGGAATTGTAGATAATGAGCAGACGATGATCGTTTATTGAATTAAATATCACTTTTGATTCATTTTAACACCGCGACTGTACTACGAGTACCTAATATATTCCCGCGGGACACGGGATAAACCAAATAGCTGAAATTTTGAGTACTGGAGTTTAGGTTACTACAGTTTGGAACACAAAAAGATTTTTCATCTAAGGAAACTCACGCGGGCGAAGCCGCGGGCAGCAGCTAGTTAATTATATTTCTCATTTACTGCTTTTTGTGATTCTGAACATGGAAATTGCATGAAAATGCAAAATTATTGTGTCCTACTGATATTATAAAAGCGAATGGATACACGTTAGTTACTCTTTGAGCAAAAACTACTGGATGGATTTCGATTAAATTTAATAAACTGGTAGAATTTAATCCTGGACTAGCATATACTTTTTTATCCCAAAATTCCCGCGAAGGAGCCTCAGGGTGCAGATAGTTAAGTATGATATAAAACTATGATATTGGAACCGAAAGGTATTGAAAATCTGAAACAATCATCTAATAGAATTTGGGTTATTTTATTTTATCTAAATGAAAACTCTTTTAAATTTTAGACAAATATTTTTCTTCAATAAAAACTTGTGTCAATAATTTAATTTTTGAACAAAATATGAAGTTTAATTCTAAATAAAAACTCTACAAACAATAATTCTAATTACACTGGTAGAATCCTCTCAAAAGGCTTTCCAACTTATAAGATAAGTTGTGAAAGCTTTTTTATCTCAAAAAGCTAAACATCTTTTGACGAACGGCCTTATTAATTATCCTAAGATCCTAATCTCTAGATAATAAAGAGGCATTCAAAATAATGTTTATACAAGTAACTTAGTTAGCTTCCCACGCCCAGTTCTCTTATATATTTTTAGATGTTTTCCTTGTAATAATTTTTTTGTAATAAGGTTTAAAATTTTATTTTACTAATTAAAATTAATTTGGTTATTTATAATTACTTAATGGATGAATGTTTGCTAGATAAATAAATCACGCCACAATGACTAGACAAATTATGATTGAATTTTTCATACAAGTAGAGTAATGGGTGGAATAGAATACAGGGATTTTTACACAACTGACCAAAAAAGGAGTGTTATGTTTTCAGGGTTCACGTATGTACCTATGTAAGTTTCTTTATTCCACCATAAGTCCGGAACGGCTGAACTGATTTTGATTTTAGAGGTATTTTAGATTCCTTGCATTCCTCCGAGTCACATAGGCTATGTGAGTTGTCAGTCGCGTTTATTATTTTTTTAATAATCAGCTTGTTTACTGTATAGTTCTAAGGAGTGCTGAGTCCTGGGGCTCAACAAGTAGTTTAATAAAATTCAGATAAAATAAAAAGTACATTTTTATTTGTGTCGTTCTTTTCAGCACTTCATAATCCACACGTTATACGAGTTTTACTCAATTAATAGGTACTCTCCCTAATCTATTAAAGGTTTAAATTTGATATGAGGTTGAGACCTATACTTTTTAATTGAACAAATAGAATGAGGATCAAATTTAAACACGCGCCTCTCATAAATTCATTCACAAATTTTATTCATTCATATAAATTAGAATGGCCATCGTAAGTAGTATGGTAACGTTCTTCTGTCCAATACAAGTATCTTTATGAATGTGATTATTCATGAGTGTGCTAAAAATATCTATCGAGTAGTATTATATCACAAATGAAGGATTTTTGGGTTATTTGCTTTACGGAGTGCGGACTAGAAACACCATTTTTTTAAATAAAATATGGGTTTGCTTTTGACTACTATCTTGCTTAAGGACAGAGATGAGGTCTAAGGTGTAGCGAGTTTACCCAGAAGCAGCGTATTCACTCTGATTTTGAAGAGAGTCAGGTTGTATGGTGCTTGGGAACACAGACGCAGGCAGGGAGTTCCATTCCTTCGCTGTGTACATTAAGAATGTTGACGAAAAGCGTAAGTGCGTGCGGAGGGAATATCAACTAAGAAGGGATGATAGCCCACAGTTAGTCTGGATGTCGAATTGAAAAAAAGGGCAGGCGGTATGAGCTCATGCAGCTCAAGAGTACACTTCCAATCGAAACACAACATTCTTCCCGTTTCGGATCTAACAGTCTTATTTGAAAAAATCTTTCTGTGTTTAAAGCTACATTCAAAGCCCAAAATTCCCATCAACCAGAGTGCAGGTTTCCTTACGATGTTTTCCTTCACCGGAAGCAAGTGTTGGTCGATGCAAACTATCATAGGAAGGTACTATATTGATATACAAACTCATATAGCACGGGTAGGATTCGAACCTGGGACCTTTGCAGCCACAGATGGGCGCCCTACCACTCGGCCACCACCGCTTCTACTTATACACTCGCATATTTTTTTATTTTATTTATTTCATTTTTTATTTTATAATTGTTTATAAATCCAAAGTCAACACCAACTGTCCCAAGCCAGAAGCAATAAACACTTTATATATCTACAACGTGATTACCATAAGTGTTCGGGGGCAGGTGAGACCAACATTTATCAGAGCAGACGTGTGGAAGTGACGTGAGTGACGGCCGCAGCCGGGCGACGACCCTGTGACGTCACAGTCCACATCCCATAGGGACCACATCAAAGTTTAGGTACCTACGATCGTCAGAGGGACCCCTTGAGAGGTATTTCTCAGTTGCCACTGTATCGTTGGACCACTGTATCGCGGGTGTTTGAATGTTAACAACTAGCTAAACCCCGGGGTTCCACTCCCGTGGGAATTTTGGAATAAAAAGCACCCTATGTGCTATCCCCGATATTTTTCTACCCATTTACTAAATTTCATCGAAATCGTTCATGTAGAGTTTGTGAGAGTAATAAATATACATCATACAAAGTTAGCCAAACTTTCGCATTTATTATGTTTGTGATTACGAACGAGTTCGACATTAAAACCAGTCCAAAACAGCAACTCCAGCTAGACTGTTAAATTAAGAACGAACGCTCATAACAACTTCCATAAGTTTCGATTTCGTACGAATTTTGTTCAAAAATGGACATTCTTTACGTGTAAGTTCTTTTACTTATTCTGTGTGTATTTTGGCTTGTCAATACACTTTTTATGTCATACGTGAGATGTACGAATGAACGACTTCCATCGTATCGTGAATACGTATCACTACATGACTATATACATACAAGTTTCATTTAGTCCTTCATTGTGCTGTGTCGGGTGTTTGTAATAATATAATGTAGTTATTTACTTACTTATAGTGTAGTAGGTATAGCAGTGAGTCAGTAAAAAAATATGTAAAACAATTCAGTATGTATCTAGAAAGAAATCTCTCTGAGTCAAACAAAATGACTTATTAAAAAAGTTATTTTTAGCAACAACAAAATGATGACCAACAGGCTGTACAGTAAATAGCAAAATACCTAAGTACGCTAGGTCGTAAAAAGCTGTGTCTAAACGAAGGTTTCTAGGTTCAACAGCCTCTAGAAAATGTCCATTAATGCAATAAAAAGAAATTTCAACGCAGAGATTTTACTACCGGAAAAATCTACACAAGTCATAACAACGATGCCACAGAGCAGAAAAATATTTGGGACGTTTGACCAACAGTAATATTTTTGTAAGGAAAATTTTTGTGCTGTGGCGTTATTGTGATGTGACGCAGAAAGTGAATCAAAGCCCTATTTTTATGCCCGAGCCCATAAAATGAACATCTGTGAATGAGAATTTCCAATAAATACAAGAGCAATATTTGTTGGGTCTTTTCAATCTCTCTAAGTATTTTCTTTTGTTAATTTTCCGCTTGTTTTCTTTTTCTTGGCGATTCAACACAAATATTATGTACGATATCTAGATTATCTTTTTCGCCTTAATTTCCCAGGAGTATAAATTATGAAATACAAGCTTTTGCTCATGATTTCGACTTCGAATACCTATTTTAATTTGATTCTCCGTAAGTATGTGTTAATGCATATACATATATTTTATCTTCAAAAATATGAACTTCACTCTGTAAGATAATGTAAATAAACATAGGTATTTTGAAATCAATATTTCTTCATTAAGCGATGACGTGACTAACTCTTCTTGATGTCTCATTTCTCAGACAACAGTGCAATGTAACATGATCCCGTATTGATAATGGTGATCTGCAAGAAAGAGCTGACCTTGAGACCGTATATTGACGTCATGTGAAAAGCTATTTGGAAACTTTATCAAAGCTATGCACGTCGAATGACCTTGCAACCCACTCTGTGAGTAAAAACAACGGCATTTTCCGACACAGCCGATCAACGACCCCTTCCTTCAGCAACATAAACAAATGACATTTTTAACGAAACACAAATTTCGGGGACATCTCATCGCGTCTCAGTCACGTTTGGATGACAAACAGTTGACGCCATTCAGAAGTAATTATTTTTAAAACAGCGGCTCTCAAAGTTTAGTCAAAGTCGAAAGTTTTTGTAGAAGTTGTGGCTTTTACAGCCAAATTTCCTGTACGTAAAGTTGAATGTCATTTTAAGCTTAGCTTAAGAATTTTTTAGAAATTAAGAAAAAGATAAACGTCATTGACGTAGCCTGTACTGTGACATTGTTTTGGATAGGCGCAACACTTTGGCTCTACCGGTAGGCGAAAAAACAATCTACTAGGTGGCCAGACGCAGTATGCCTGCGTCTTGCTAGGAATCTAACAGGACTAAAGCTCCTAGCATAGTAGAGTGGAAAGAAATCAGAATAATAAAGTTAAATTTTGAAGGTTTGAAGGATAGATTAATTATACCTAGGTCATCATCAAATTTATTATTCTTTTTTTTTACAGTAGATATGAAATATCGTCACTAATTTACGCACTAATTCTACAGAAGGACTGAATGCAACTTTTAATAAACAAATATGTCTCAAGGACACCTAAAAATTGAGCATCAAACTTTCAGAACCACTGTTCTAGACGATTTTCAACAAGCAGTTCCCGAAAATATTTATTTGAAGACTCCTGTTCAAATAGAACATCTCGGGAAACTTCTATCTGGATAGACTCCCAATCAACGGGTAGGACTCTCCAAATTGTTTTGATTCAGACGAAACATTTCTATCAATCGATCTGTAAGTGTCCTTGGAATTGTATTTTAAGTATAGTTTCAATGGATCTTTAAAATGCACGGATTTTCTATTTTAATTTTAACTACTGCAGGTTAATTAAAAGGAGGGATAACTATCTTTTACAAGCTGCTATCGCGATTCATTGATTCAGAATTAGTGGATTACATTCAGTATGGGAATGCGACTTTTTTCGTATGTTCAACATAACCGAACCCTATGTGTATTTTCTCATAATAATTTTTGCGTCTGAAAAGGGTTGAGATACTAGGATATTATAAATCACTTGTGGTTATTTACCCGAGTCCAACACAGCCGCGCATGTAATTATTCACTTTCACTGGAGATAACTTTAAGATATAGTTTAAAGGCTATATCTATACCAGATGTACTTGAAACTGGAAAACTTACACTGTTGTTTGTAAGCAATATATGCTGCTTAATTACTTTTCGTTTTTACGATTTTTTTTATTATAATTTCATATCAATAAATATTGCCACCCAGAATTTATATCTACCCAACTGAATGCTAGCTGCATTTCCTCTACTTATCTGAACTTAATATTTTCTGAATGTTATCCAACTCCAAATTGGATAAACGTGAACGCTCTCGTTCCTGGATGGAGCCAAGCATGAAAATGTGAGTTACACAATTACTATCATGTTACTGGAGTTTATTGTAAAAATCCGTATTTTCTTATTCACGATGACATTTTCGCTATACATGCGGAATTTTCTCAGCATATTTTAGTTAGTTGGGCCCCGGAGCTTCACTACCGTGGAAATTTCGGAAAAGTCTCTACAACATTCACATTCACATTTTCATTTATAATGTTAGCGGAATAAACTTAGGTACTTTCTTATACACAAATCCCAAAATTAGGAAAAAAATATTCAAACGCATAGGAAATATTTATTTATCACCTATATTTGCCTAGTTCCAAGGCACATGGTAATGATATCCTTTTCACGATTTTATAGTCAAACAAGTCTAGTCTAGTCTTCCCGGGTGTCGTTTCCTTGAAAATGTTCACTAATCTAAACATTAAAAAACAAAAATCCAATCATTTATTAATTTTAACATTAATAAATGATTTGATTTGATTTTCAACATCTTGCAACAGTGGGGTTTACAATAGAAAAAGAGCCATTTGTATTCCACCACTATCTCATACAGCCTGTAACATTAGCAACACGTGGAAGTTCACTGAACCTTCCATAATTTTTTCTACACTCCGAAACAGGTAAAAAGGTCCGATTCCTCCAATCACAGTTGCGATTGCTTTGAAGCATCGGATTATGACAAATCCTTTAAGAAAACTGTTTGTTCGCAATCTCTGCAGGATTAGTTTAGTGACCGTAGTTTCTCTTGTATTTTATACTTTTTCGGACTATCGGGTCAATGACCGCGCCTTTTGTACTTATCAGTTGTGTACAGGCTTTATTTTTTATATATATGTAAGTAAAACTTCTAAGTTTTACTTACATATATATAAAAAAAATATCTTCTAAGATAAAGCTGTGATTGTTCAGTTCAGTGGGGTAGGAGCTCGCCTTGTGTCCGAATAGCGCTGGTGCGAATCTGAGACCGGCCGACATGTACCTTTGAGATTATAGATTAATCTGACTTATAAGGTAGTCTTCATCGAGTCTATGTCGGATTAGCACAGAATAAAAATATTAAGTACTACGGTAAATGAATTAAAACGTGTCACTAGTAAAGCTACCATGCTGGTCTTTCTTCCATTCTGGTATGAATATGTCAGCTGCTTCTCTTCCCACGCAGATTGTAACATTCAATCGAGGGAACAGGGTTTTAAACTGGGGATTTCTCCACTCATAGGCAATGGGCTAGAAACCTGTCACTATACCTGAATCTCCATTCCATCAGAGAGCCCACTTTTCCCTTAAAGGAAACATCGTGAGGGAACCTGCATTATAGCAGAGGTCTTTAGGCGTTTTGGAAAGATCTGATACCAATAATAGCTAAACTTCAAAAAGCTGATTATGTAGAACCTACAAGGTCGTTATTTGTAAAAACAGTCGCATCTTTATTATTAGTATCTAAACATACTGTGACGTCGCGAAACAATAGGACAACGTCCCGAAAATGCCTTATTTCCGTATCTGTCGCACCTGCTCACTCTTTCAATGGGGGACTGGATCGCTCAACAGTGTACGTTTACGAGTGAAGTTTAAAATAAAGGGCGGCGCGCTGTGAATTTTATGCGGTTGTAAATTCTTCGGCCATTCTGAACTGAAGAGATTTTAGTCTAAAAGGTGGACTGTTGGATTGCATAGTTATTAGGGAGAGTTGTGTCATTTTTCTATGGTTTATAGACAAATTACAAAGAAATATCAACCGACCTCAAAACTTGATCGTGAAATTCGTTCGATGACTTGTGAAAACACAACATAACAAATGATTCTATTGTATTGTACTTATCGAAAATCTTTATGTTAAACGCGAATAGAACGAATAGGAGGGTTATTAATATTATTTTTAGTTAAACGCAGTTGTTATTCTTAGTTTGATGAATTTAAAAGCCAGTAAATCTAATATCTAAATATAAAAAGCTTATCAGGATTAAAATCAATATGTGACATCTCTATGCATCTCAATTCGAGATTAATTCCCGGTCGTCACCCCGCTGTTTATGTTTGTATTGCATTAATTAAGAAAACACAATATTGCTGGTGCATATCGAATATGTGTTGTGTATGTTTTCTTATTTCCCATGTTTAAACAAATTAAAACAAGTTCCACGGTGTAGCGATCAACACGCTCGTCTAACGTCATAAAGTCCTAGGTTCCATTCACAGACATAATATTACCTAGACCCCGCAAGTGTATGTACTTCGCGTGTAAAAGGGAAGATGATTCAACTTCATTTAACGCTCGTTCATTCAGTCCGCGGTCGAACGTTCTCGCAGTCAGACGTATTACAAAAAAGTAAAAAATGCCTAATTGCGCGGTATTGAGTTGAAGAAACAATACACAAAAAGGGGGACGAGATAAAGGAAACATTTCTTTTCATCGGTAAGTAATTTTGTTTTAAAATGGTGTTGTTTTTAACTAAAAAAACAATTATTTTGTGTTCCCGGCACGGATTTGGCGATTTTACAAAGAAAACTATGTATGCGAGTGTGTATTGTTGATTTAAAATACATTGCCGCTTTTAAAAGGAGTGTTGTAGGGCTTATCTTTAAAAACACGCAATGAGTGTTAAAACGAACTATACGTTCACACGTCGTTTAGCTTAGTGGTACGATCACTAATCTCATTTTTCTGTCAAAAAAGGCAAATAGTGCTGTACCGCACAGAAAAGCTAATCGATTCTAAAAGCCTAATCGATTTGGAAACAGAGGAATGATAATGACAGAGGAATGATATTCTGTGTGAAAAAAATAACCTTTCCTTTCTTTTTTAAATTTAATTACATTGACATTTAATTGTTAAACATGTGTATTGTGATCTTCAAATGACTGAAAGTATTTATTTTTCTAAAATGTTCAAACTGTTGACGGCGTCGTGGGCCGGGTCTTGACTCTTAAGGTTCTCTCTATTATGGTTGAGCTTTGCGATGGCTGACCCACGCGTCAACTCGTAAACGGGTGTTGCCAGGGGATCCTGCTTCGATCCTTATTTTTATTTTTTGTTCTTAACCAATTCATTGTGGTTACTTGATCACAAACATAACATGTTTTATTATATTATTATAATTTTTTTTTTATATTTTATTTTATTTTTGACTGTACACAATCTAGTGTATGTATAAAGTTAATGAATAGCCCCTCTGGCATGCTAGGCGACCAAGACTGTTTCATGAGTTTCTTTCGGCATTTCTTCTCAGCAGTGGTCGTTCCGAAATGCTAGTAGTTTGTAGCTTTGAGACGTAATATATTATGATTAAATAATTAGTTATCGACGTGAAAAAGAGCCAAGTTTCAATAAAAAATTTTGACTATGACTTTGACATGTATTTTTTTTAGGGTTCCGTACCTCAAAAGGTAAAAACGGAACCCCTTGCGAAAATTAAAATAGAATATGTATTTAAATAAAAAAATCGAATATCTCAAAAACGGCTGAACCTATTTAGATGCACAACAAACTTAAACATTCTATTAATAATTTCTATGTATATTCCAAGTTTCATCAAAATCGGATAAACGGTTCGAGAGTTATCGCAGAACAAACATGCATACATACAAACAATGTAATTTTTATCCAACTTGATTAAAATCATTAACCTTTCTTTTAGCTTCGCAGTAGTAGAGAAAAAGACAAGTTTTTAATGATTTATCATTTCTCTGCCGTTTTCTCATTCCTCTGTCGATGAACTCGAATAATCGATTATAATATCGGTATTGTAAAATTGCTTACAGTATCAATTTGGAAAGTAAAGGGTGGCGGCGGCGACACCTTTTAATCGTTTGCATGGATGGCGAGCGTTCCCATCACTAAATCGCTTATGTGACGTCACAGTAGGTAAAAAAATATTGACACGCTCGTTTTCTATGCAGGCGATGAGACTTGCGGGGTCTAGGTAATATTATGTCTGTGGTTCCATTACTATCGTGGGTGTATACTAAAAAGTTAGACAGTGGTGAAACAGAAATCTTATAAAGTTTTGCTATGTCGATGTGCTCTATTACCAATATAATTTGGATAAAGAAAAATCAATTAAATAATTTCCTTTGTAATAAATACTTAACTGTATTGATTGTGCAGACTAGGTTCGACCTTTATAGATCATGATCATGTTTATTTATAATATCTATTTATCATGTTATTTTTAACCACATATTTGTCTTGGCTTTCTTTTTTTGCAAAATTAATAGACAATATTGCGACGCGAAAGTTACATTTTCGAGACACATTACTTATGTACCCAAAAGCATAAAAGAAAACAAAGTGTCGTTATTAAACCTCCAAAGTTTTTGACGTGGACAGACTTAAAAGTTTTTAATAAAATGAAAAAAATCGTAGGAAACGAAAGGGTATTCTGAAAAGGGCTATCAACTTGTGATAATATTGTTAAATTATTGTAGGGGACCTTCGAGTAACAAGGACTTCCAGTCCGTGTTGCTCTATGTAGGGAAAATGTTACAAACGTCAAAGTGACAGTTTATGAGAATGGGTGTTTTCTACTCTTACACTCAAAAACTACAGGACGGATTTGAAATTACATGTTAATTATGGAATAAAAAGTGCCATATCTCGATTTCAGATTTTACTCTATACTTGTACCAAATTCAATCAAATCTGCTTAGTATTTTAAACATTATTATGAATTAAACGTGCTTCCATAGATCTATCCAAACTTTATATATAGTCCTGTACTCTTCTTCCAGTCAGTGTGTATGATCGTAAACACCGCTTTTATGCCTACTTTATACATGCTTGTCATAAGTTACGGATTTATGTATATTGTTTTGTGTCTAAACTTAGCTCACATTGAAAATAAGCAATATACGCTGAGAAATTACTCTGACACTGAACAACTTCTAGATACAGCAGGCCTACCATGAACTCTTATTGCGATTCAGTTTAGGATCTAAATTGAACTGGGGCCCTATTTTTGGAAGCGTGACATACAGACGAAAACTAATAGACTATAATGTCGCGCATAATATGAGCGGAAATTGTGTCTCTTGGCTTCTTCTTTTTTGCTATCAAAGATGCCTTTGATAGCCTAAAAGAAGACTCCAACAGTTATAAAATCTGAATTTTTTAGTCAAAAAATTAATTTTGTTATTTTTTTTTTTTTTGATTTGTCGAGCAAGTAAACGTATCATTAGATTCCTGATAGCAGTTCAACGACCCTTGTTTTAATTCGCGCTTCGTCCCAGAAAGCTATGATGGATTGAACCGAGGTAACTGGATCGCGCCAGATTGGACATCTTCCTCTCGTCTGCACACGTGTGTCGATACTCTGGGAGTGGGATGGGACATGTGGAACGGTGTCACACAAGACTTGATTTCCACGGGAATAATGCATTAGTTTTATAGTTCACAAAAAATATCCAAGAACGAGATGGACATCGAGGGTTCCGTGCAATAGTTAACTGGTACTATGAATCGTAACATGATTTGGATGTCTGTCTGCCAGTCAATATTTCTGCCTCTTTTCATGAAATCAGTACGACAATCGACAAGGAACCCAAATCGTACCTATAGGAATAGATTATAAGTTGAAACGTCCGCATATTGTGAAAAATAGGTGGATTAGAAACAATCACGTGGCCTGACACACACTTGGGTTGTTTAATTATAATTATGTTTCACAAACTGATTATTTTTAGTTCCTTTTCACCCCGAAATTCCTACAGCAAAGCCTGGGATTCTGCCAGTAAGAGTAAATATAATAGTGAATATAACGACTACCATGCGACATATTTTAAACATGAATCCAATATTAGAAAGAATAATTTATACAGCTGTAAACAGCAAAAAACAATGGTACCAAATTGTTTGTTCGTTACATGTAACACTTGCATGATAATACATGTAACACTTGTATTCAGAAATATAGGTACCTACTTATAAATTTAAAATAGTTAAAAAAAATCTAAATAAACACGCTTTTAGTCAACGTCATCAGAAGAAATGAACAGATTTAGTTAAGAAGAATCGAATGACCTCAAACTCAATTAATTTACTAGTGGGTATTTCAGGATTTTGTCTCCTAGCCTCGAGCTCAACCATCAGACCAACCCAGTGGACTATATTATCATATTGTCACCGAATCTCCATCTCTTAGGACTTCATGGGTGTCGTTCGAAGTGTGCGAAATTCATCTTTTAAGATTTTATGACTTTGGATGACGTTTGGATGACCAAAATTTTTATTAAAATCATATTGAATAAAAACTCAGGATCATAATCAGGCTTTTCTCGTATATGATTCATTAGATTAATAATAAATTTCTCTCATATTTTCTATTTAAATATTTCATAATAAATTAAATTACGTAAAATTCAATGATAGGTACGTGCAGACTATGAATGTGTTATCGAAACTATACCCATCGATATTTGCCCTCAATTGCTTGAAATGTAAATATTGTGTTGTGCATTGTTCAAACATTAATTTATTTAAAAAACATTTTTACGTCTCACGCGCATATGGCTTGGTTGGTTCTATTGTGAGGATAGACACCGTAATTTAATCAAGTAAATATTTTTGTAATGGATTCATTTAATAATGATTACAACACAATTTATAATTACGAACAAGTTCCTTGTGGTGAAAACGAAAATGAAAATACTAGCTGGAAGCCATTTTTACGCCAGGTAAGAGAATGAATATCTTTTTTAAATCGTGAGTCAAAAATTGTGACAAATTGGATTTGAGTAAATATTTTTCTGACTTACGGCATTAAAAGTGAAAATAAGCGGAGAAAATAGAAGTTACGTCAGTCAATTGCATTCAACTATTCCAGATAGTCATCACAGCAGGAATGTGGACAGGATTATTCACTTACGGTTTATTTGTGGGGATGCCAACTGTTCTTGTGGCTTACGCGAGAAGGGAAGCTAATTCTACTGATGCAGTAAGCAAAGAAATGGCATCTTGGCTGCGTAAGTATCATAGATTATCATGACTGTTAACTGCACGGATATGTAATTTTTGGCAAGCACTTATTGCTATAAGATTTCCTTCGTGACGAATTTCTACATATTAAAAAATTAATAATAATTAAATTATTCTATTTTTAGGTCTGTAGGTAAAGGTTGAGTTACCTATATTAATTTTTGATATTTTTCCAGCATCTGCTTTCGGATACTCCGCTACGCCATGGGTGGTTATTTTAACTATCGCTATGCATTTTTATGGAAACAGAAAACCTTTTCTTTTTGTTACATTAACATCTTTTATAAGCATTATAGTATTTGTTACAAGTCAAAGTATGATGCAAATTATAATTAGTGAAATATTACTAGGACCTCTAAGCGCTTCAGCTGTAACATTAACTTTTTTAGTCCTCACAGAATACACATCACCTAGATACAGAGGACTATTTTTAACTCTCAAATTAGCTTCTTTCTTTTGGGGAATATGGGTGGCAAATGCCATAGGTACCTTTTCGCATTGGAAAAATATTGCAATCGTAGGTTTCTTATGTATGGCTTATAATTTGGTTACAGTATTTTTTTGGTGTGAATCACCATACTGGTTGGCTAGGCAAGGTAATTTTAAAGAATGTGCTAAAGTCATGTATTGGTTAAAAGGAAATAATCTTCAATCACGAGAGGAACTCAACAATTTGCTCAAAATACATAAAGAGCGGTTTGACGACCGTTATAAAAATCAAAATCAGGTAAAAGGATACTTATTGTCAATTCACAAAACTCTCTTTCGTAAAGAAATTTATAAGCCACTTCTTATTAGTTTATTGGTTATGGAGTTGTATTACATTTGTGGAAAATATGTTTGCAGTGTTTATGCTATTGATATTTTTAAACGAATATCAGGCGAAGAAGCTGCTTATAGAGGGATGTTAACTTTGGATGGTGTAACTGTTTTCAGCATGTATATAGGTTGTTATTTAACTAAAATTTTAAAAAGAAGGACATTACTTTTTGCATCAACTTCTTGTGGTATTTTCTTTTTATGCACAATAATATTATATTTGTATTTGGTCAAATTAAACATTATTATAGAAAATAGTTATATATCACTAGCATTACTATCTGCTTATTCTTTATCGGTTTGCTGTGGACCAATTATAATGGCTATCTCTATCGCTGCTGAATTAATACCATTAAAGGTTAGAGGTACGTCTTTATGCATAAATGCATTTTTTTCAAAAATGACTGTTAGTACTTTTTTAAAACTCTCGCCATATATGTTTGAATCTTGGGGAATGCATGGTACTTTTTTGTTTTATGCCATTGGAACTTCAATAGTTTTAGTATTATTATACTTTTATTTGCCTGAAACAAAAGATAAAACTTTACACGAAATCGTTGATTGTATGAATTCGGTGGAAAGTAAGGAGACTGCCGAAATGAAAGAATTAGTCGATATGAATATATCTTAAAATAAAATATTGAAACTGTATTGATCTGTTAATAGTTTACTTAGTTTATTTAAATTAGTATGATAGTTATGATAAAATGTTGGTTTTCTTAGTATTTTTAAATGCCTTGAATAATTCACAAAAGTGAATCATTGTAGTGCCCATTTGGCAACACTTGTTTATTTTATTTTTTTGTATTTTTGACCATTGCACCAACATTCTGGTTGAATGCAATTTCCTTAGCATAATAGTGTATCATTGTAAAATAAAAAAGATGCCAATAAATAAGGGTATTTCCTAAGTCTACCAAAACCATAAGGACTGGGGGGAGTCGATCGAACAAAAATGGTGACAAAAAAGTGATGGTGGGTTCTGTTTTCCTATAGTTAGTAGTAACCAGCGTTTGATGTGTAGGTATTCATTCTGAGAACTGAAGAAAAACATGATCAGCTCCACATTCACTAAAATATTTCCTAATTTTATTTCAAGAACGAGACAATTCGAGGGCCTACGTAGTAAACCTTCTTCGGCAGTGTCAAATTTTAAAATCGTCTTCGAATTCCTTCCATGTCTTCCAACTTTTACTATTATTCCGGTGCTATAATAAGGCTTTCCCTTTTAGTAGTTTAGGTACGAATTGTAGCAATTCGTCCTTGTCCCTTGGAATGGTATGAATCAATTCCTCGATTCTTTCCAGAAATTCCACCGCGTCCCCTGATGTGTCGAAGGTGGTGTTCCATTTTGAAAATATTTTTTCAATGTTTCAGAGTTCTTTTGTGTCCGCCATTTTTGTTGTTTCTGCCTCCTCGAAGTCCTCTTCTAACGGGCAGTCTTCCTCGGATTTTTCCTCGGACGTTTGTTTAACTTCTTCTTCTTTAATTATTTGAGTAAGGATTTTTCTGAGTTCCTCCACGGTTTTATCGGTTGCGGACACACCCCTCTCTTCCAGTTCTTTTACGAGGTCTTATTTCTTCAGTTTGTATACCTGGGACGTTGGCATGTCAGTTCACGTTTGTTAACCAACTCGTACCCATTCCTCGGAGGAATGTGTACGAGTTGGTTAACAAACGCAATAAATAACGCCTATACACAGATATGAAGGTCAGCGTTAAAACCAATTTCTCACTACGTGGAACCGCGTGTGCCGTTGTGAAATATTAATAGAATCAAGCTAATTTGTGTGTTGAGCCTTTTTGTGTAGTGAAGGAACAATTCGCGAGCCTTGTGAACATTTGTGTGGAGAAAGAATTCATCATTTTGTGCCCGCCGTGAACTGCACGCCGACTGTTTTAACCTCAACCTACGCCACCACCAGATTTCATCAAAAGGTTAGTGCGATTTCCTTTTTCCGCGACTGCTCTCATCTCGTATCGTCCTTTACCCAGAGCAGCTCGCATTTTTCCGGTTCAACAAACATATGGCAATCCAAAAGTATAGTCCGCTAATTTGATTTTACCTAACACATACGGCATATGGCACGTCCAACTATGATGTGTTATGAACCCTCTGTTACAGAATATCAAGCATGAAATGCCATTGTTAAAGCATGTCAATGTCTTTAGTGAACAGGACCCACAAAACAAATCAGTTTTTAGAAAATTACCATCAGACTATTGCGGTCAATTAGTTACATTAGTTATGACTAGAAAGCCGTTCCGATATCCCACAAGTGACCTTTACCAAGACTGCAAGATTCTGACGGTTCGACAATTATTCATTCTACGTATCACTATAAACAAACACAAAACACTTCACTTTGACCCGAAGAAATACGGACCCAGAAGAAGAATATGCAATACCTTGACACACAACACTGCCTTCTTTAGACGACATTCCTGTTTCCTTGCCCCCTTCATATATAATAATATTAACGCTAAATTGGATATTTTCCCGAAGTCCACTTATATTTGCAAGTCCATTATTCAAACTTATCCACTTAAACTGGACTACTGTGAGACTGAATCTTTGATTACTGTTTTAAATTAAGCAATAATAGCTATCTAATAATATATTATATTCCAAATTAAATATACCTACATGTAACCAAACATAAAGCTAAAAATTAATTATTATTAAATTTATTTGTAAAAAAAAAAAAAAACAAAACCTACTACATAATACAAAACTGTAACGTTGATTAAACCTAATTCTACATGTCATATACATAGAACATAAGTTTAGTTAAGAACATATCTCTAATGCAACAATAGACTGTACTTCTCTTGCCTTGCTTCTCTTGACTGTACTGTACTCTCTCTTCTGAAAAATAAACATTTTTTCATTTTCATTTTTTTTCATTCAATATAATACCTAGCTTGAGTGAGGAAAAAATCATGTGTAGACCAATCACTGCTCAAAAAATTAATAAATTAAAAAATACGTTGGAAAATAAAATGTGCTCGGTGACATACACTGGTAGTGATCCAAATGCCCACTATAACAACTTATTTAGTACTGTTTCTGATGCTTCTTCCAAAACATTTACATTGAAGCAACGTAAGTTTAATAATAAATTACAATTTAACGAATGGGCTACTACAGGTATATATATAAGTAGACAAAAATTATTTGACTTGTATGCCCAGAAACAATATAGATTTGATAGTACTTTTGTTGATTATGTAAGAAATTATTCAAGAACTTTTAAAAGAGCTTGCAGACATGCTAAGGCTAATTGTATTAAAAAGAAGATCAGTAACGCTCCTAATAAGATGAAAGAAATCTGGAGCATTATAAATAAAGAGACAGGCAAATTTAAATTGAAAAAATATTAAGGAAATTAAACATAATGACAAAAAATTACTTCTACACAAGAAATAGTAAATGTGTTTGAAACTTACTTTACAAACATACCTTTAGAATTAACCTCTAGTATAATTTCATGTCCTCAAAATGCCGAATCCCTACTTAAAAGTAATATCACCACCACCTCAAAATTTAAATTCTCGCATATTGACCCTAGTGATATAATTAAAACTTTTAAAGAACTAAACATCAAAAAGTCTGGGGATCACTAGGGTATGTCTGTTAGCATAATTTACCATACAATAAATATCATAGCTGTCGACCAAGGCATTTTTTCCAAATTTAATGAAACTTAGCAATTTAATTCCACTGTTTAACAAGCTAATTATTAAAAAATAAAAAACACGACTGACAACTTGTGCTTGGCCGAAGGCCGAGCTCGGTCTCGTAAGCAAAGAGAGTGCCAAGGCCGAAGGCCTAGCCCTTCGTATATACATGAATGACCTTCTCATTTCATCTCAAACCCGCAGTAACCAGCAGAGGGGCCTAGGCCGAAGGCCGAGGGGCGATCTGCGTACATGAAGCAGATAGGCGAGGCGAGGCTAAAGCACCTAGCGTGCTGTGCAAAACAATTTTAAAGGGTAGTAGAAGTCATCTATGTAAAGTCTATTTATTCATAATTGTCCTATTATATAAACAATCTTAACATGTCTTTTTATGATTTTACAACAATATAAATTAAAATAGACTTTTTAGAAAATTACTTTCGTACTTAATAAATGTTTTACTTTAGAATGTTTAGGTTTGAACTAATATTTGATTAATTTTCAACAAAATTCAACAAAAAGTACTGTGAAGATTGTTTATATAATAGGACAATTATGAATAAATGGACTTTAGAAGAGTTGTCGGTTTAGACTAGGTGAAGAGCCGGAAGACTATTTTGCTTTAGCTCTTTGCTCTCTCTCTCTCAGCCGAAAGACGTCCACTGCTGGACAAAGGCCTCCCCCAAGGATTTCCACAACGACCGGTCCTACGGCTATCTGTTCTAAGAGCTATGTGCCCCGCCCACTGCCACTAAAGTTTGGCGATTCTGCGGGCTATGTCGGTTAGTTTAGTTCTCCTACGGATCTCCTCATTTCTGATTCGATCACGCAGGGAAACTCCGAGCATAGAGCGCTCCATCGCCTTTTGGGTGACCTTGAGCCTTCTTATGAGGCCCATAGTAAGCGACACCACATCGAGTCGGCGGCGCGGCTGGGGGAAGGGAAGCTAAGCCTTCGATTTAAACACAGCTGCAGCAGCATCAGGAAATATACCAAAGTGACCTGAGCTGGGATTAGGCCTAGACAGAAAGGGAATACCGCCCGCGGAAACTATAATAGATGAGGGGATGGCTGGTGTTCGACCAAATGTTACAGAGGCCCCTAGGCGACGACCACAGCCGGTGGTAGTTTATAGTTTTTTTCATACAAACTGGTTATTGGGGGTTTGAGATCAAATCAGAAGGTCATCCATGTATACGAAGAACTCGACCTACGGCACAGAATTAATATTAGTACTACGTACAGAAAGGAAACTCCCTGCCCCTCTCGCAATATGGCACCCCCCGCTCCTTCCGCACTTCTCCCCCGTTCTTGTGTAACTGTGGGACGTTCGACTATGAAAACGCACACATTGACGTGTTACTGACGTATTCACGGATATACAGTTTCATTTGTAGTAGTAGTAGGCATATTTGACGCGCCGTTTCTATGAAGCGCCCGCCCTGTGCCTACGGCCTCACTCTTTCTCTGATCACGAGATTGAGCTCGGCCTTCGGCCTAACCTGGATGCAGCTCGGGCTATGGCCTTGCGGGCGCAAGCTTTGGTTTACTGGTGACGGCGCGCCAAAGTAGACCTGGCGTACTGCCCGCGGAAACTACAATTATATAATCGGCGCGGGAGGAGGAGGGGGGACGTCATAGTAGACCTTGGGCGACGTTAATAGCCGTTTGAAATGAAATCATAAGGTCATCCATGTATACGAAAGACTCGGCCTTCGGCCTAGCCTGGACACAGCTCGGACTGTGGCCTTGCTTGCGCGGCTGGGGTCCGCAACCTTTAGTAAACCTCTAGTAATATAAAAGTCATCCATGTATATAAAGAGCTCGGCCTTAGGCCTCGTCCTGTACTTTGTTCACGAGACGGCGCGGCTGGGGGAAGAGAAGCTAAACCTTCGATTTAAACGCAGCTGCAGCAGCACCGGGAAATATACCAAAATGGACCTGGGAGTAGACCTGGGGTACTGCCTGCGGAGAGTACCTACCTGTAATATTAGGAGGGGGGTGAGGTGCTCGACCGAATGTCATAGAGAACCCTGGCGATGACCACAGTCGGTGTTAGTTTGGTAGTTTAGACGAAGCTCGGCCTGCGGCCTCAACCCTTGCAGCTTTAGACCTTTACAGGCAGAAATATAAACACCCGTAAAAAGAATAAACTTTATACGCCCTGCTTTAGGCTTAAAAAGGTTCGGCGGTCTTTCGTGGGTCAAAGTGTAAAAATGTTCAACAAGCTCCCTGAAGAGGCTATAAATTTACCGATGCAAAAATTTAAAACATATCTTAAAAATACTTTGATGAATAAAGCGTATTACACAAAAAGTGATTATTTGAACGATAAAAAAGCTTGGTCTCTCCCTACAACTTCGCCACTCCACACTTGATTACATTCTTTTATTATTGTGAATAAATAACCTTTCCTTTCTTTTTTAAATTTAATTACATTGACATTTAATTGTTAAACATGTACGTGTATTGTGATCTTCAAGTGACTGAAAGTATTTATTTTTCTAAAATGTCCAAACTGCTGACGGCGTCGTGGGCCGGGTCATAAGTTTCCCTCTATTATGGTTGAGCTTTGCGATGGCTAACCCTCGCGTCAACTCGTGAACGGATGTTGCCAGGGGGATCCTGCTTCGATCCTGATTCAAATTTTATTTTTATTTTTTGTTCTTAACCAATTCATTGTGGTTACTTGATTACAAACATAACATGTTTTATTATATTATTTTTTTTTTCTTATATTTTATTTTATTTTTGACTGTACACAATCTAGTGTATGTATAAAGTTAATACATAGCCCCTCTGGCATGTTAGGCGACCAAGAATGTTTCATGAGTTTCTTTCGGCATTTCTTCTCAGCAGTGGTCGTTCCGAAATGCTAGTAGTTTGTAGCTTTGAGACATAATATATAATGATTAAATTATTAGTTATCGACGTGAAAAAGAGACTTCTTTGAAGGCCAAGTTTCAATAAAAAAAATTGACTTTGACTTTGAAAGGGCGCACCGCCCGCGGAAACTAAAATAGATACTTTCCGTGTAACATTTCGATTTTGAGCCAGTGATCTTGCAATAGTCGATAGTAGCGTTGCCGATCGATAGTCAGACGGCTTATTCGCAAAACGTCTCTTTCGCAAAATGTCCCCTAGTCGCAAAACATCTCTTTCTCATAATGTCTCTTTCGCAGAACGTTTCTTTCGCAGAATGTCTCTTTCGCAGAATGTCTCTTTCGTAGATTGCCTCTTTCGCAAAATGTCGCGACTGGGACTTAGAATAAAATTACGATTTTCAAAGCAATATTTTTATTAATCATAATTTTAGTACTTTAATTTACTTAAGTATTGCAAATGAAAAAAAACTTCTTCAAAATTTCAATATAAAAAATTTGGCACATTAGATATTAGTTATTACTAGCTGTTGCCCGCGGCTTCGCCCGCGTGAGTTTCGCTGCGTAGTAACCTAAACTCCAGTACTCGAAATTTCAGCCGTTATCCCGTGTCCCGCGGGAATATATTATTATGTTGATAAACGGGCACAGATGTTCCAGATCTTCAATATTTATACGTCAGTAGAAAATGCTCATCAGTTTGAACAACTTTTGCTAAGGCGCCATTTCCATATATGTAATAGTGTAGCTGGTCTCTTGGACTTCTTCATCAGATGATCCTGATCTTCGATTTTTATACGTCAACAGAAAATGCTCGTCAGGTTGATAAACTTTTGCTAAGGTATCATTTCCATATCTCTTATAGTTTAGCTGTTCTGTTATGATCCTTCATCAGGTGTTCCAGTTTTCAAAATCAGTTATAGCCTATATGTTGCCCAGGCTTAATAGCTATACAACAAAAAAAGTTTCATTCAAATCCGTCCAGTAGTTTTTGCGTGAAACGCGTACATACATACAGACAGACAGATAGACAGACAAGAAATTCCAAAAAAATATTTTTGCTTTTTATTATTCTTTTTAGGTGTCCCTCTATCCATTTCAGTCAAAAATACTTAATGTACAGACAAAATATTTTTACTGTTTTATTATATGTATAGATTACATAAACATAACTATGTTCTCATTTAACCATTGCAAATCAAAATATTATTTTTTATATTTTTTTAAATAACTAAAAAAAGTAATTTAATATTAAAATGTCAAACAAATAAATTTTGGCATTGAAATTTTCTTTAGTTATCAAGTATTGCTAATAAAATATATTATATATTTTATTGACAAAAAAAATATATAAATAATATTAAATTAATTGTGGCACTGAAATTAACTTTGGCTACTTATTAAACATTGCGAATAAAAATATTTTTTATTTATTTCCATAAATAATTCAAAAAATACCTAAAGATTCGCATTAAAATTAACCTTCGTTAAGTTTTGCTACTGAAATTAATTTTATTCGATTTCTTGATCCATGTTTAAACACAAAATCACTAATGTTTTTCAATAAAACGTAATATACAAAACACAGCTCGGCAATAATGAATGACACATACATTTATAAGTTTTATTTTTCGAAATACCCTCACATACTATTATAAGTGTCGCCAGCACTGAACTTTAAATTGTACCAAAATTTTTATTTTTACTGTACCAAAATATTTATTTATAACTGTACAAAAATATTTTTCTTATTTAAAATACATAAATAAGTAAATTTAAGGTACCAAACTGATTTCATAATTTGTTTACTTTATAACTTTAATCTAAAATGGTTTTGCTTTGAAAATCGTAATTTTATTCTAAGTCCCAGTCGCGACATTTTGCGAAAGAGGCAATCTGCGAAAGAGACATTCTGCGAAAGAGACGTTCTGCGAAAGAGACATTATGAGAAAGAGACGTTTTACGACTAGGGGACATTTTGCGAAAGAGACGTTTTGCGAATAAGCCAGTCAGACTACTATCGTGGAGGGTGACCGTGGAACCCCGCGCTGCGTTTAAATCGAGGGCTGCCAGCCTCGCAAGCGAGGCCGAAGGCCGAGCTCGGGCTTGTGAGCAAGAGCGGGGCGAGGCCGACGGCCGAGCCCTTTGTGTATATGGACGATCTAACGTTGATCTTACTATCTATCTTATACAACTAAAAGTACATACAAACATATAACTTCTATATATTTTTGAAATTTCCTTTCAAAGCACTTCAATTTGATACTACAAAGTCAAAGTCAAAGTCAAAATTTTTTATTGAAACTTTTTTACAGTCGATAAGATTGATCAAATCTTTTTTTTCGGTCAGCTGTTTATCGCGTATATAATCCGCTATTTTGTTTTTATGATGACGTCACATAGCCTATGTCACACGGACGAATGCAAGGAATCCAACAATACCTCTCACATCAAAATACTCACTCTCATACATACATACTTACATACATACATGAACGCTGAAAACATAACACTCCTTTTTTGGTCAGTCGTGTAAACACAATGGTACCAAATTGTTTGATCGTTACATGTAACACTCGCAAGATTATACTCGTACATGTAACACTTGAATTCAGAAATATAGGTCTACTTATAAATTAAAAATAGTAAAAAAAACTAAATAAACACGCTTTTAGTCTACGTCATCAGAAGAAATGAACAGATTTAGTTAAGACGAATCGAATGACCTCAAAGTCAATGAATTTACTAGTGGGCATTTCAGGATTTCGTTTCCTAGCCTCGAGCTCATCCATCAGACCAACCCAGTGGGACCATATTATCATATTGTCACCGAATCTACATCTCTTAGGACTTCATCCCTCCAGCGGTATCTTAGGCAACTGACAGGTCGTTTTCCAAAGAGCCGACTGGCAGGAAGTGGCGCAGAAAAGGAAGGTGTGGAAACTTCTGGTATCGGAGGCCAAGATCCTCTTTGGGTCATCAAGCAATCAAAGTAAGTACCTAATCTACATTTAAATGGCTTGTTTCATGAATGTATATGAACTAGAAGTGGGCGAAATTCATCTTTTAAGATTTTATGACTTTGGATGACGTCTTCTTTGTTGACCAAAAGTTTGATTAAAATCATATTGAATAAAAACTTAGGACCATAATCTGGCTTTTATATGCTTCATTCTATCTCAGCCGAAAGACGTCCACTGCTGGACAAAGGCCTTTCCCAAGGATTTCCACAACGACCGGTCCTGCGCTACCCGCATCCATGCACAACACCACCAACCCGCGACCAGGTCGTCGGTCCACGCTGCTTCAATAGATTAATTATAAATTTCTCTCATATTTTCTATTTAAATATTTCATAATAAATTAAATTACGTAAAATTCAATGATACGTGCAGACTATGAATGTGTTATCGAAACTATACCCATCGATATTTGCCCTCAATTGGTTGAAATGGAAATATTGTGTTGTGCAAACATTAATTTATTACATTTTAACGTCTCACGCGCATATGGCTTGGTTGGTTCTATTGTGAGGATCGACACCGTAATTTAATCGAGTAAATATTTTTTGTAATGGATTCATTTAATAATGATTACAACACAATTTATAATTACGAACAAGTTCCTTGTGGTGAAAACGAAAATGAAAATACTAGCTGGAAGCCATTTTTACGCCAGGTAAGAGAATGAATATCTTTTCAAAATCGTGCGTCAAAAATTGTGACAAATTCGGTTTGAGTAAATATTTTTCGACTTACGGCATTAAAAGTGAAAATAAGCGGAGAAAATAGAAGTTACGTCAGTCAATTGCATTCAACTATTCCAGATAGTCATCACAGCAGGAATGTGGACAGGATTATTCACTTACGGTTTATTTGTGGGGACGCCAACTGTTCTTGTGGCTTACGTGAGAAGGGAAGCTAACTCTACCGATGCAGTAAGCAAAGAAATGGCATCTTGGCTGCGTAAGTATCATAGATTTTGTAATTTTTGACAAGCATTTGTGCTCCAAGATCTCCCTTGTAACGATAAAAGCTTGTGCCAAAAATGTTTATTTGTTTAAAACTTATTCTATTGTAAGGACTGTAGGTAAATCTTAAGTTAACTATATTGATTTTTTTTTCAGCGTCTGCTTTCGGATACTCCGCTACGCCATGGGTGGTTATTTTAACTATCGCTATGCATTTTTATGGGAACAGAAAACCTTTTCTTTTTATTACTTTAACATCTTTTATAAGCATAATAGTATTTGTTACAAGTCAAAGTATGATGCAAGTTATAATAAGTGAAATATTACTAGGACCTCTAAGCGCTTCAGCCGTAACATTATCTTTTTTAGTACTCACAGAATACACATCACCTAGATACAGAGGACTATTTTTAACTCTCAAATTAGCTTCTTTCTTCTGGGGAGTCTGGGTGGCGAATGCCATAGGTACCTTTTCGCATTGGAAAAATATTGCAATCGTAGGTTTCTTATGTATGGCTTATAACTTGGTTACAGTATTTTTTTGGTGTGAGTCACCATACTGGTTGGCTAGGCAAGGTAATTTTGAAGAATGTGCCAAAGTCATGTATTGGTTAAAAGGAAATAATCTTCAATCACAAGAGGAACTCAAAAATTTGTTCAAAAAACATAAAGAGCGGTTTGACGAACGTTCTGAAAATCAAAATCAGGTAAAAAGATACTTATTGTCAATTCACAAAACTCTATTACGTAAAGAAATTTATAAGCCACTTCTTATTAGTTTATTGGTTATGGAGTTGTATTACATTTGTGGAAAGTATGTTTGCAGTGTTTATGCTATTGATATTTTTAAACGAATATCAGGCGAAGAAGCTGCTTATAGAGGGATGTTAACTTTGGATGGTGTAACTGTTTTCAGCATGTATATAGGTTGTTATTTAACTAAAATTTTAAAAAGAAGGACATTACTTTTTGCATCAACTTCTTGTGGTATTTTCTTTCTATGCACAATAATATTATATTTGTATTTGGTCAAATTAAACATTATTATAGAAAATAGTTATATATCACTAGCATTATTATCTGCTTATTCTATATCGGTTTGCTGTGGGCCAATTATAATGGCTATCTCTATCGCTGCTGAATTAATACCATTAAAGGTAAGAGGTACGTCTTTATGCATAAATGCCTTTTTTTCAAAAATTACAATTAGTACTTTTTTAAAACTCTCGCCGTATATGTTTGAATCTTGGGGAATGCATGGTACTTTTTTGTTTTATGCCATTGGAACTTCAATAGTTTTAGTATTATTATACTTTTATTTGCCTGAAACAAAAGATAAAACTTTACACGAAATCGTTGATTGTATGAATTCGGTGGAAAGTAAGGAGACTGCCGAAATAAAAGAATTAGTCGATATGAATAAATCTGAATTGAATTGATCTGTTAATAGTTTTCTGAGTTTATTTAAATTAGTGTGATAGTTATGATAAAAATGTTAGTTTTCTTTGTATTTATAAATAATTGCCTTGAATAATTCACAATAGTGAATCGTTGCCCATTTGTGAGGCCATGTTTAATTTATTTTTTGTATATTTGACCATTGCACCAACATTTTGGTTGAATGCAATATTCCTTAGCATAAGAGTGTGTGTCATTGTAAAATAAAAAACCTGCCAATAAATAAGGGTATTTCCTAAGTCTACCAAAACCTTAAGGACTGGGGGAATCGATCAGATAAAAATAGGCATTTGCATTACTGGGCGGAAAGTGATGGTGGGTTCTGTTTTCCGATAGTTAGTAGTAACCAGCGTTTTACATGTAGGACTCATTCTGAGAACTGAAAAAAAAAAACATTATCAGCTCCACATTTACTAAAATATCGCCTAATTTTATTTCAAGAACGAGACATCTCGAGGGCCCACCTAGTTTGAGTTAAGATAGGTTATTGTATACGTTTTCTAAAAAATATGATATGGTATGACCGTCAGTTACAGGATATCATGCATGAGATGCCATTGTAAAAGCATAATGGAAAAAACACTATTAGGGATGGGCAAATAAAAGATTGAAAAAATAACATAGAAAACTATTTTTTATATTTTTTGTAACTACTGATACCTTTAATTGTTTGACGCATAAAAAGTGGTCATTAACTTAGTATGTATTTTAATACCTCACGCGCATAAGGCTTGGTATGGATTTTAGTATCAGTGAAATAGATAATTTCGTCATGGAAACATATAATAATGATCACAAAAAAAGTTTTTATGAACAAGTACCTTGTGATGATAATGAAAGTGGAAATACAAACTGGAAGCCGTTCTTTCGTCAGGTATGTTTCTATTATTTTCAAAGCAAATATTATTTTTGTATAATTTTGATAAACAATTTCATTCCGGTATAAACAATTTGATGGTATTGAGAAAATTAAATGAGGATGTCTTATATATCTAGAAAAGTTTTATTACTTGTCTGTCGTTTGCACCAAAACTTTTTCAGACGATCATTACTACAGGGATGTGGACTTGTTACTTCACGTACGGTTTGTTTGTGGGGACGCCCACTGTTCTTGTGGCTTACGTGAGAAGGGAAGCTAATTCAACCGATGCAGTTAGCAAAGAAACAGCATCTTGGCTATGTAAGTACAAAAACTAAACAATACATATATATCTATTTCTTTCATTTTATTGTATTTATTTTTAACTTTCTCCATTTCATCCCATTACTGGATAAAGTTCTCTTTCATCTCCTTCCAATTTGAAATTTTCTATACTGTTAGTTAGTATTACATTCTTACGAAATTTTGTTATCATTTATTTTATTCTGTATAAAACGTATTTTTTCATTAACTATTAAAAAGTTCAAAGAAGGCCCTAAGATGCCTCTCTAGGTAGGTTACCCTTGCCAGTATGCACCCAGCAGGGCTGAATTATCTTCACTGCTTTAAATTAAATTTGTGTCGTTTTTTTTAATGTAGTTTTAATAACTTGCAGCTAATTGAGAAAATCTCTTTTTTTGTAAAGAGCAATCTGTCACGTACAAGTAAACTTAGTCAAATGCCTAAATAGGTATATCAAAGAAACGGTATTAGAGTCTTCAATATATACTATAATTATTGCCTATAATTTGTTTTTATTTCAGCATCTGCTTTCGGATACTCCGCTACGCCGTGGGTGGTTATTTTACCTATAACTATGCATTTTTATGGAAGCAGAAAACCTTTTATTTTTATTACATTAACATCAATAATAAGCATAATTGTATTTGTTACAAGTCGAAGTATGGAGCAAGTCATAATTAGTGAAACATTACAAGGACCACTAATCGCTTCAAATGTAACGTTATCTTTTTTAGTCCTCACAGAATACACATCACCTAAATACAGAGGACTATTTCTAACTCTCAAATCAGCTTCTTTCTTTTGGGGAATCTGGGTGGCAAATGCCATAGGTACCTTTTTGCATTGGAAGAATATGGCTATAGTAGGTTTCTTATGTATGGCATATAATTTGGTTACAGTATTTTTTTGGTGTGAATCACCATACTGGTTGGCTAGGCAAGGTAATTTTGAAGAATGTGCCAAAGTCATGTATTGGTTAAAAGGAAATAATCTTCAATCACGAGAGGAACTCAAAAATTTAATCAATAGTCATAAAGAGCGATTTCGCGAACGTTCTGAAAATCAAAATCAAGTAAAAAGATACCTAATGTCAATTCATAAAACTCTTTTATGTAAAGAAATTTACAAGCCACTTCTTATTAGTTTGTTGGTCATGGAGTTATATTACATTTGTGGAAAGTTTATTTGCAGTGTTTATGCTATTGATATTTTTAAACAAATATCAGGGGAAGAAGCTGCCTATAGAGGGATGTTAACTTTAGATGGTGTTACTGTTTTCAGCATGTATATTGGTTGTTATTTGACTAAAATTTTAAAAAGAAGGACGTTACTTTTTGCATCAACTTCTTGTGGTATTTTCTTTCTATGCACAATAATATTATATTTGTATTTGGTCAAATTAAACTTTATTATAGAAAATAGTTATATATCACTAGCATTACTATCTGCTTATTCTTTATCGGTTTGCTGTGGACCAATTATAATGGCGACCTCTATCGCTGCTGAATTAATACCATTAAAGGTAAGAGGTACGTCTTTGTGCATAAATGCATTTTGTTCAAAAATGACAGTTAGTACTTTTTTAAAACTCTCACCATATATGTTTGAATCTTGGGGAATGCATGGTACTTTTTTGTTTTATGCCATTGGAACTTCAATAGTTTTAGTAATGTTATACTTTTATTTGCCTGAAACAAAAGATAAAACTCTACACGAAATTGTTGATTGTATGATCTCTGTGGAAAGTAAGGAGACTGTTGAAATAAAAGAATTAATCGATATGAAGAGATAATTTGTTAAATTCTATTTTAATTTGTAAGTTAAGATATTGTTGGCATAATAATAAAATATAAAAATACGGAAATGTATATTATATAATTAGAAAGTGTTTTATTTTATCAATCCTTATTCATAAATCTTTTATTTTCATTTAAGTACCCGATAGTAGTACATACAGGATTAGAATTGGATTTTGTACTAATGTTACACGATTTGTGTTGTGACAATACTTTCGTAAATTGACCATCTGCCAAGAGCGAGAGTTCCGGCGGTGTCGTGACCCACATGAGATATCATCAGCCAATTTCCGTTTATTACCGCTGCACCAATACTACTGAAGACCAACTTGGTATTTCTAGAAACTGTAATATTTTAATGCAAGTCCGTGAGAGAATGTTTGCTTCGTCGTCGGTTTGGAAAAGTTTTTAGATCAAAGCACATAAAACAACAAGGTTCGTACTAAAATAAAGAGTTATTTATGATGATTCTAATAGTGTTGTAGGAATGTGGGAATTCACAAGATACCAATGCAGTATCATGTTTTTATTCCTTACAAGATGAAAAAAAAACCACGGAAGTGAGACACGCTTAGCTGAATAGTGGGCTCTTTGGTGGAATGGAGATTCAGATATTGTGACAGGTTGCTAGCCCATCGCCTATGACAAGAGCCCCCAGTTGCTTGATTGTCTTTTACGATCTGCGCGAGAAGAGAAGCAGCAATATTTTAAGCTTTTTCGCTCCCAGATCAGCATGGAAGTAGAAAATCTAACAAAAACTCATTGAAAACATACATGTTTGCTTACCTTACAAGTAAGTACATCGTTTAGTGCACTCGCAGGTAAACAAACAGGACGTTCAAGGTCCGGGATCTAGGTAATCAGGTCACAGCCTAGCTCCAGCCGCAAACACTAAACTAATATACCGCTGTGGGGACTCCGCTTCTGTTATACTCGTAGCAACCATGTTACCTTATTTATTGAGATAGTTTTAGGTTCCATGCATTGATTATAGCCAAATTATATGGTTTAATTTAGGTCCATTGATAAAATTAATTCAATCATAAAGTCGAGTCAAAAATATTAAACCCGAAAGAAATTTCAGCTTTGGATTTTACTGATTGTGTATTGTGGACTAATCTGTCTTATAAATGGTTGTATCAATGGAGCGCCACTTGTATGTGATAATGATAAATATTGTAACGCTCTATTTCATAGTTTGTGAAATGGTAATAGAAAATATCTCCATGGAGAAAATCATTTTGTGTGTAACTCAACGCGATAAGACCAGCAAAATCATAGTGTTTTGATAAGGAGAAAGAGAAAACCAATAAATTAAAAGCTGACAAAACAACATTCCACTATTGGCAGTTGTATCTTGTATCTGACTACAATGTCACTGCAGTTGCACAGTTGGTCGTGCAAATAGGATCTGACCCAGTTCGCCGGGTCGTACAGTTCATGGTCAGCAGTGTTGACAATGCAATCGATGTGCATCTGGAAATCCTGATCAAATACCTCAGGTTTTGCTGGTATTTGTATTAAATATTATAAGGTCATTAAAATTAATTGATTGAAAATTAAGGATTTTCTATTTGCGTCTCGGTCAAATGTGATAAATAGAAAATAAGAATAGGATCAATAGATGAGATTAATCAATCCTTCCATGTAAACCACCGAATTAGTGACTCTTACCCAGTCTACGCACAGACGCAGCAGACATCCTTTTACACATTTTTTTTATTCGAAGCAGCCCGTCATGATCTAAAACATCTAGACCAGATGGCAAACCACATGTTTATTAATTTAAATTTAAAACATTCATTGTTCTTGTCAGTGGAGTTTTTTCCATCTCTCTTGGTTAATTTGGCAAACCACATGTAAAAACAATAAAAAAAGTTAAAAAATAGGTACCTAATGCTACCAGCTACAAATTACGTGAGAGCGAATAGTTTATTACCCGTACCTTGCAGGCTTTCGCTGCTAAAACTCGATCCTTGGGCCGCCGCCAGATGTAGGCAAGTGGGTCAAAGTCAATAAAACCCCGATTCCTATATTAACCCCCGATGCAAAAAGCAGCGTTTTAAAAAATGCCAAACTCTTTATCACTCTCCAGACATCTGTTTGATTGACAAACTCGTTATAGGAATAAACGACTTTGTACGACACCATTTACATTTGCTTTCTCTTTCTTTTCTTTTTGCAGTCTTCCTTTCAGAAACAGCTGATAGTGTTTATTACATAGA
This sequence comes from Ephestia elutella, assembly GCA_018467065.1. Taxonomy (NCBI): domain Eukaryota; kingdom Metazoa; phylum Arthropoda; class Insecta; order Lepidoptera; family Pyralidae; genus Ephestia; species Ephestia elutella. The sequence continues at coordinate 823,532 of CM031569.1, forward strand.
GCTAGGAAAAAAAATGTTTTTTTTTCTATGGTTTATTTTGACCATTCCTTCAGAGATTTTGGAGGCTTATACAAAAAAAAATGTTTTTTTTTAGTACGATAAAATGAAATTAATCAGTTACGGGTGCTACTGGCTATTATTTGGAGCTCAACTCCCTTGAGACATGAGGGGTGGATTACTTTGATCGTAATCCCTGCACCACTAGATCATCACAATCACAATTATTCAAACACATCATTTTAAATATCAGAGGTCGTCAGCGCAAAATGTCACGGGAGTATAAGCAAACGCTTAACTGTGTTAGTAATAATTTTTGGATTGTTTGTCAGTTTGTTTGTTTATCTTTTGTTACTGACAATGATATTTGATTAATTTCAAGCTGCTTATATTCGTCTTATTACTAGACTCACGCGCTTGAAAACATTATATTCGTCATAAAGCTGTTACTGGACTCACGCTTGTGAACAATCAGCTATTTATTGTGATATTCCTCATTATTTTCTTTCACCCATAAAGTTAGAAGAACAATGTTTTTTTTCTTTTATATCTATGCAGGCTTGAGGTATAAACTCCGGTCACTACCCGTAAACATTACCGTACATGAGACAAATAATTCTTAAAGATTGCGCCAGAATTGAATCACGCTATTTTAGACGCATATGGATACCCAAATTGCTTAGTAACCTAGTACCTAGTAGTACAATAAAGTGAAATGAGTTTGGGTTTGGCCCTCATTTCTCCCTCTCCCATCCCTCTCTACCTTGAATAATTTTGGTGACACAAAATTCAAAGTAGAGATTTACTCCGCCTGACTATTATTTCATTTCTACTATTTATTTACGTTTCATTATCAAACAAGAACTATGAATAAAAACGTGGTAAAGTTTTCAGTCACTGTATTTCAAATACTTACATGCAAAACCGGGTTATGTCGCTAGTGTAACACAATATTCCAGGCATTTGATCCGAGCAAACTATTCCACGCATCGCTCCCGGCTGATTGCACTGCAGCCAGGAATTTATTGATGGCGCAATGGAACGCCACTGAATCGTTATGGCTAAGTGAATATTCAGAACTAACTATGTACCGAGGCTTCATTTCCGCATGAATTTTGGTATAGCTAGCTATAGCTACCCTGTGCTTTTTTGTAATAAACCTAAATGACTAAGATAAGAGTTTAAATTCAAATAAAATATCTTTAGGGTTATTATAAGTAGATATGTATTTATAATACTCAGAACTATAACAACCGTAAATAAGGTTGATGACCCCTCTTTATATTAAAAAAAAAATACCAATGTCAAACGTACCAATTAAAATATTATTAAAAAACTTATATTAAAAAATAAATAAGTTTGGAGGTTCGTGAGTTTGGATGTTTGTTACTAATTACGCAAAATCTACTGGACGGCCTTTGATGAAAAAGCGTACTTTTTATCCAGAAATTCCCACGGGAGCGAAGCCCGAGGTGCACTTAGTATAACATACAGTAAGAAAAGGAGTGCCTAAATGCTTGCATCGTTCCAGCCAACTGCACCCAGGAATGCCTATCGATCCAGGGTTGGCATTGAACTGTTTCGGGTCAGTGCGGGGCCACGGTCAGGATGCAACCCAAATAAATTCATTTCCCGGTTGGATACATTGCATTGCGTTTTGTATAGGATAGGCATCCGTCTGTTTAGAATAAATATTTCTATTTGTCCTTTACCAAGCAATTGTTTCATCCACATTTTTGTCCTTGGAAATAGTGACAACCGGACATGTAAATCTAACTTCCTCCTAATTATGTGTATGGATATTTCAGACCCAATTTGATTCAGTTCAGGCAAATAAAAAAAATACACTAACGCGAAGTTCAGGCCTAACGCGCAAAACACTACGCTAGGTACCGCGCGCGAAACTCTTTCCATAGACATTAAAATTATAATTTGATATGATAAAGTAACAAATAAGCATTTGTGACGTTCCACGGGGAAAGGTACCGTATGGTCTTTGGCGCTCAAGTCATTCCGAAATACAAATCGTACAGTTTTACTTAGCTTATAATAAGCACATAAATGCCAACGACCATAAGTTACCTTTTCCCGTGGAACGTTACATTTATTAACAGTCCAAACCAAACCTAATGAAGGGCTGGGCTGTACGGAAGTCCTCTTACTTCAGTAAAACTCTTGGGTCCGAGAAACAAAACCCATTTTACCACCTGCCGATGCCCCTGAAACGGCCGAACCAAACTAGTGCATGTACAGATAACAGAAAAATAGATCACGCAAGAACGCAAACTAGATAAAAATAATGAATTCTATTGTTTATTGGCACTACAGTAGAAACTACTTAACGATAGCTCAAACTAAAAAAAAGAATATAATAAAAATAAAAATTTTAATTGAATGAATAGATTTAAATAGATTTAGGTATATTAATGTCAATATTATTTTTTAATATTCACTTTTTATTACGTAATCGAGTTGCTCTTCTACTAGATTTAGTAATTAAATGGATGTGATAGTACAGTGGCCCACATAGATAAGTATACCACCTCGATCTTAGTATGAGGGCAGCGCGTTCGTTTGTTTACGCGCGCAATCGTGCTCTTAATATAACGTTTGTGTCTTAATAGAAGTTTGTGTCACAAGAGTGTCATACAACATTTCGTCACTCGAGTCACACCCATGGAAGTAATAAGTACCTTTGTAGTACTTACTACTTCCATGGTCACACCTTCATTGGCGTAGCGGTTGCTCGTTATGCCTAGAAATTATAGATCGACTGTTCGAGTCTTATTAGTTTTTAAGTTAAGTTATAAGTTTTTAAGTTATAATTGATCTTTACCGTCATATCCTTTCCTTTTTTCTATGTTTATGTGTTTGCGACCAACACAATATTGATTTTCAAAGAGTTAATTTAAAAATATCAGAATGATAGGAAATAAAACAAAAATTGTAATAATATTTCTTTATTTCAAACATTACAGTCTATTTAGGTAATATATAAATTTATATCCATAAAATATACCTATATTTTTGGGTAATAAGCAATTTATTTACAAAAATAAAAGTTTTCATTTGAACAATGCTTACAGATTATCTAAATATGTTTAAGTCGGATAAGGAGGCCAGCTTGACCATGAGTAGTGAATAAACATGTTACATAGTAAGGAAATCTTACTTTTGTGACAATAACATCACTCTCATTTTATTTATATAATTATACATTACATATATACTCTGATCAGTCTCATAATAAAAATCTTATTTACTTGGATGCATTTCTAACTCACCGAGACCCATCGACGACATCCATCCCCAATAACCTAAAGTGATCCTACCGCTTGATCTGCATGGCAGAACATTATCATTACAATAGCGTGTGCCCCTGTCCCTCCATAATATTTTTCGGCCATCCTTATCCGACTTAAATGTCTTTTCATCAGTAAATATTACTATATTATTACTCCAATCAAAATTTAAGTATTGCTGGACAAACCGAATGCGTTCCCTTTGATGCGCAGGTGTCAGGTCTATTTTCCTCGCAGGCCTGCAACATTTTAGGCCAGATGCCTTAAGATCTCACGGTCTCTAAAGAGAGACCATAGTGAACGGCGGTTTTTCTTCTGGGGAGAAATGGTTGTTGCGAGTGAAGAGCTGTTATTTCTCTGTGACGTGCTGACTTCGGAGTATAAGCAAGAGGCAACGGTCCACTCCTCAAACACTGCACATCACCTGTGTCTCCATAACGTTTGATCCACAATCGAACAGTCCGTTTCTAGAAAAAATAATTAAATATTAATTTCAATACTCATTAAACTAGATTTAATCAACAAAAGACTACTAAAAAAATACAAATAATTCAAAACCAAAAGAAAACATCTATAAAACTTGTATAACTTAATTCAACAATGGCTAAAAATACTTACGGTTATATGAAATTCACGACAAATTGCTCCGATACTCATATTTTGTTCATACAGAACAATGATTTTTACTTTAACAAATATTGTTAAACGCGGCATAATAAAATACAGAGATTTATTTACACAAGTCAATTGATATTGCGTATTGAAGACAGCTAAACGCCAACTAAATCTCTTGAGAATATTCACTTATTACAACTATCAGTCATACTTATAATTCTTGCGCATTTTATCAAATTACCCTCTTTAGAATTTATAACGTTGAGATTGAAATTTAACGTCGGTATCCGTGATACAAAACACGCCTGTTACCGAGATAAGTAGACAAGCAACGAATGAGTACTTGCTATGACGTGTTTCGTTTCCATTGCTGCACATACAAGTGAAAAATATATATTGGAGCTGCAAAAACGGTAACTTATAACGTCATGTAGGTGTTTTACGAATATTGTAAATTTTATAAGGTGGTATACTTTTCTATGTGGGCCACTGTACATGGTCACCATTTCTCCTGTCATATCTACAAAAAGTATCTGATTTGGATGTTGATTGAATGGTTTGTATATTGACGCCGATTTTAGGAATCAATATATTACTCAAAAGTCTGAGGATCCGACAGGATATTATGGATATTCAGAGTGTGTTGACTATTTGGATATATATCAATGAGCAGCCTTGCACCGCTGACCCAAAAAGCGAGTTCACGAACACAGCCAAGGATGCAGATTTTAAAATCATTACCCTATTTTATAAAATGCATATCAATCACTATGTGCACTAAGGTCGCATATATAATGGAAAAATGTATTGAAAGTTTGGTGTCTCTTTAGTCATATTTCCTCATGACTGAGGGTCGTGGTCATTATATGAAACACACACAACGACTCTCTTGGCAATTTTAATGGAGTGGTTTGCGATTGCCTTCTCCATTTCACACACTAGCTGATAAATCATCAACAAGAGTGCAGGTTTCCTCACGATGTTTTCCTTCACCGGAAGCAAGTGGTGGTCGATGAAAACTAACATGAGTCAGACAAACTCACGTAGCCCGGGCAGGATTCGAACCTGGGATTTTGCATCTACAGGCGGGCGCCCTACCACTCGGCCACCACCGCCGAAAGTTTGGTGTAAAAACTTTTTATTGATCGGAAATGTTAGTAAATATAGTAGAAACATTTAATTGATAAAGGAATTGGCGCCTGGAAACGTCACATTGGTACAATTAACTAAAATATATTTGTGTCATTTCACGGGAAGTAAGTACCTTATGGTTGTTGGCGCTTAAGTAGTTTAGAAAAAGAAATTATACGAGTGTCGAGTTTACTTAATAACCACATCACAATAATAAACACAATGTCGTAAGTGCCAACGACCTTATGTACCTTTACCCGTGGATTGACACATTTTTTTATAATTTTCGTAAATTATTCCACTTGATGAAGCTACAAAAACTGGTGATGCGGTATAAGTTTTTAGGTCACTGTGGGGTGGATGAAAAGAAAGGCGGTGCACATTAGCACAACGTACCTGGACTCAAAGATTCCTCTCTTGACACTGGCCAGGGATTTTTCCAGATTTTTCACTGCAGCATGTGCGTGGATGATGCCGACTCAGTTTCACTTCTTCAAATATCACAAAGTACGCACTGATAACACTGGATTAACAGAGTCTTTTGTTTATTATTTAGCTCGAGAAAATGGAAAATTAGCCGGGAGATAAGCGGAGCGCGTTTTTCACTTCGCGCCATTTTTTATAGAAGTCAAATTTTAGAGTTGTGTAAGTACTGTGAGTAATGTATAACGCGTAATATGGCAAGACCGCGTACTGAAACAGTACGTATTACCCGACAAAATTTAGCATGGCACATGGCACTAAACAGTACGCACAGCGAACGGGTCAGCGCCGGTGGCCGGCTTGCCAGTCCTAAGCCTGGAAACCTTTTTCGTATTTTTCAGTATCCTATATTCAGGGTTAAGTATGAAGGGAAATCAACTTTGTCGAATATTACAGCTTGCGTTACCTACATTACGGCGACAGGGCGGTGTAATAATAATAACTATAAAATAATAATCAAAGATCTATATCTATTACACAGAATATAACAATCACAGGTACAATACGACATAATAATGTCTAAAGAACTTAATAGCGAGTCGTTCAATTCACGTCACGTTTAGAGTACTATGTAATGCGATAATGCCATATTACGCGGTACGAAATGTCATGCCATATGGCAGTACTTTTTAGTGTACTGTTTTGCGCATCTCTATCAAATTTCCATATTTGACATCGGTAGGCTTCTCGGGCGCCGCAGGTGGGGCGCTCGGCGAATCTTTTGTCTCTTTTCCTCATTTTACACGCAAAAGAAATGGAGGAGGAAAAGGTTTGGAAACTATTTTAATTCATGGCAACATTTAAAATTGGAATTGATGATGATTGATACATAGAAGTAAGAAGGGCTGCGCAGGGCGCGCGCTTCCTACTTTTATGATGTAATATTTAAGGTTATATTGTTTCTACCGACAAACCATAGAGTTAGAAAATTGCTTGAAGTTTTTTTTCCATGTCTATGCGACAAACTGATACACAGTTCATTAAACTGTGTAATATTTTCCGTCTCTCTCCCGTCTGGTTTTATATATGTGTTTAAAAAATAATCAAAATTTTACGTCAACGCGATCAATCAAAACCTAAGGGGTACTTCCCGTTGACCTAAAATTATGAAATTTGGCAAAAAGCAAGATCTAACAGTACTTGTACAGGAATAAATCTTAAAGTTTTAAATATGTTGTTGGAAGTTTAAAAAAAGTGTTACAAACTTATTTTTGCGCTCGATGCAGTATGAATTCTAGGGAGCGAACTGCAAAGTTAAGTTTGTTTTTGAAACTTGATTTGCGTGTACGAAACCCTCGGTGCGCAAGTTTGACTCGCACTTGGCTTTTAGGGTTCCGTACCTCAAAAGTCAAAAACGGAATACTTATAAGATCACTTTGTTGTCTGTCAGTTCGTCAACGCGATCAAGAGATATGACCGTAAATAAAGCGAATTTTCGTATATTTTGCGATTTCAGACAGCAATCAAAACCTACGGGGTACTTCCCGTTGACCTAAAATTATGAAATTTGGTAAAAAGTAAGATCTAACAGTACATACACAGGAATAAATCTGAATGTTGCAAATGTGTTGTTGGAAGTTTAAAAAAAAGTGTTACAAACTTATTTTTGCGCTCGATGCAGTACGATTCCTAGGAATCTAACTGCAAAGTTAAGTTTGTTTTTGAAATTAGTAGGTCTTTTAGTGAGAGCTATAACGTGAGATGCTTTGCGTGTACGGAACCCTCGGTGCGCGAGTTTGACTCGCACTTGGCCGGTTCCGTCTGTCTGTCAAACTTTTTTTTCTCAGGAACGCTTAAAGGTATCAATTTGAAATTAATATCGAATACTCGGATCCATGGTCTCTTTCAGCAAAAAAATAATTAAAATATATTTTGCAATTTCAGGCAGCAATCAAAACCTACGGGGTACTTCCCGTTGACCTAAAATTATGAAATTTGGCCAAAATGCAAGATCTAACAGTACATACACAGGAATAAATCTGAAAGTTGAAAATATGTTGTTGGAAGTTTAAAAAAAGTGTTACAAACTTAATTTTGCGCTCGATGCAGTAGGATTCCTAGGAATCGAACTGCAAAGTATAGTTTGTTTTTGAAATTAGTAGGTCTATTAGTGAGAGCTATAACGTGAGATGCTTTGCGTGTACGGAACCCTCGGTGCGCGAGATTGACTCGCACTTGACCGGTTTTTTAATGATATTGACTCCTACTAAAATAAATAAGTACTGTTTAAAACATACGAAAACGCGCCCGCTCAGAGATAAGTACCTACCTTTAATGCGCCTTGCGTCTTTGGCTAGCGCTAGGTGGTTTCGCAGCGCATTGCCGTTTTTTAGATACCTAACTCGTAGTGTTTGTAATATAATGGGTGAAACGAAACGCAGGCGTTTCCCATTGCCGCCGCCAGACGGCCGCGGGGTTCTCACATTGCTCGTGTGAATGGGTCGCGGACGGCCGCCATTGTCCTGTGCTATATCGGTTTGATTTAATACGCGGAGAGGTCCCGCGTCTTTTGATTGTTAATTAGTTTGAGTTATATTTGTGAATTTCCTGTTTGTTAAATAACTATTAAGTTTGTGTTTGTGTAACCCGTTATTGTGACTTTTTCCTGTGAGATGTGACGCGTGGCTGGTCGCTCACATCTATCTGTTGCCGAGCCAACTTCGGGAAGAAATCTATTTAACGAAATTATTTTTTTTGTTCTGGGGAATTGAGATCTCATGGGTTAGGTAGGATGATTAGGGATCCCCCCTTCCCGAAGACACTCAAGTTTGGATCCGAAGAGAAAGAAGATTTAGTTTGGTAAGTGGTTTGCAATTGTAGTTATTAAGTTAGGTTATTATATAGGGCCCTATAGCTCCCTTTATAAGCTATAGTGGTAGCAGGCTGCGTATAGGTTAGGTTTTAGGCTCTAGTCGGACAGACGTAGTGCCGTGTCAGGTTCTTACCGTTATTTCGATTTACCGCCATTTTAAGATCGTCTGTTTTTAAGACCCGGTCTTTTCCGGTACAGAATCTTCCCGCCACTTCGTTTGTCCCGGATTCTCTGCGCACACGTAGTATTTCGAAAACTATTGATCCAAAGTACATGCAGTAAAAGGCAAATATCAAATATATTAAGTACTTGTGACCGACTTGTTTAATTTGATAAGGATTAATAAATTGTGGTTAATATCACTAGTTAAATAAAACCTAACGATTTTAATTATTTTTAAAACATAAAAGTAGTTATTGTGGCTGAAATATAAAAGCTAGATATATGCTATCGCGGACTTTTTTGTAGACCTATATTATAGAAACACAATTCCTCCATACATGGTTTTGATACATCTCTTAGGGATTGGACAGCGTTTTCGATGAAAGCTGCCGGGCGGCTAAGATTTTCCGACTTCCTTAACAATTATCGTCATATTTCAACTAATATACACAAAACCTAAACAAATTATACACTAAACCTTCCTCATGAATCACCCTATCTATTAGTAAAAACCGCATGAAAATCCGTTCAGTATTTTTTGAGTTTATGACAGACAGACGCCGCGGGGGACTTTGTTTTATAATATCTTATGATGTTATGATGTCTTTCTATGAAAAATCGGAAAGTTAAAACCAACTTCTCGAGTCGAAATTCTTTCAGGCATTTTCCTACTTGGCTTAAGGTATTTTTTATGAAGACGCTGCCGAAGACTCAACTTTGTTAGGTAGATATATAATCGTCTGCTAATGTTCTTTCATCGAAATTTATTCAATAGATTTTGCTTGAAAGAGTAACATACTAATATTCACACATATTCAAAGTTCCGCATCCTAAATCCTAACTTATATTATTAATGCGAAAGTAAGTTTGTTTATTTCTAGGTTTGTTACCTCTTCACACTCTATCTACTGAACCAATCTTCCTGAAATTTACGCATACACATAGTTAGAAGTATTGAGACGGACATACGTACCTTTATCCTAGGGTACCTTTCATCTCGGGAAAAATCTAGTTCAAAATATTAGTTGAATAGTGGGATTATTTTTACCTCCACACCTCATTGGTATGATTCCACGAAACAGCTAGTGTGTGACAGTACTAATTTCCTCCCATCCCGTGTTATTGCAGTCATGCAAATCAGATCGTAACCATGGTCGTAATATCCTTATTGAAGTTATGCAAAATTGGCTTCCTGTGCTTTATTGGATCTACTACAGTACCTCTGAAATAGTAGGTAGGTACCTAAGTAATGGCTGCTCCCCAAAGAATTTTTGGTAGGTACCTTCTTATAAAAATTATATGTTATAAACTATAACGTACTTATAGGGCCTTCATTATACAAAACCGATAATTAATTTCTATGGTATGTCGTATATTTTGGTATATAGGTATAGGTGATACAACTTGAAATAGAAAGAGCAATATATCTTTTATCTGGCATGATTCCAATGGAAAAGCAATTTTCATTCATATAATAACATTTACTAAATGAAAATACCGAAAAAAGAGACGCAACAGTTTATTGGCTCGCTTCTGTAGAACGCTCTCGGATTACAATGTCAAGGTTCGGATATCAGGACAAGACAACGCACTCCATTGTCTGACTGAGTTATACTATCATGGCTAATATGACTTCAATTTGACGAGTTTTCGGGGCAAACTAAAACAACTAAAGTACCTTTATGTTATTATTTATTTGATTGAACTTGTTTGTTGGGAATACTGAAGGAAAAGACAGCCGCTCACCTACTAGATGGTCTAACCAAATAAAAAATCGAGACACACAGAAATTCTACACTGTCGCTAACATCGCAGCCGACAGGAGCCGCTGGAGACAGTTCGTCCGTTCCAGACTTTCATCAAAAAAAAAACAAAATCATTTATTTCACCAGTATACCTACTTATACTTCTACTAAATTCAAAGTCAATTGTTTTTATTTATATAGGCTTAAAAATAGCACTTAAAATCGTCAAATTCTTGTTTTTTAGTTAGTTGAGGCCATAAAATTACTTAAAGCTAAGGTTACCACCGCCTCCAAAGCGCAAGTAGAGAAGAGGCGGCGCAACAAACTCCACTGCTGCATTTTCTCCAAAGACGTCACTTCACCATTCTTATCCCACCATGACCACGATCTTCAATCATGACTGAAATATAAAGGACCAGAGAGAGAGATTTGATTGACGTAGGTAGATAGCAGATTAAAAAATAGAAGTTATACAGGATGTTTGGTTAAACACCAGCAACCTCTCTAGGGGTGAAAGTACTAGGTAGTTTATTTTTTTGAGATTTCCGAGTCGGTCCCATATAAAAAGTTGCTCATATTGATGAGTTCTTTCACCCCAAGAGAGGTTGCTGGTGTTTAACCAAACACCCTGTATACATTTAAGGACAATCCATCGGACAGATACGTAGTTATCTATATTTACATATTTTTACATTCAAGGAGAACTATTTGCTAGCAAGCAATCTTTAAAATAGAAATAGGTAGGTACATCATTGGCTTACAATTATAGTTTAAGTAGTTAGTAGTAAATTTAGTACCTATAAAAATAAAGTAAAAAAGTAAATTATCCCAAAACTCCAAAGTTATCAAGTAAGAGTCTATTATAAGATTAAAAATGAATATCGTCTTGCCGCTTTTATTGCGTTGTAAAAACAATAATCTCAAATCCAATATCAACAATCCTCGGTGGGAGCTATGCGGCCAAGTTGCTCTATTTTTGCGGGAGGGTAACTTATAGTTACTCGTACAAAAAGCTAATATAAGACAGTCTAACACTTGATACTTCGACTGTTGATTACAGCTATTTATCACCTCTTTTTGTTCAGGTCAAAGGCCGGGGTTAAGTTTCTTGGACATTTGTTCTTACATTGTTCAAGTGTGGTACGCGCGTGAATTTTCCACGGGAACAGTGCTTTTACCCAGGATAAAAGGTACTCTATGTCCTTCTCAGTACTTCTAGCCTTCTTCTAGATTGGTTTAGTAGATAAAGCGTGAAGAGGTAACAATCACACAAACAAATAAATAAACAAACAAACAAACTCACTTCAGCATTTATAATATAAATTATAATTAGGATGTTCTTTAAATTTATAGGGCCTGATGTATTACGGAATACTAAAACAGTACATGCATAAAATAGATAAACAGCCAAGACCCAGGCCAATCTGAAAAATGACATTTTCCATCTTGATCTGACCGGGAATCAAACCCGGGACCCTGGTTCAGAGGCAAGGGCTTTTTACCACTGCGCCACAGAGGCCGACATGTTCTAGCAAGGTAATTGATCAAACCTTAGTTATTTTCAGGATATTGTGAAAATTTTAACTTTTTAACAGACAGTTCAACTGCTATATTTAGTTTATACTAGTACATACATAAGGTATAATCAATAGCTATTGTCTTGTTAGCACCTTTTATGAACGGAATCCTAAAAAAATAGATAGGTATCTACTATCATCAATGGCTGAACTCAATCGACACCTAACGTATTGGAAATTGATGTCTGAATAGTGACGACTAGAGTAACTACATTTTTCAGGACGTACTCGTATAAGACGAATTCAAAATGTGCGGAAAATAAAATTACCAAAAACCTTAACTAATATTATAAATGCGAAAATGAATTTGTTTATTTACGTAATTATAAATCCTAATCCTAACTAATATTATAAATGCGAAAGTGAGTTTGTTTGTTTGTTTGTTTATTTATTTGTTTGTTTGTTACCTCTTCACGCTTCATCTACTGAACCAATCTTACTGAAATTTTGCATACACATAGTTAGAAGTATTGAGAAGGACACAGGGTTTCATCTCGGGAAAAAGCAATGTTCCCGTGAGAAATTAACGTGCAAACGTTAGTTCTCCATGTTTATATTTATCATATTCATCTTTTTATATTTTGAAAACTATAGTGTAAAACTATAGTGAGTAGTAATGACAATAAGTTTCAGTAAGTACATACGTAAAGACTTACTTTACATTAACTTCCACCCATCAATCGAACTAATTTGTCCCAGTAGTGGGACGAGAGTTACTTAAGTACTAACTTACAGCTACATGTCAACTAGAAAAAGCATGTATTTTAATTACACCGACAAATTAAAATAAAGAGGGCATGTAAAGATTTATTCAGGCCCTGCAATCCGTGCGTAACACCCGTGGTGTTGCAAGCGTCCATAGGCTGCGGTGGCCGCTTTCCATCTAGAGGGCCGCATTCCTGTTTGCCTACATAATATAACAAGCTAATTATTAAAAAATAAAAAACACGACTGACAACTTACATAGCCTATGTCACTCGGGGGAATGCAAGGAATCTAACAATAGGTACCTCTTACATCAAAATCTGTTGAACCGTTCAGGACTTATGGTGGAATAAAGAAACTTACATACATACATACATACTTACATACATACATGAGCCCTGAAAACATAACACTCCTTTTTTGGTCAGTCGTGTAAAAAGGTTGGCTATCATGGGAGGTCCGATAAATGTAAATACATCTGGGCATCAAAATTCAAATATCTTTATTGTCAAATGCTCAGATGAGCATCGATGGCACAATGACATTCATCATACCAATTTCCGTCACGGCATTCGAATTTCAATTTTACTATAAAGTACAGCAATAGATGTATTTACATCAAAAGTCCCGTGAAATATGAATCGTCTGGCAAAACTAGTGACTCGTCTCGTCAATAAGCAATCAAGATCAATGCTCACAAATTGTGAGGTGAGGAAACACTGAATGAACTCAGCCAAATTCTGAATGATTTTTTCGAATAAGTATTTTCCGTATTCGAATCCAAAGAAATTGTAAATGTATCTCTCTCTCAGCCAAAAGACGTCCACTGCTGAACAAAGGCAAATGTATATATGTATATAAATTATTGTTAACTACTTTTTGCCCACGGCTTCGCCCGCGTGAATTTCCCACGGGAACAGTGCTTTTTCCCGGGATGAAAGGTATCCATGTTCTTCTCAGCTTCTAACTATGTGTATGCGACATTTAAGGAAGATTGGTTCAGTAGAGAAAGCATGAAGAAGTAACAAACAAACAAATGAATAAACAAACTCAGACTAAGAAGTATCGACAGGTTGAAATCATTTTATCTGTCTTTAATGTACGAAACGCTACCAGGTTTTTTTTAAATTAAAGATAGGTTTGCTCTGGTATTAATATACTACAGCAAAATTAAAAAGTAAGCCACATTTTATGTTAACGTTATGATAAAATAGCTGTCATAAACTAGAAGGATAAATCAATAATTATTACTTCCATGTTTATGTAAGCTAGGAATATTTTGCTGACGTAATCGTAGAATGTGACGCCTCGTTGCTTGCTCGTTTGCCGTTCTATGTTTTTAAGAATATTAAAAAAATATATTCATAAGACGTGAGGATAGGTTCACGATATATAGGTAGGTAGTAGTAATATTAAAACAACATGTGCATAAAACTTTTTATTTATTATTTTTATTTTATACTAAATACAGGAAGGTATTATAGTATGTAGTTATGGGAATTTAAAAATAATGGACACAAACAAATTTACCTATTATAACAATTCAATCAAATTTAACATTTACTTAAATTTTAAAGGACAGTGATTAATACCTTATGTATGAACAAAAATACTTACGATCACAACAATTCCTATACCAACCAAATAATAATAATAATGAGTGAATCGATAACCAACCTTAACGGGTTCCATCGCTCACCTGAGATAACTCTTAGGTGAGCGATGGAACGCGATGCGACGCGACCTGAACTGATTTACTATGCGACATACAATAATTCTTTCATAATTACAGCAACCTGTAGTAAGTCTCTCATAAAAACAACGACTATTTAATATTTTCGCATCGCTTTGCATCACTTCGTTTGCTTAGTACATAGTTTAGACATTGGCATTAGCAATTATGTATTCATTTTTTATAGATTAAAATAATGTGTTTAGATAAGCTAAAATAATTGTTTTAATTCATTGGTGATGTGAGTATAGCTAGTACGCTCACAAAAAACGAAATAATATAACTTATTAGAAATTATTATTGGAAAAACGATTTTACTTGATGGATTCCGAGGAATTTGCCAATACTACGCGAATTCAAACACGCAATTAATTAATTGTTACAAATTTGAAATTCTTGAGCATTGTGCTTTGATTAAAAAATATATACCACGCTAAATAACTAAAATAATAATAAACGTTTTGCCAATATAGAGGATACATTTATATTGGAAAAATAATTATATTATTTATAATTTATCAATAAACGAGAAAATATGTGCAAAAATTGACTTAATTCATATAAATTCAATAATTAGATTTTGTATATATTTTTTGAGTACTTAAAAAAACATTCACTTTAAAATAATTAAACCTTTTAGGTTTAAATAAATCTTTTATTTCACTCGATTTGATATTAAAAGACTTATACGTTGAATATTATAAAATTTTAATTATGAATGATGCGGAATATAATTTTTGTCTTATTAGCGAGACAAAACTTTAGAATTTTGCTAGTATATGACGAATGTATAAGAAAAGAAAAGATTAACTGAATTAAGCAGATAACAGGAGGGGACTATTTACCTATTATTACGAAAATGGCGTGCAAAAAACGTGCAAATTACTCTTGATGAGCTTAAGATAAGTAATGTTTTGTCAAGGTTACAATGAAAAAATCATTTTCGTTTTATTTCGAAATATTCCAAATTTAACTAGCTTTATAGAGACGACATAAAATATCTCAGATGACAAATTATAATCGTAGGTATTTTATTATATTATAAAGCAACATTAATAAATCGTGAATTAACTACTCAATAACTTCTTTGTGACTAAAAACACATCAAATAAAAAAAATACTTTAAGAAACTTTAACCTACAAAATGGCGGCCCTTTGCTTCTTAATTAAATAGATAACCGTATAATGCACAAATGACAAAACAGAAATTATAGAAAAGTGTCATTTTTATAATCAAGTAGTTTCGTAAAAAATAAATAAAAAATTTCAAATACCTATTGTTACAATTTGCATATTCGCCTTCGAAATCCGAGGTAAAGACATTGATATGTCATTATTGTATAGCTAATTCTTCAGTAGAAAAATTCATATGTCAAAATTGCTTTTGTTTTAAAACCAGTTATTGCACTGTTATTTATATTACTGACTGACTCGCTTATGAGAAACCATTTTTTTCATAACTTTATGTGATAAACTGAAATATAATTACATAGAGAATTACATAGACAAACATAATTATATAAAGAAAGTCACTCATTCACGAATCAGTCATTCTAAGCACTATTTAAGATCATAACTCTAATTTCTACAATTGCTTAAAACATCGAACTACTTACTATATTTTATACATATAAATATTCGTATATAATACATTTTTACAAAATATTCTAACAACTACTAATTCTACAAGCACTTTGATGTAACTTAGTAGTTTGTTGTATAAAGTACATGGGAAAAGGTTGCAACAAAATAACCATTGTACGATTTTTGAGATAAAACTTACTGTGAGAACTTCCAAAGTTTGTGGACAATTGGCATAATTTCATGACTTCAAAAACTTTTCAAACCCCCAAAAAAGATAAGTTTGAAGTGGTAAAAACTTTAATCTGTGCATACACACAGCATAGCCTTTTTTAAATAATTAATTATCGTTCCATTTACTAGTTAAATTAAAGCTGACGACGAGTACTTTATGGTGTGTGCATTTTCATTATTTTTTTTATTAATTATTGTGTAATGGATATTCCTAGGACAAAAATATATATTCAACTTATATCTAACATCAAACACAGCAACTAAATTCAGTAGTATCATACACAAAATGCGTCTACATAAAAAAATCAAGAATTCTTACGTTAGGTTCATAAAAAATTCAATAATTTTATTTACATACAGATGAATTTTACAATAAAAACATGTCGATTATTGTGTATATAAATATATAGTTTTCCTTATCTCAACTCGTTGCTATATCAAATATTTGTATCTTTTATATGTATGTCCCAGTAGAATTATAAATAGATACCGTAACATCGCCATCTCTCGATATTGTTAAGTGTCAAGGAGTTGTCGAATGTACAGTACAACCCACACAATTTAAAACGCGTATTTTTTCCACACTTTACAATCTATTCAATCTTTCGACACATTACAATTACGCGAGATAGACGACACAATCATTGCAATCTTTCGTATTTACAATTTTACGGTGACACATACAAATTTAATTATATATAAATTATTACACCTACAATACATTTAGAAATTGAATAGGGTAACAAAAAATTACAATTTTATTTATGGAAATAATATTATTAAATATTTTTCTTATATGGCTTTCTTGTAACGAAACATTTTTTTTGAAATATTATGACATAAAAAAGGACACGTTGTTCTCAGTGAGCGATGTAATGTGACGCGATGCAATACTATGCAACCCACACTTTGTAAAATTATGACAGCGACGAATAAAAATAAAGAACATTAATTTGATATTTTTGCGGCGCATCACATCCCATCGTTTAGCAATGTTCGTTATAGGTACTTATAAAGACATTAGGTAAACGAGTTTGATCAATCTAATTTTATAAAACATTCAACTGTTAAATTTTTATAATCCTATTCGTCACATGCACAGCATGAAAGTAACCTATTTATGTAGCAATCCATAATTTCTTTATTATTGGGATTCATAATATAGATAATACATAAATACATTTTATGCATTGCAATAGATATCTAATTAACTACTTATACACAATTTCACATTAAATTTATAACAATAAAGTTTTACACTCGCGCTGTCAAATTGACATTTGATGTCATTTGACAGTTCCGTTAAGTGAATATAAAAAAATGAAAATTATTTTTACGAATCGTCATAAAATAATACAGCAATATTTGATAAAATTGGTCCACAGACACAAAATATTTTCGTATAATATAGCTTTGCTCTAAATAACTTAGCGAGAAAATACGTCTGGCATTATAACATGATGATTCAATATAAAATTCTCAAAAGAATAGAATAAACATATTTTACATTGTGCCAAGAAGCTTAAAATCACAGAGTTTGGAATAATGTAAATCAAATAGAAGTAGCATAGACGCGTTATATAAATAACGCATCTAAACGCCGCCACCTGAGCCTCACAGGACTCACTCACGCACGCACACTCAATCGAATAGAATTTTCGTTCGAATTTGAATTTTAGAATACCTACATATTTATGTATACATACATACACTTGTTTTTAGTGAGCTTTAGGGCGACAGTTATTAATCAAAATAAGGAATTAACGTATAGTACTTCTATTACCTTTATTATTTCAAATTCTGTGATGAAAACCTAGCAAACCACAGGACTTGAAATTTCTTTTAAAATTAAATCATTCTGAATTATTTATGAAATGGATTCATAGTTATTTTTTCGATTGATGAAAGCTTTATTGGAGTTGAAATGTATGAAAAAAATAACATAAAAGGAATTTGAATAATAGGCATCACTACATCACACAAACTCCTTTAGGAGGATTAGCCACCCTTCAGTCTTGCAAGCTTCGACTATGTCTGTGATATGAAGCATCACATACTACTCGTATCATAAAAACAATGGCTAAATATTTAAAACAAAATATGAAATTGAGAACTACATTGTTTCAGTAAAAAATTATACGTGAAGTTCTCAGGTATTTTGTAATAAGACGATTTTATATTTATATAATTTACACAGTAACTATTCATTTGTACGTATAATAAATAATGTTATAATTATTATGAATAAATAATCAACTCTACTAATCAAAATCGAGTCACTTTCGGAAGTTAAATTGTCTCTATTTTAATATATTTTAAGAATACCAAAATAAATATTTTTTGGGTTCAATTTCAAAAGTGACTTCGTTTCTCCCAATTAAATTATTTGTATTATGTACCTACTTTATGACTGTTCTGATACTTTGTTGAATATTTTAAGTAGCTAAATAGTAGGTTACCATTTATCCAATTAAGGCTTAGATAACACGCATATTAAAATTAACAAACGAACATAATTACACTTTTTTGAATATTCTGTATGATTTATTTATTTGTATTTATAAAATTAAAGTATTGACATTTATAAAAAAAATAAGAACTTTTTCTATCAAAACAAAAACTTATTAATTATATGAATTTATATCATTTGTATAAGAGTGTGTTCTTTAGCATATATTGTGATTGTATTTTTAATATTGATGACATATGGGATATATTATAATAGACAAAACACAATATGAAACAATATAGAGTTGAGTTAAACTCAGACATTATTGATAATAGTAGGTACTTAAATTCTATATTTTGTGCACTCTAAGCGGCTGTCGACGAAGAAGTCGATATTATCGAATTTTTGATTAAGGTGAACCAAAGTTGGGGACTGTAATATCATTTTTTTTTATTTTTATATAAGTACTTCTTCTTATTATTTAAGAGCCGCGCTCTTGTCGGTGGAGTATACGCCATACTTCTCTGTTCTCGGCTTTACGCTTTATATAAGTACACCCATCTAAAATAAAAAAAATCAATTTGAATACAAATAGATACAATTAACATTTCAAAAGTAAATATTAAACCGCCCAAATTCAATTCACCTCAAAAAATACAATTTCGCCTATTTTTTTTTATTAACCTAATTTGAAACATGGATTTATTTCAATTATTTAAAATAAAACATTTTTCTTCTATTTCATTTAGAAGATAAATTATAAATACATAAATTGATTTGAATAGATATAAATTTAAAAAGGCATTATATTCTATTGAAATGAAAAGAAATATTTTTTTGTAAGTTTTTTTATTAAACATAGTTTGATTTTATATTTTTTTATGAAAACATTTATATAAACAGATGTAAGTATGTTTTATATTAGATATTTTTATTTAGTATATAAAAGTTAGATTTATTATAGGTTTATTCGTCTATTTTGAAGCGACTGTGGCAAAGTTTATCATTATAATAAAACTACAATTTTCTTAGTTTCTGTTTAAGAAAAAAATACATGTAAATACTTAAACTTTTAAGTTTTGTCAGTAAGGAAAGTATAAACTAAACTAAATTTTGATAGCATTTACACTTCATTGCGTAGAAAGAAATACTAGATGTTATTTTTTAATTTTATGGTCTAAAAAAATGATAACAAACTCAGTCGAAAATTTTACGACGTCTATAAATTCTGGAGTTTTATAGTCTCACAGGAAAATTAATATCTTGTACGTTTCTTACGTATTTATTTAAATACTGTAAAGTGCTAAAGGTTATCTCAACTGTAACAGTTATTCGAATTTTTTATTTGATATTTAAAGGTTTTCTTATTTTGTATTTTATTATTATAATATTAAATATTAAAAAGCTTATTTTCTACAAAACATTCCTTTGTACTGTAATTATTCACCTTTATGTATATTTGTGCCATATTACGAGACACTATTATATCACTTTATTCATTTCAATATAAATGCTTACAATATTAAAAGCAAGAAATAAATATGTCAAACATTTAATCAATCATTAAACATAATTAAAAAGTAATGATCACTACAAAACTTTGTGCTCATGTGCGTTTGCTGCCCGCTTCTATTAAGTACGAGTTATATTCTGTGTAAAAATAAATTCTCCTTAACATTTAACACACTTACGTATAAAAGTTACAATATTAAAACATTCACTGATTATGTTTACCTTATTGGAAAGTCAAAGTCTTTTCACTAGACAACATCAAACTGTCAAATTAAAACATACCTTAAATGCATACAAATGTGTATCAAGTCAACGCAAACACGATATGCAACGCGACGCGATGCGACGTAGTGTGTGTGGCGCATGAGAACTGCATCTGCGCCGGCGCGAGCCTGGGGCTCGAGAGTACCGGTTCCACTCGCCGACCACCGAGCTTCTACACTCCGGTGTGGTTGAAAATGAAAGACACCGCATTCTTATCCATCGGAGGTGATCGACGCGTGATAGAAGCGTGGTTATTATTATTATAATGCCAGGACTTCCTTGTCGATGTACTCGATGACTGCAAAGCAATAGTCTCGTAGTAACGGAGTCTTCCGCAGCATTTCCTACTCTTGATTATAGCCACGAATCCCTTCCGGTACTTTTTGTTGAAAAAAGCATACAGAATTGGGTTTATACAGGAATTTGACGCTCCGAGCCATTGCGCTAGTGGTGTCACGACTGGAAATATATCTTCCTCCCATTTTTTAACAGGACCTCCAAGCTTTATCCTCGCAAAAATGAGATAGAGGGGAAACCAGGATAACACAAAAAGAATGACAACAGCTACAAGCATTTTTACAACTTTGACTTTAGATTTCTGTTGCATTCTTTCCATTTGAGCATCTTGTGTATCTGTAGGAATGGAACGTCTCCAAACTTTGATCCAGATGAGAATGTAGCACATTGTGATGAGGACCATAGGAAGGATATAGCAGAAGATAAGGTTTCCGATGACAAAGTAGAGGATCTCGCTAAGGGGATTAGGCCAGACGTCCAGACAGAGTCGTACGTTGGGATTATCTTCAAAAACAACGACGAGGTCAAAGAAGAAAACCCAAGGAGTGGTGACAACGATAGCGAATATCCATATGAAGACGATCATCATGCGGGCACGACGCTTGGTGATCTGGCATTTCAGCGGCCACCAAATTGCAAGGAATCTGAAACAAAGAGAAAATACGAAATTAGATAGGAAAGGAAGAACCCCTTTGCTACTCTCTATATTAAGTATATCATATCTTTTTTTTTCTTCCAAAAAATCCTGAAATATTATAATTTTGTAATTCTCTTTTCGATAAGTGATATTTTTTTGATTTATTTACGGATTGGTTTTTATAAATTCTTATGCTAGAACAAAATTTTTAACTTGTCTCTTTAAGATATAAATCTAAAAGAGACAAGTTAAAAATTTTGTGCCAGAAAAGATTATAAAATCTTTTCTAAAATAAATGTTTAGGAGTAGGTAAGTACATTGCAATATTTTTGTTCTAACTCTATCCGGAAAAACATATAGTAAGTATGTATCTAAACGTTAATGACTACATGAAAGCAGGTTTCATTTTTTATTAGTGGGAGGAAAATTTGTGAAAAACAAAAGATAGCGTTTGGAAGATGTGAAATTAGTGGAAAATTCCAGTCTGGTGCCTTAATTGGGCTGGAAGCTGAAAACATCGGAAGAAGATACGGATAATAATGAGGATACCTATGAAGTTATATTGTCTGTACTGTTGTTGTCGTTGCACTGTTGCTATGCGGTGTCTGACAGTTAGTGTAACAGTACATTTCTCACCATGTATATTTTTGTACGCATTGTCAATTTAAATGTCCTATTATGAAACGTGAAGACCACGATTCGCTGAGTTCTATCTACATAGACTCAATCACTATCAACAATAAATAAAAATAAACTAAACCAAATAAAGTCAATAAATCTACGAGCGAGAAACATTCATAAACTTAATAGTTCGTGCTAGTTCTGCAATTGTTTTCCTCATTATCTCTCCTCGTTTATATTTTTCCAAGCGAACACTAAAGCAAAGAGACCGTGACTCCCTTGGGATTTGATTTGGCAAGTTTTTTTATACGAGCCTAAATGAGCAAAGTTTTCTGCGTCATATTATCATAGCAGGTCATTGACTTCCTCGTATGGAGATAGAAAACTTTTTGACCGACTTTGGACGAGTGTTTAAACAAAGGAGTCATTCGATCAGTATGCTTTTAGCGACTTGGAGTGAGGGAAAAGTATTTTTTATAGGACGGTAGGACGCGTTATTTTGCGGCCAATTCGCATAGGACTTTGAAGGTCCTTAGCCTACTCACACTCAATCCAATCATTTCTTTTTTTTTTTTTGGAGCGTTAAATAATTTTTTGTAACAGAATTGGTAATTTTAATCTGGCAAATATTTAGGCTTTTTTCGTGACAATTTGAAAACCCTGAAACAAATTTACGTAGTATGTTTTTTTTTTTTTAATTAAATCTTTGTTTAATTAACATTTTAATTATTATCTCAGTACAAACCACGGGCGGAAGCTAGTACAACCTCGTGACTGCACAGCCTTTAACTGTCGTTACTTGTTACTCCTTAACATTTACTGTATTATAATAAGTTCATGGATCACACAAGGCTGAGCGCTTGTTATGGTGTTAGTATTTGAATAATTTATGTAATACTCAATTTATCAATTTATAGTATGTATGTATAATCCATCTTTCAAACCACTAACGCAAATAGAGGGGTGTTATAAGTTTGACGTGTCTGCTGTATGTGTATCTGTGGATAATATCTGTATGGGTCATTGTAACTCACAAACAGATGAACCGATTTCGATCTAGTTTTTTTTTTATTAAAATGTGTCGTCGAGAGTGTTGATTCATTTAATATGAATAAAAAATATATGAAATAAATTTAATATGAATCTACTTAGAAAATAGATGACAATCGAACAATCGGGATTAACATTTTTGATAATATATTTTAAGTTAATCTCAATTTACTTCTAAGTAAGTGTTATAATTCAATTTGTTATTTAATTTTTCACACCATCATTATTTTGCTCAATAATATTACAACATTGATTACAAAGGAAACGTAAAAAATTGCAATTATTTAAAGATGGCTGACATTTTGAGGTCATCCGTGCCAAAAATGCACATTATTAAAAGGTCAGTAAGGTATTCAATATTTTTTGAAGACAAAGTACCAAGTACAAAGAACCAAGGTAATGATATAACCGTGCCCCGTGGTTTTCGATGTCATTTCATTTTAAGAAACCATAGAAGAAATAGCGGGGCAGTTGTAGTCTTTCTAAAAAATGGTTGGTAATTTGCAAAACTAATTCCACAAATTGGTGAATTCAAATAAATACATAAAATGTCATAGTGTTAGATTTAATTTTTGAGATTATAATGACTTCTTATAACAATACAAGAACTTAGTAAAAGCTTATGGTAAAGAGCTTTGTAGCTTAATTAATTAGTTTTCCGTTCCAACATTCTTATTTCCGATCCGTTCCAACATTTTTTAACTATGCAAAAAAAATATACAACTTTTTTGATAGAACTTACAAAGTATTTATTTATTTTATTAAAACAAGTTATTTTGCATGGCTTTGATCATGTTTTTTCAAATGAATTCTAGTTACCTATTTAATCCTTTGTAAATTTGTAATCTGTTTCAACATCTGGCCCCTAAACAGGCACAAGACCGCATTGCCTGGAAGGCCCTAGCCACGAGAATTAAAGCTACAGGTGGTCACGACCCTCAGTCATTAGGATATGACTAAAAAGAATAAGAAATTTGTAATTTTTCTATGCAAAACTACACTCAACGGCCCACATTTGATTCGAAGTTTGTGTCTCGTCAACCCTTCAGAATCAAATACAACAAGCTAACAATCCAGCAAAATCAAGTACAAACAAGAGCATATAAGCAATTGAACCTGGGACTTCCATAAACGGCAAGATTCCATAGCATTTGAACCATTACGCCACGCACTGTTTATAAAGCTACTGGTTTTGCACGGCGTCAACGTCCATATATGACTGACAACATTGACATATAATAAAAGTTGACATAATTACATAATTGAAAATAAACTATTTAACCCTCTTTGGAATAATAAACCTTACCATAACAGTTATAATGAAGAAAATTGCATTAAGTAATGTTGCTTTTTGCATGTCTCTTTAAAGTAAGTAAAGCCCAATTATACTAAAAAAATACACTAGAGTCTTGTCAAGTCACTAATTGATGTTACTTATAAGGCTTATAGTGTTTATAAAAACAAACTTGTCATATGAGGGTCAATTTATCAAATGAGTTAATTTTTGTGGCGAAATTTATGTCGAAACCAAACGCGGTCATTTACATATGACAAAATAATATTACATTTTGTTTTCCTGTTTATTATTTGTATTAATTCTCCCTGAGTTTCACAAGGTCTTCATAATTTTATCATTTTTTCAGCTACTATTCTGTAGATTTCTATATAATAAAAAATAATCACTAAATTTTTATCGCAGGAATCAGTTTTCATAAAGAATTTGTTGTAGAAATTATCAACAAAAAGAGAACTAAAACATTAGTTAACTTTGATGGCAAACTTACAGAAACCCTATTAGTAAATAGTTATTATAATAATGTAACTATCTCCAAATGGCCTAGATTTTATTATATTTTAGAGGCCATTTAAGTTACTATTAAAAAAAACATTAATATTTGGAATAAAATAGGTAGAGTAATTATTTGAGCTGGCTCATTATGTACGATTTGTCCCTATACATATAGTTGTTTACTTATTATTCATTATCCTATATTTTTTCCTTCGACCCAAGGGAAATAGAGATAAATTTAGGAATGTTTTGAACAGGACCGATTTCAATTTGGTATATTAAACAATAACTCAAGAGTCTTAACGCTGAGAGGTACTTCAAATAAATTCCTAGACTCGTCTAGACTTATTCAGATTAGACTCCCTATATCCTAAACAAAATGGCTTCAGTATTGTACCTTAAATTTAATTTAACTATTTTCAACTCTGTGTCAAATTCAATAAAGTAGAAAGTTGCTTAATGTATAAGAACGATTCTTGTATAAGGAATGCAATATCGTAAATTTTCAAAAGTGTAGTATTTAATTAATTTGGCGTGAAATTGATCGCTTTTATTAATTTTTATCAGATTACTGACAAGCGATGAATTTCAGATTGAGTTCAAGATTTTAAAATTAAATGCGACGACCAAGAAGTAATGGCGGTTTCGACATAATAATTGATGCAAGAGGCGGCGTAAGATTTTTATCTCTCATTTAATTTTAATTTTTTGGTGTCTCTGAGTTTTTTCATGTTTTAAATAATAAATAGCTGCAATTTAAACAAAAAAAATAAAATATTTAAAAAATATTTAAAAAAATATTTTCTTGTTACAGGTTCTTGTTATTTGTTTTACCATCTCACTATCGGGCCACGCACGGGAATCAAATCTACGCCCTTTTCGATGTCTGTCGAGCATCTAGCCAATTGAGCTAGCACTGCTTAGGTACTAAATTATGTAAAATATTTAAAAAAGACATTATACATTGACATATAAACAAATGACAAAATCTATAGAAGATACAAAAGCACAGACGGAATAAAAAGGCTCGTCTACAACAGAAAGATTTACGATCAGTATTTATTAACTCTAAACCAGGATCTTGATATACAAGGATTAATATAGATTGCAGAATTATTTCAAATAAAATCAGCACCGAGCTCTCTGCTATTCTGGAACCATAGAGCAGTTTATATCTTTTTTATATCTGAACGTTCGACGTATACTGGCTTCTTTATGAATGGAAGACGACATTTTATCCGTGGCTGATGGTTTCTGGTTTTATGAACTGCTGAGTATGGTTATGGTCTTCAGTCGTTTAGAAATTTTTTAAAACATTTCTTGTGTGATTGCGGTCCTAAGTCGTTTAGAAATGTTATGCATTATTATGAGAAGCTGTATGTATGTGATATACTAACAGGCGTTTTACGATATGCCTAGGTATAACACGATACGCCTATTAAATGATCGGCCGACAACATGTACCACGGTGATCTCATTAATAAATAGAAAAAATATTGTTTCATTTTGGCTAATTTATTTATTTCAAATAGGAAGCTATTACTCAAGATCTCCAGTATACATACTACTGAATACTAAGGCAATAACAACTGTAACAATACCTAAACTAACACCAAAAACAAATACATTTATCTCGTCTGCCTCTAGCGTGTCTATGTAAGTAATGGAATGATTTCCAGTTTTACTGTCCAGGCCGTCCGATCGTGCCTGGATGTGACGGGTTGCGTAACTCCACACGTGGCATTATTTTAGTTCAATGTCAAGGAGATTTTCACGTTGAAAAATATAGAAAATCGAAAGAAGAAGAAGTACAAAAGTTAAAAGACGTTACGTTAACTTTGCCATTCGTAACGTACGGCAAAGTTAAGTCTTCAAAAAATTTACATATGTACATGTTTCAGATTTACCTTTTACAAGTACTGTTAGGCAATGCTTGTTGCCTAATTTTATTATAATTGGTTAGGTAGCTTTTTGTTCCCTTTTGAAATCGCATAATATAACTATCATCATTAGAAAAGCAGAGGAATTAAAATAAATAATCTTACAAAGTATTTAAATAAAACTTCACATCAATATGTAGTACGGATTTTAAACAAATCCAATACACTGAAGTGTTTTACTACTGAAATCTAAAAATAGACCCGCTAATTATATCAAAGTTCATTCCCTCCAAGTAATCCATTAACGCAAAATCAATTTATAATCTGATAGACGTTACGCTAAGAATCCTCATACAATACAGTAGGTCTACTAGCTTTCGCCAGCGACTTCGCTCCCGTGAATATCGTTTTTTACCCCTTTTAAAAATAAGGGTGGAGTTTTGAAAATTCCTTGCTTACGCTATATAAGGAACCTGTGTGCAAATTTTAAAGTTACTACGTTCAGTGATTTCGTCTCTTCATTGATACCTATGTAAATCAGTCAACCAGTCAACGTCTTCTTTTAATTTACCTAAATAAGTTCAAGTAACATACCTACGTCTAAATACCAGTTGCAATTTATATGTGATGCGGTGATGGCCTTATGGTTTGGACGCTCCAAGGCGCTGGATCTAATCTGGATGGAATCTAGAGGCCCATTCTTGAATTAACCATCATAAATACAGGCGATTTCCACTTGCCACGATCCTTACAGATCTCTCTCGCTTCCTCTACCCTCATCACTCTCTAACCATCATAATTATCATAAACCTTACCTTGTCCCATCATTTGGGGTCGTCGCAATATGTCCTATCTCTCCATAACTTAATGTTCCCTGTCATATCAACATTCACTCACAGCGCCCTCGTTCCCATTCTTGAATTAACCGTCGACATGAAATCAAAAGCAGTTTCTTCAGAATGCCAGTGAAACTAGTGACATCTCAGGACTATTATGCTCTATCAACCCCGTAAAGGATATGAATAGGGGAGCATGAAAGGTTAATGAACTACGATGAAAACAAAGCCTAGCATAGCTATAGCATACTTGTTTTTTATGTTGCTGACTTTCTGACCATACGGCTGCAAAGGAACCTCTTAGGAACTTTGTTTTTGTCCGAACGTAATGTGGTCAGACATTCGGGCGTTGATCGAGTTATATTAGGGTAGTGCATGTCTGTGAAAATATCGTCTAAAGTAGCTGATACTTTTACTACGCTATTGGTATTATCTACAGTCGTATTCTTCAATATGTGCTATTGACCATGACCCATAGATACCATATATTATAGTACTTTTAATCCCGAAATTTCCACGGGAGCAGACCCCCGAGGCGCAGCTAGCAAAAAATTAACTCAATCAATGGACTCTTCAAACCTTATCCTAACTAGTATTATAAAAGCGAAAGTGAGATTGTTTGTGACCCCTTCACGCTTTACCTACTAAACCAATCTTCCTGAAATTTTGCATACACATAATTAGAAGTACTGAGAAGGACTTCTATACTTCATGACTGAGGGTCATGAAATGAAATGATTTTTTATTTTATTTTAATAAGCTTACAAATAGTACTATTAATACTTAGTTGACGACAAAAAATTACTTAAAACTAAGGTTACCACCGCCTCCAAAGCGCAAGTGGAGAAGAGGCGGCGCAACAAACTCCACTGCTGCATTTTCCCCAAAGGCGTCACTTTTCAAAATATATGTCTTTCAATATAGTGCACACATATAGTACTAGTACTAGTAGTATACTTTTAATCCCGAAATTTCCATGTGAGCAGAGTCCCGGGGCGCAGCTAGCAACAAATAAACTCAATCATTTGGCACTTTAAACCTTTTTCGAATATTTTTTTCTAACTTCTGCTCTCCTCGGTCTCTATTCATTCACTTACTTGTGACTTTCTCATAACTCAACTAGAAATCTGTTTAGGAATTTGAGAATTACTGCAGAAACTGACTTACCCTTTATTTATAAACAGATTTTTTTTAATTCAAGTTAGCACTATAACAACAGAAAAAAAAATTAATTTCATATTATTGAAAATATCTGCAACTCTCTGAATAAGCTATTGCATGATATCCCCTTTAATTACTTAATTTACAATGATTGTGCCTTTTTCCTTATTGCTAATTGGAACTCTTCCGTTTCCATATGTGAGTATGACAATGATATCTTTCCTATATAAGTTCTTAAATTATTTGTTTCCTCCTTTGGATGTTTGTTTACATGTTATAACCAAACAACTTTAACAGCATCATTGAAATTAGTTTATTAAATATTTTAACTTTTACTTTACGGCAAATAAGACGAAGTTCAGACAAATCGCTATTTCAGTTTTGTAAAAGATAACAAACGATTAAACTCACTTTTGCTAATGTTTAGTTAAGATTTCTAAAAATATTTGAATTTGCCTTTTTATTAAAGTTTTCATTGAAAAAAACTATCAAAGAACATCAAATCTGGAAGCGATAGTAAAGAACGAAAATTAAATTACATAGATTTATGCCCCTAGGCACTAACTACGCAAACGGTGGAAGATTAATGATCTAATAATAGTCTTCTTAATTAATTGAGACCCGAGTCACAAAAATCATTGCCTCTAAATTCGGCGAGGAAGCCTAATATCCTAATGTGAAATCACAAGTTTTTTTTATTAAAAAACTATTAATTGAGTTTCATTATCTTTTGACTTTTCTTTTTTTCACTTGAGTATACATTTTAAAATGCTAGTAGTTTTTCATGTAATCCTACTTCCTAATAATAATATAAATGCGAAAGTTTATGAAGAAAAATTTATGAGGATGTTTGTTACTCATTTTTTATGTGACGTATTTTGTAGAGTGAAATTAACAATTTATATTTTAATTATTTTGGTGTATATTTTTGCACCCGTGTGGTTCCCGGGTTAGAATAGGACCACTCCATCTCATTCCATGGATGTCGTAAGAGGCGACTAAGGGAAATGCTTCCGATGGGCAGCAGCGTCGGAAGCTCACAAAGCCAAAAAAAAACTGCGCTCGCCAACCCGCCTGCCAAGCGTGGTGAGTATGGCAAATCCCCCCAAAATCTTGGGGGAGACCTTTATCCAGCAGTGGATATTTTGCGGTTGTAATGATGATGATGATATTTTTGCACGTCTGCTTGCAGACTGAAGACATGAAACTATTTTTCTGTATCATCTTTTGTACTTTTTTCTGGCAAATAAACATTTCTGATTTCTCATCACGCAAAATCTACTGGACGGATTTTGATGAAATTTGGTATATACTTAGGTAGAAAAATATCGGGAACACACATAGCATATAGGGTACTTTTTATCCCGAAGTTCCCACAGGAGCGAAGCCTCGGGGTGCGGCTAGTTTTGCATAAAGTACACTGTTAAGTGAAAATATGTGTTTTAAAAAATTACTTTAGAAAATGTGAAATTGATAAGGCAATTGTATAGCTGACTCACACCTCTGGTAGCGATACAAAGCGCAGCCTTGTTTACAATAGTTTTAATGCGAACGAGCTTGCTAATGACTTGTTATCACAAAACAACGTGAATATAGAGATTAATCTTTGTCACAAATTTTATTCATCATCTGACAAATTCTTTGCTTGCTGTTTTAAGCTCAAACACAAAGGACATCCTGGTGGCCATCTGGCAAACATCAGAGGCTGTAAGGTGGTATAGAACTCATGCGCAGGTTGATTGGTATTGCAAGTCTTATTAAGAGATATAATAATTAAACATGAAATCACCGTATTATATATCTATTAGTTTTATTTGATAATTATAACAAAATTATCAAGGTGAACCTGAAAAAGACTACCTATGCGCTTTAGAATTTAAATTTATTTCTATGTAATAACTGTTTTGCATGGAGGACATTTATACTCCAGATTAAGGATCAACAAACTCGTAGAGGGCTGCCTAAAAATAGATTTTTGTTCCTCTAAGTAGACATATCTTTGAGATGTAAATTAACGTAGATACGTTTTTTACATTCACGTCAAGTTCTCAATAAAAATACATCAACATTCTTTTCTACTTAAAATAACTTCACACAATTTGTTTTTTGATATTTTTTCATTATAATAATTTTCAGACTTTTTGTATACATACATAGAATCACGTCTTTATCCCTTACAGGGTAGACAGAGCCAAGAGTCGTGAGAGTCGAAGGCCACTTTCGTCTTTTTGTACGTTACAGAATAATATTTATTTTTCAGTCAGTAAAAACTACATACTATTATTACTATCTGAAAGATTCATTTTAGAGTTTAATCAACTCGTAGCTGAATAGTTATATCACCAAAATAAGTCTTTTAAAGAAGCCTTAATTAAGTAAATTGCGTGATTGGGACTGGTTTGTCTCAGTTATATTTGTTTTAAATTTAAATGAATTCATTAACCTTTCAGCAGTCGCACCCTTGCGCCAAACACGAGCAGTCGCGCGCGGTCTGTGGTTCCGCAACTTTAAGTGTCTTGTTTCGGGAAACAAATGAATTTTTCGACTTATTGCTTAGCACATGATAAAAAAGAGGTATTAAACATGTGAAATAAAATAAAAACAACTTATTCATTCATTTATTTTTTTATTTGTACTTATTAGAACATAGGTCTATAAAAACTCAAAATTTTTGTCTCTGGGTGAAAGTCACCGTTATAAATCAACAAAAACAAAACAAAATAAAATTTTCTTTTTTACGACTAACAACTTATACACTTGACTCTAATTATCTAAGAAATAAATCACAGTCATCGTCAATGGCACTGTGTAATAGGAACTCAAAAATAACATTTAATTTTGAGATTATTCAACGTAACATTCTAGTGATAGTCTAAACTATAATAAAATAAAACAAAGAAAACAAAACTAAAAGCTACTAATTATTATTTGAGAATAACCTTAATAAACTATTCGTCATTAGTATCCATAATTCCATCCATCCATAATTAATTTCTACTGGGTTGTCTTCTTGGTCCACCAGCTCTAGCATGCGAGATATTCGACGTTCTAAGTCTTCGTAACTCATTGTCTAAAACAAAAGAACATTCTTTCAAAAAAACTATACTTTGATAATATGTATTATAAAACATGAAAAAAAATAATAAGATACAAAAACATGAAATATTTACCCTATTTTCTCTTTAATTGCACTGTATTGTTCTGGAACATAATCGGTCGCGCGCGGAATCTGAGACCGCAAACACAAATAATAAAGCACGTGCGCATGCGATGAATGTCATAGGGTTACTAAGAGGTACCATCTCATCCCCCCGAGGATATCATTGAAGCGCAGGCGTCTATTGTTTATAGTTTTAGTAAATTTACTAAAATAAGTTCGTTGCGGACTCAGAGACCGCGCGCGACTGCTGGAAGGTTAAGAAGTTTTTCAGTTTACAATTGTGTAACTGCTTTAATGTTGGCTATGATTTTAGGGATTATTCCGTGATTCACTTTGAAGTTTAGTACCATTATGTTAAGAATGGTTTTAGGATGGACCATTAAGTCATCTGAAGGGATATAAAGACATATTTTCTCAACAAAGATTACAGTAAATCTGCCTCTCTCTTATCATTTATGTCACAAGGTCAGTCTACCATGCATGGTAATGTTAGAACTTCTAAACGGCCTAGCGGCCTTTCAAAGCAAATCCCTTCAATAATTATAATAAGAAGAAAGTGATTTAAAAAATGCCTGTAATTTCCTTATTAAACTGGACACACTAGAAAACAGAAAGAGCTTCTCAAAGAATTCGTTCGTAATATTAACCACCGATTCATAAAGCGAATTGACGCCAAACGATGAAGACAGTTCAATAAGTTTACCACAACGAAACCAGTTCCAAACTCGAAATTTTTGCAACTTCTACGTTGGCAGTTTTAAAAATTTGCGTAATAAATCAACATGAACTTGACATTTGTTTACGCAACAGCAGAGATATTGATCAGACTGATCTTTTGATCTGCTGATTGCAATTGCACAATAGTTACATAACAATAAGTTGTAAAAATAAGTTACGATTTTATTTTTTAAGTCTCGAAATTCGAGTTCAAAAAAAACAGGATCTTTCCTTCTATATAGAATGGGACGCGTGATCAATCGGGAGGACTACGCATATTTACCATTTACATGTAACGTGGATTATTTTACTTCACTCAAATGAGGATGGAGCGGTGGTGACTGAGTGGTAGGGCGCTCGCCTGTGGTTGCAAAAGTCCCAGGTTCGAATCCTGCCCGTACTAGATAACCAATCTGATTCATGTATCTATGTTAGTTTTCTACAACCACCACTTGCTTCCGGTGAAGGAAAACATCGTGAGGAAACCTGCACTCTGGTTGATGATTATCAGCTAGTGTGTGAAATGGAGAAGACAATGGCAAACCACTCCAATAAAATTTCCAAGATAGTCGGTTGTGTGTGTTTGATTCCATATAATGACCACGACCCTCAGTCATGAGGAATACGACTAAAGGAAAGGATGAAATGGGACGCATGAATTCCCTCTACATGTAACGTGGTATATTTTACTCCACGCAAATGAGGATAGATTAACCATTTTTCTTACTGACAATGCGTGGTATTTAAATTTACTATCATAATGTTTTTAGTTATATGTATACCTAAACCCACAGATTTTGATATACTCTAGATGCCGCAAGCAGTATGTCCAAGCGTGTCCGGCGTTTGTCCAATAGACAAACAATCACGCGTTTGCTACTCAGTTAGCTTTCATTCGCGTTTATGTTGCGCCCATCACTAAAATGACTGGCTTGACGTCATCGTAGGTAGAAAATAATGGCCCCTCGGTTTTCATACTATCGAACAAACATGCGGTATCTAAAGCAATATGTCCAAGCGTGCCCGGTGTTTGTCCAATGGACAAACATCACGCGTGCTACTCAGCCTTCATTCGCGTTTATGTTGTGCCCATTACTAAAATGACTGGCGTGACGTCATCATAGGTAGAAAAAAAATGGCACGATCGGTTTTCATACTACCGAACAAACTTGCGGTATCTAGCCTTATCTAAATCTGTGCCTAAACCACTGGACCTCAGACGCAGTGGATCTTATGGACTACTATATCAGTGATACAAACATGAAAATATTAGATTTTTGGTATATTTTTCTATACTCACAGTCATAACAGAAATCCTATACGTATTTAAAATAAACTTAATAATATACTAACATTTTAAACTTTCACATTTAAGTACAAAAGACGCCCTTCACGAACAATGATACATATACAAGAGCAATCAGAATAAACACTTTACACATTACTACCAAACACGTAGGTACAGGTTCATTTAGATCCAACAAACAGTATTGACAAACAAATAAAATCTGTGAGACCTTTGCGTGTGTATTATAAAAGAACAAAAGTTTAAAAAAGAAAGGTAAATACAAATAGCAATTTCTTTCACAATATTGAAATCTTTTTCCAAAAAGCCCTAGAAGAATTTGAGATGAAGGGTATTTTATTATAAAATAGTAAATCTAAAATGATCTCGTATTGAATTAAAAACTGCACCATTTTAGATTTACTGCCCGTGAGAGCTCACAGTAATAATAAATTGAAAAATTCTCAGTGTAACCCTATTTATACGTGGATATCGAAAACTAGCCAATAAATATTAGTATTTACCAAGGAAAAATAAGGGAGAAGCAAAGCCAGAAATAGAAACCTGTGGAGGCGTCTCGGAGAGGCTTTTTCCAAAGGGTAAACCGATAAATTTAAATTCCAGATATAGAACAAAATAACAGAAGTCGGCCAAAAATACAGCAATTAATAAGAATTTTAGATTATATTGGCTCTAAAACACCCTGATAGTCGACTAGGAGAAATAGCTCTAGTTAATTAAATAAACACTGTTTATTTATTCGGTAGATAGCATTTAAATTGAATATTAAATGATAATAGGTCATCTCACGAGTCCTATTTTGATTACACGACTGACCAAGAATGAAGTGTTATGTTTTCAGGGTTCCTGATATGTATGTATGTTTGTATGTATGTAAGATTCTTAATTACACCATAACCCCTGAACGGCTTAACAGATTTTGATGTGAGAGGTATTTAGATTCCTTGCATTCCTCCGAGTGACATAGGCTATGTGAGTTGTCAGTCGTGTTTTTATTTTTTAATAAGCACCTTGTTATTATTCACTCCCAACGTGGCCCACTTCATTACATGCGCAATCTTGCAGTTGGCTCCCAGACTAAAATCCGAGCAATTGTTATGCTAAATTCGAACATGTTAATAGGTCACACTGAATTCGTTAGCTAATTCTATTTCTGAAATTTGATAAGTCTTATTAATAAAATCTAAAATTGAATAACTTTATCTCACCAATTTATATTCCAACATTTTGAAAATTTACTGAATATTTTGGTTTGGGATTACAATTTAATTGTTAGTTTAATAAGTTCAGTATTTGTTCTCAAAAGTTTATATTGTGACTTAAAAAATAACAAACAACGACAGTTCTTTTATACTTAACCCTATGAATTGCTTCGTCTATAGATGACAGCCTCCTTTGTCATTACATCAAAAGCTGATCGAGGTGTCCTGTGCCGTGACCAGAAAGCTGGGAAATATCTGGCTCAAAGGATCAGCATTGTCATTCAACTTTGCAATGATGCCAACCTTCTAGGCACACTCCCGCTAGACAACTTCTCGTCGGGACTGTACGACATTTTTGTTATCTAACTGTATATGGCATGACAATTATCCAAGGTACAGCTATCCACATAAATTAAAGTATTCAAATCAAATCATAAAACAATGATTAATAAAATTATTTAATCTTATAATCCAGTGATTGTAGTGCCGTAATTATATGCATGGTTCATGGTCCAGCCAATGTCATTATTCAAATCTGTTAGAACACGTGAGGTTGCTCTGATAGCCCGAGGCAAGCCTGGGGACACAAGGAGTCATGTGACAGTTGAAGTGAAAGGGTTGTTTGTAATTAAACCTAGAGTCCACATTATTAGGCCATCTATTGCGAATTTCATTAAAAAATAACAGCAATTTGTAAAATATATGTAGAGTTGTAGAGTTTATATGTTTGTTTGAATGTATACATGTATTACTTGAATTACTGGTATGATTTGAAAACCTTTTCTGTGTATAATAGCTACTCGTACGTTCGTAAAAAAAGGTTATGATTTTATGAAACTTTCCATGAGAGAGAAACACGGCTAGTGCAATAAAGGAAATTATATTATAATACACTAGCTGTTGCCCGCGGCTTCGCCCGCGTGAGTTTCGCTTAGATGAAAAATCTTTTTGTGTTACAAACTGTAGTAACCTAAACTCTAGTACTTAAAATTTCAGTCATTTGGAATATATTATGTACTCGTAGTACAGTCGCAGTGTTAAAATGAATCAAAAGTGATATTTCATTCAATAAACGATCTTCGTCTGCTCGTTATCTACAATTTCCCGTGTACCACCACTCCCACCCCGAGTCCCTCTTAGTCCTATCCCGTGTCCTGTTTATTTATACGTCAGTAAAAAAATGCTCATCAGGTTGAACGACTTTTGCTAAGGCCCCATTTCCATTTATTTTATAGAGTAGCTGGTCTCTTGGAGTTCTTCATCAGATGTTCCTTAATCTTAAATTTTTATACGTCAGCAGAAAATGCTCATCAGGTTGAACGACTTTTGCTAAGGCGCATTCCATATTCCATATATGTAATAGTTTAGCTGTTCTGTTGAGGTTCTTCATCAGGTGGTCCAGTTTTCAAAATCAATTATAGCCTATATGTTGCCCAGGTTTAATAGCTATACAACAAAAAAAGTTTCATTCAAATCCGTCCAGTATTTTTTGCGTGAAACGCGTACATACATACAGACAGACAGACAGACAAACAGACAGACAAACAGACAGACAGACAGAAAGACAGACTGACAGACAGACAAGAATTTCCAAAAAAATATTTTTGCTTTCTATTTTTCTTTTTAAGTGTCCCTCTTTCCATTTCAGTCAAAAATACTAAATGTACTCGTACAGACAAAATATTTTACTGTTTTATTATATGTATAGATTATACTCTTCCTTATTTCCTTCGCCTGCTTACTTTGCTTATGCATTTCAGTGGGTGAAATGTTCGTCTTTCTAATGCCAAGTTTTGGGCTAATTGGTTTTACAGGTAATTCATTACAAAAGAAAATGGTGTATGGTTCAGACCATACAAGAGTTCTGAACTCTTTAAATCAGCCTTTTATATTTATTTATTTAAACTTTATTGTACACACATACAAAAGTACAGTACAAAAGGTGGACTCAATGCTAAAAGCATTGTCTGACAGTCAAACCTTAGGTTAACCTTATACCAGACTAATAAATAATTACTGCAGAAATAAAAACTTCACCAATGCGAAAAGTTTCACCTCAATATCATCAAATACCAAAAAAAATAATTGATCGGCACACCATCTTTAAATTATTAGTAAACTAACGAGACAGTTGCACTTAACCACCTTATGCTACCCCATATAATTACTTTAGCATACAATGCAATAATAACAATTAAGTAACCAATGAACTTGACACCAACCTACTTGCACTGACGAATGCACAGCCTCTGCGATTATCATATTTTATGTAGTCATTTATCTTAGCAAGAGTTGCGAAGCAGTAAACTTCGGTGGATGCGGTATATTCGAAAGATATTTTAAAAAAACTTTTTTTTGGGTTTTTGACGACTAATGGACTAAAGTTGAGCGTAAATAAACAAATACTTTTGTATGTTTAAAGTAAATTAATTAACGTAAACATTTTAAATTATATAAGTTGCGTAATTTACATTTTTAAAATTTTATAGGCACGATATTTTCGTATCATAAATAGGTACAATTGTTTATTTAGCATGATGAAAATAGCAACGGCTCTACGTAGTTACTCGTTCACACCTGACTAAGCAGATGTAAACTTATTTGTTTAATTTGTGTTAATAATAAGGTTAAATTATTTTTAAAGGCAATTATTTTTAACTCTAGCTATTTATGCGGTCAATGAAAGAGACTACTTGCCCGAGATAGTTATACTTTTCAACATATTGCATGTCTTGCCCATCTAGTTTAGTAATCAAAAATAATATTTATAGTTTTTAGTTATTATCCTAAATTTCATATAAATGTTGCCCGGTATACAAAAAGTACATAGGTATAGAGTTCCTTCAAAAAGAGACAAAAAGTACATAGGTATAGACTTAGGTAAGACTTCCTTTATCCAAAAAGCACTGGTCTCAAAGAAATAAAAGTAATTTAGGTATCTAATTTAATTTAGATATTGTATATTCATGTAGTACCAAATATAAATTAAAGATGGCTGTTCGAAGGAAATGGACGTTCAAATTCGGGTTCATAAGAGTCCAAATAGACTAATCTTAGGAAAATTTATCGAGCCGACTCTCGACTGGGTCTATAGAAATGCCTTCTCCATAGAAGCTCACAATTCTTACTCTCAAATTGATCCCTCAAGTACACATTGCGTTCTCTCATTGTCGAATTTTGGGACCAGCCCGTATAAATACCCGGCCAAGAACATGGGCAGTTAGATTCGTCTGTTCCTTTGCACCGAATTAACATGAAGACCATTGTAAGTTATGGCTTTTGTGGGATACTAAAAATTAAATATCAATAATAAAATAAGATAAATTATAATTAGCACGAAAAAAAGAGATATTCAAGTTGTATTGAAAGTTTAAATTGTATTGATAGTTCAAGTTAAGTGGCTTTGTGATCATTTAAATTATTATACTTAACTTATATTACATAAATTATTCATTTTTAAATGGCTGAAATAATTTGTAGTGTTTCTAAAAGAATTTTTCCCCGAAAACCAATTGGTAGCTCAACCGGCTTTATTGAAACTTTTCTATTATTTTAGTATACTTAAGTTCTAATTCAGGTACTGTAATCACTTTATCGAAGTCAATTAGAAAAAATATTTTAGAGCAGTAACGGCTAAACCAATAGATAAATAGTTTAGACGTCAAAGTCTCGTGGTCCAATCATAAATTTAATGTATTAAATTGTACTGTATCAAATGGCTTGTATTTACATATTTTAAATGTAATCTGCAAAATTAGATCACAACGAGAAGTAATTTGAAAATTAAACTTATTTAATGATAAAATTCATATATTTATTTTTGACAGGTTGCTTTCACCGCCCTCCTGGCTTGCGCCGCGGCCGCCCCCGGCCTACTAGTCGCTCACGAGACCCCAGTGGTAGCAGTACACGCCGCCCCAGTGGTGCACTCCGTACCAGTCCTAGCTGCCAAGACCACCATCACCAAGAGCAGCCAGGTCGTCAACCATGGAACTCCTCTCGTCCATGCCCCAGTCGTTCATGCCGTACATGCCGCGCCAGTGGTACACACAGTCCATGCCGCTCCTGTTGTACATGCAGTCCATGCCGCCCCAGTGGTTCTCAAAACGGCCCCAGTCGCAGTGGCCCACTCCAGCTCGGTCGTCCACCACGCCCCGGTCGTTAAAGCCCTGCCTGTTATTGCCGTCCATCATTGAGAATGGTTATAGTAAATTAAATAAATTATTACCTCCGTAAGTTTGTTTTTATTTTTATTAACTTCTTTGTCACTCCAAATAGTCTCTACTGATTGTAAATGCGATTTTTTTGTGGGAATAGTTATACTTCAAGCAAGTGCTAACTGAATTGATGATACTAAGATGATAATAAGAAGAAGAAATTATTTTTGGTCAATTGATACATTTTATTCCAAAATTCCCATGAAAAATGGAGAAACCAAGGGTTGTATTCAGATGTTGTAATATCTTTATTCTTACTCCAATACTTTTTTATTCTTTCTTACTCCCATACTTTTTATCTATTAGGTACTTATAAATATGTATAATTACTTAATTACAAGTATATGTATCAAATATTGTTCTGAAGAACTTACTATTATTATAAAATCGTTCTCCCGAAGTAGGCAAAACTCTGAAATATTCAAATAAAGTTGCCAACCCAATTACACTTAAAATAGGTTACGAGGATTACATAATAATAATTTAATTTAATTTTAGTATTCGAGGAGACTCGATTCTCGAATCAAGTTTGAATAGATTAGAATAAAGGTTCCTAAACTTTATATTTCCCGTAGACTACTTTATAATTTTTTCTGCTTTCAGTGTACAAATAAAAGTTAACATAAAATTAACAAAAATTATGGCTCATAGACTATTGAGTCTAGAATATCTATAGGCATATTCTGTGGGAACTTTTTATTTGTTTCTTGAAAAAAAAACCGGGCTACTTAAAATTTGTGAACTTTTTTTCAGCCAACATGGACCCAACGAGCTTCGCGTGGAACCTGACGGGTCAC
The DNA here is from genome assembly GCA_018467065.1 of Ephestia elutella. Classification (NCBI taxonomy): domain Eukaryota; kingdom Metazoa; phylum Arthropoda; class Insecta; order Lepidoptera; family Pyralidae; genus Ephestia; species Ephestia elutella. Next base: position 863,503 of record CM031569.1, read on the forward strand.
CTGGACAACTTTGGGAACCACTGGATGAGAATATTGGATTTTGACGGAGTCCCTTAAATTAATTTTGACACTTGCAAATTTCCCGGTTCCTATTGTCTCTTACGTAATTCGAAATTAATTGTTAGAATTTTCATTCACTTGAAATTTGTCGAGTTCACCCTTTCATCTTAATTTAGTCGACAAGTTTCATTAACAAATTTGGTTAAATCAAATAGATTATTACAAATGAGTAGGCGCTTGTTGTACACGTATCATTTTATTTTGAGTTTTTTCTTTGATTTACTTTTACAGTAAATTACAGTTTGAAGTTTGTATAAAACTTTGGAATGCATTTTTTAAAAACAAAGATTTATCTTAAACTCGATAATTGGACGCAAATTCCGTTGAGCGGGTATATTTTTTACATGTAAATGGAATGCAATTTTAGCATTCTTCAATTTAAAATAAACAGGAAAAAATTATTGATATTTAAAATAATCATAGAGCGACACGGACTCAATCCGCGCGAAAGTCCTTGTTGCTCGAAGAAAAAAAATTGCAAAAATCAAATGTAAAGTGTTTTTTCATTTTCATGACATAAAAATATACAGTACATAAAATACATATTATCATGCCATTTTCCCGTGGGGTAGGCAGAGACTAGCGATTTCCACTTGCTACGATCTTTACAGATCTCTCTTGCTAAAAATATGATTCCCAATATTAAAGTGAAAATGTGTGTATACTTCCTTTCCATATTTTACGTGATAGATTGAATAGCATTCCAATGCAAGCTAGCAAGAAAGGATGGATTTATTTTAAACACAACTCAAAAATACATAATGTAATTAAAGAGCATTTTCTAAGAAGAGTGACTCATGGTCTATATAAAATTGGATTTTGTTCTTCATAAAGTCTCACCTATAAATGGCTTGTAGGTAACTATTATCTACATCAAGAAAAGATTTATTCATCTAAATGACTACAAAATGCAGATACAATGCAATAAATTAAACTTCAAAGATTGCGTCACATTAACGGGTATCGCTATGCATGCCATAAATAGCCACGCACATCTGTCTCTCAGAGGCTAATCACACGGTATTTACTTATCTAGTACTACGATCATTGCCATATCTTTTTTTTAGATTATTTATATGCCTTGTAGTAGGACTGTCAGTTGCAATCCGTCCAGGATTCTATGACATCCGGGGATCGCAGAAGAAAGATATAATATTGAAAATATTGAAGTCTGTCGCACGTTTCATCATGATACGCCGCCGCCGCCGCTTAGGTAGGTACTGAGATATTCACGCGGATGAAGTCGCGGGCAAAAGCTAGTATAAATATAAAGTTACATAAACTAACTAAGAATGTCTTGTTACAGTTTTAAATACCATTAGTAGTACCAAGTAACTTTCGTAACAATATAATTGCTGGCTTCATATCTTGCATTCTGCGGCGATTCGACGAAACCTGAGTATTTAGACAAATTCCTGTCCATACATAGGCACGGTCATGTATGGAAAAAGTTAAAACTGCAGATATATATGAAGAGCATTGGAGTGTCCGTCAGTTAGTACACCACTAGCAATTCAGCCAGCCGTTTGGAAATTGAAAATATCGGAAAATGCAGCGCTTCGTAAGTTTGCCATATTTTTGTGTTTGCTAGCGACATGCTATTTAACTTTCTGGATGTTACTGTTTCTACTTTTGTTAGAAATTTTTAAAAGGCTAATATTTTAGGGTGTTTATCCACTGGATCAAATTGCAATAAAATGAAACAGCTAGCTTAAGCGGCTTTTTAAATAATTTGAATAGAGTTTTGTAGGGATTGCATGTAAATGACTATTTTTTGGTAAATTAAAAATATGTAATAACATTTTCTTTGCATTTCTGCTTAGCAAAATAGTTTTAAAATGCTAGTTTGTACTTAGAAAAATTAAATGTAACTAGCTGTTGTCCGCGGCTCCACTCGTGCCAAAAAGTATCTTAGGTATTTTTATTACTAACTTTACCCCCCATTGCAGCCCGTTGGGGTTTGATTTCAGAAAATAGTATAGCTTATTTTTGACCTCAGGCTTTCAACAGAAAAGTTACGTTACCCTTTCTGTCTAGTCAAAATTCTACACATTGTCATCTTAAATTCTCAAATGCGTTCTGCCATGTTTGTATTACAATATTCAATTTTTGCAACAACTTGAATAACGAGTCAGACTTTTATAGTGTTTTGTAGCCATAGTAATACTGAAATTGGTTGTTTTATAAGTCCTACAACCTCTCTTATATTTCCATTATATTGTCGGAAAACTAAAAAATAAACATGTATTTTACGACTACAAATATCTCTCAATCTGAATGACATCTTTTTATTATTATTGTGTACCAGCTTTTGCCTGCGACTTCATCCGCGCGGAATTTACTTTTGTTATGTCTCATGTTCCAAGAGGCGTCAAGATGAAATCTGCACCAGTTTTTTAAGTTTCTTCAGCAATACTGCTGTGACATGCAACAAATTTCATTTCGTAGCTTTTGCGTGATTTCTTTATTTCTTTTATATAAATTAGGAACTCACTGCACTGACAGTTGCCCAAGACGATGTGATATGGCGATGTGTGATATTATGCGTGAACATACAGATAGACAAACAAAAATCATTTTAGCTTTTATTGCCGTACTAGCTGTTGCCCGCGGCTTCGCCCGCGTGAGTTTCGCTTCGTAGTAACCTAAACTCCAGTATACTCAAAATTTCATCCCGTGTCCCGCGGGAATATATGTTGATGAACGGGAACAGATGTTCCAGATCTTCAATATTTATACGTCAGTAGAAAATGCTCATCAGGTTGAACGACTTTTGCTAAGGCGCCATTTCCATATATGTAATAGTGAAGCTGGTCTCGTGGAGTTCTTCATCAGATGATCCTGATCTTCGATTTTTATACGTCAATAGAAAATGCTCGTCAGATTGATAAACTTTTGCTAAGGTACCATTTCCATATTTCTTATAGTTTAGCTGGTCTGTTATGGTTCTTCGTCAGGTGTTCCAGTTTTCAAAATTAATTATAGCCTATATGTTGCCCAGGCTCAATAGCTATACAACAAAAAAAGTTTCATTTAAATCCGTCCAGTAGTTTTTGCGTGAAACGCGTACATACATACAGACAGACAGACAGACAGACAGACAGACGGACAGACAGACAGACAGACAAGAAATTCCAAAAAAATATTTTTGCTTTCTATTATTCTTTTTAGGTGTCCCTCTATCCATTTCAGTCAAAAATACTAAATGTACAGACAAAATATTTTTACTGTTTTATTATATGTATAGATAGATGTATAGATAAAGACCCCTGTACATTTTTCTTTAATATCTTTTATGTACAGGCACTAGTTACAATTTTATAATTAGTGAAGGCTTTCGGCACTACTTTATTTTAGAGACATTTTCCTCTGCACGACCAAAATCATTAAGAATAAGATAATTACAGTTGCTGAAGTGAAATAAACTCAGTCGAGCTATACCTACTGTAAATATATTATGAGCTCACGATACAAATTCTAATAATCTAATTGCTGTTTAAGCACAAATTATCCCTAAGGATCCAAATGTTTCTTTTTTTACTTCTTTCTTTCTTTTTACAATCTACAGGTCGTTTGACCTTATAATCCATTCCTTTTTCAATAGCATCATAAATAGAAATAATATTGTACTTAATGGATTTTTGTACTATGTGTGTAAATAAATAAAACCCTGGTAATAAATAAGGAAAATTAGTAGCTAGTCATTGTGTCATATCAAATCGTTAAAGCTTTGGCATGAAAGTAAGACAAATATTTGTAATACAAATACAATATTACATCATTTTCCTTAGAGATGTCATTGAGATTGTTTGTTACATATAAAAACGGGTATCTAATGACAGAACTAATTAATTAACAAATACTTTCTCTTTAAGTAGGTGTATTTGTAGTGATACTGTTCTATTTATTCTTTGCAACATCAGTAATATTTATCATAGTATCAGATGGAAATCGTCTGAGAGTAAGCATTTGTCAGTGATTTTTTGTTAAATGAAGAAAAACTTAACATTAATTATTTCGTGGAGTAACTTGGGAACACATGTATGAGATTCTTATCTTTTTAGAACAAAAGAATGGAGTACTTTGGGAACAACCCATAATATCTACCTACAAGCATTTAGAAAAAAGCGAGGTATTCCTCTCATTGCATCTGACTGCAATAGCTTCTAGCTATAGTAGCTATTCTTCTTAGAACATAAATATTTTACTTATGAAATAACAACAAATACATGCTTTAAGAAATTATAGAAAGTATAAGTAGGTTGATACTTACATCATCTTGAAAGGCTTAGAAATTTGTTTTCAAAAGTGCGTATGTATTTTAGTGAATTAAAGCCCTTTCAGACGGTGCAAGTTTCTTGCTTGTTGCATACAATTAAATTCAATCAATAATTTACTTGCATGGTCTAGACAACAGTTGCTTGCAATTATTGATAGTCAATTATTGCATGCAATTATTTTTCTTATATGTACAAGAAACTTGCACTTGGGTCATAAGGTTCCCTCTATTATGGTTGAGCTTTGCGATGGCTGACCCTCGCGTCAACTCGTGAACGGGTGTTGCCAGGGGGATCCTGCTTCGATCCTGATTCGAATTTTATTTTTATTTTTTGTTCTTAACCAATTCATTGTGGTTACTTGATCACAAACAACATGATTTATTATATTATTTTTTTTTCTTATATTTTATTTTATTTTTGACTGTACACAATCTAGTGTATGTATAAAGTTAATATATAGCCCCTCTGGCATGTTAGGCGACCAAGACTGTTTCATGAGTTTCTTTCGGCATTTCTTCTCAGCAGTGGTCGTTCCGAAATGCTAGTAGTTTGTAGCTTTGAGACATAATATATTATGATTAAATAAATAGTTTTCGACGTGCAAAAGAGCCTTCTTTGAAGGCCAAGTTTCAATAAAAAAAATTGACTTTGACTTTGCACCGTCTAAATGGGCTTTTAGGCATAAAATAGCAATAAAGTAGAAATAAAATATAATTCTTATATATTTTGTCCAGGTGATCCTCTGCTTCCTGGCCGCAGCGCTGGCCGCGCCGTCGCCCGCGCCGGCTCCTAAGCCAGTGGTGGTGTACCCCCCCGTGTACCACTCCCCACTCCACTACCCCGCGCCCCTCGTGCACCACGCCCCACTAGTGCCTTCACCCATCATCCACCCAGCCCCACTGGTGGCGTCGCCAGTCAGCACGTTGTACAGGAGCCCGTTACTTCCCAGCCCGTTTTTACCAACCGTGTTCTAAAATGACGTGAATTAATAATATTTCTTTATGGGAATCTTTGGAGAATTGTCTTTTACATCATCATTATCAACAGTCAAAATACCGCTGCAATTTAACATATTAAGTTTAAGTTTGTGATTTGGAAGTTAATTCTTAGGGAATTAAACTACAGACAGCAGAAATTCAATCAATCAGGTCCTTTTATAAGGTGACCTTTTATTTGCTATATAAAAACACACCTAACGTTTTGTTCATCTGTTGTTTCCTTTACATACTTTTCTAATATGAGGATTAAAAAGTATTATCAAAGTTTCCCATAAACCGATGTCCATCGAATCAAAAATGTCGTCTTGGTTTTTGACAGAATTGTAAAGTTTAACATAATGTTTTAGTTCCTCGCTGAAAATAAAGTAAATGCAAAAAAGTGATATTTTTTTTAATTTAGACAAACCTATATTCAATGAAACAAAGCATTATCATCGTATTGTTTGCAAGAATAAGCTGCAAACTACTACCCTTTGTTATAAAAAAAAGCTATCCGGAAATAGTTTATTACCTCTGAACTACGGGAATGACATATGATGAAAAATTTTATTTTTGTTGTGGCGAATATATATTTATGTAATAATATTTTACTATTTTCATTCAAAAAATAATAATTAAATAAGGAGTGTGCAGTGTTGCAGTTCGACAGTCTTTTTAAGTTTATGTATCATTATTCGATAAATGTTTTATTTCATTGTGAGATAGACTGTGGGTCGCACTCTTCGTCTGAAGAAAATTCAAAGGAAAATCGAATACATACTCTTTTGTTAACTTGAAGTTTGCTGGCCATCAACATTATGAGAAACAAGAAAATTGAACCGATCTTCAAAATCTGATGAGATCTACTGCAGTTGGCTATTAGACGTCCGGCAGATAATAACCCTTGTGTTCCCAGTGCTATAGATTTCATATCTTTTCTTACTTCTTGTATTTCCTATCTTGTAAATATCACTCAATATAGCGGTGTTGTGCTTTACTTCTTTTAATTCTACTCCCTTCTCAGAAGCTGACACTCCTATAGTATGTTTATCTAGTACCTATCCCGTAACACAAGAAAATTTGCTTCGGTGCTAGATCATTCTATGTTCCCAATATTTATTTAAACCCCTATTAGTAGTTTTATTTTTGTAAATTAAACACAACTTTAGTTACGAGAAGTAATACATACATTTTTATTGACTTAAATTGTATCTCGTTATTTCCGCGTGTGTCAGTTATTTATTCACAAAACATCAAAAACAACAAGTTCCTTTGAAAGCTCTTCTAAGAAACAATTTGATGGCATTTTGTTGTTTTTCCAAAAATCACTCCCCTCACGATAAGTGACACCTTTTCAAAAGGTTTATCACTTTTTTTGAATGTCAACGAACTAAAATAAACAGCCGATCAGATTTCATTTCGGGTCAACTGCCTTGTACAAATATCTATGAAAATATCACGTTTTTATTTCTGACGGGTTAGACAGATCCCTGACAAACCTGTGTCAGCCTGTAGTGAGTAACTTAAAAAAAATCCATAAATTAAATTATAGCTGAGGCTGATAAATTTGATAACGCATTACATATTCTGCGAAAATCAAATAGGTATATTGAATATTTACAAAGAAAAAGAGTTACAATTGCCGTTTTCTGAAATAAGGATTACTTACCCGGGATAATTTAAGGATTCTAAGAATACCTAACTCCCACTTATAGTTTACGTAAAACTCTTTACTTTAAAAACGCGCAAACGCGTGGGGTGCTCTACAAAACTATATTATTCAATATAGTTTTACAAAGATTCCTCAGTGCGTTTATTTTTAGATAGGTCAGCCATCTAACCTCACTCAACAATCGGGTAGGGTCAGCTAAAAATGATTGACGAGTTTTATTATATTGTCAACATGTCCAAAAATATTTCTTTGCTCTTTTTAATGGCATTTTGTACTAGCCTACTCATCATATAGTACTGAATTGCTTGGTGAAACCCTTTCAAATAACATTGCAGCTATATTGGTTAAAAATGAAAATAAAGACAGACAAATATCCGAAAAGGATTGTGGCCCCAGTCCTGAGAACCACCACCCTAACCTCACTTTTGAACATCAACTTCTAAAAATACCGATTTACATATAAAAATGTAGCCTGTGTTAAAAAAGAATATATAAGTATGCATCATTGATAAGATAAGATCAAAAACTATTAAATATATTTGCAAAATAAAAACAATTTATTTTGAATATCCAATAATAAAAGAATAACAATAAAGCTCCTCATTTTTTCTCCGATGTTCTTCCGCATCTTTTAATTTCTATCTAAATTTTAGTCTACGAAAGAAGAATGTATTTACTTAACTTTTATAATTACTGCACACATAAAAGTATATAAGATGGTAACAAAATATTCCAATAAAAGCTTTGCAAATACTTATTTCTAGAAAATACTTGTACTTTATTTATTTTTACCCAAATAGGCGTTAAAATCTTTCTTTGACCGCTGCTTTTCTTCGTAAATTTCGTTTGTTTACGTTCAACGACACTAAGAAATATAACCTCACGTAATTACATTTAGAAAGGAGCCTTACCCTTGCAAAACTTGAGTAAATTTCAGAAAATTCAATTTTTTAAGTGCAGTCATTGGTTTGTTTATTTAACTATCATAATTATTGTGACTAGGTATCAATTAACATTTATCGGTGCATTTGAAACAAGAAATATATTAATAATCTTTAAAGCGGTTATGGTCAAATGGTCCAACCCTTAGAATATGCTCAAATAGTCCCAGGTTCGAATCCCGCGCGTGCCTCATGAGCTTTTATCAGACACACGTATGGTAGAGTAGAAAAAAAAAACGATTTATTAGGTAAATAAAAAGTTTTAGAATTTTGTTGTTGGAACCTGGAAAAAAATATGCCTGTGGCAGGAGGCTCCGCTCTTACATAACAGTTTTTCTTTTACCTAATTAATATAAGTCTAAAAAATATTAAGTTTTTAAGTCACAAATCTAATAAAGTTTTCAAGTTACCAAAGAGAAATATATGCGTGACCGTGCGTTTTCATAGACCATCACTTGTGTCCGGTGAAGGAAAACCTCGTGAGGAAACCTGTACATCGGCAGACTGCTCAGTTTATTAGTTATTGCGTTTACGACTACAGCTCCCAGGTTGTGGTAGCTATCGAGTCAGATCAGCTGACTTTAGGCGACTTGAGAAAGCTATGTGGACCTGCATCTAAGTATCGTTAGCATTCATACATTTTCCTTACACTATACTTCATACTTATCATACTTTATCATACTAATATAATACATACTCATAGGAAGTGATTGTATGTTTGTGACTTTGTTTGTAGGGGGTAATCTTTGGAACTACTGAACCGATTTCGAAAATTCTTTCTCTAATAGACAGCTACATTATGCCTGAGTGACATAGGCTACAATTTATGTATGTACCTCCCCTGCGAAGCCGGGGCGGGGCGCTAGTAAAGTAAGTTATATTCTGAAACAGGCGGTCTTTTACTTTTAATATTATTTACTTTTACTTTTATTTTGTATTTCTTTTCTGTAAATGGTGCAATAAAGTGTTGATCTATCTATCTATTATTTGTAATACGAGTTTATCCTTCTTAGATCAATGATTTTATACTGATTGATCTGCTACTCAAATTCAAGGTCAATTGTCAAACGAGAATCTTGTATCATTTTCAGCCAATAGCCACAGGCTCCAAGGGATCAATTGTCGTCATGGTAACTAAATTTGAGTTGAGAGAAATGTTGATGAAGTTAGTCGGAAGACTAGTTTCAGTAAAGCCTGATTAAATATCACACGAAATATACTTTTGAACGATGTAAGTATTACTCTCAACTCGTAGTCCATCTCAATAATCCACCTAGACGTACTAAGGGCATTTTTTTCAAAGCCTCGCCAAGTTTTCCTTCACCAAAAGCAGGTAATGTTCGATGGAACCAACATAAGTGGGATTTACCAACAAACTTATAGGTTCATATTGGTTTCTTATTTATTCATTTATTTCAAAAACAACTTAACTAGTAACTCAACTTACTTTCTTAACTTTTAACTTGGTAAAATTTCAGAAATTATGTACAAATAGTGGACTTATGTCGAAAGTATTTACTTTAACGTACGTACTTTACGTAAAAACTAAATTAAATTAAGTAAATTTTCCTTTGATTTTACCGTGTGCTTTTCGGATGCAAGTCAAGACTGTAGTCAACTGAGCTATCACCTTATCAATTTATATTCGGTCAAAGTCTTAAAACTTCTTAACCGTCCTTGTTCTGTATGGGCATCTATAAAAGAGTTCTATGTGCAGTAGTAGAAATATCACAAATATAAAATTTATTAGACACTCCCCCGATCAAGAGTCGCAATAACAGAAATTAATGAACAATTATTTTTATCTCGACGATGTTCTAAGGGTTAAGGGCGCCCTAATGGACACACGTCTCATTGAACGTTATTAATATCGATGGTTCTGTCGTGTGAGTGGAAAATAATTAGTTATTTTTTCTTTGACCTTGAAAACAGTTAGTCCATTTATATATATATAAGTCCATTTGGAATAAAAAGAACTTTATGTGTTCTTTCAGGTTTAATTATACGTGTACCAGATTCATCGAAATCCGTTTAGTACCAGGGGTAAAATTTGTAAATATACGGTGACTATTATACGAGAAGCTGAAACCGTAGAGTAGTACTTATCTGATGAACTTGATATGTTAACATTTTGATGATAAAATGGATACCGTTTTTACCTTTTTAAGTACGGAAACTTAAAAGGAGAATAAAATTTATCAAGATATTAAGATTTGTCATCAAAAGTTAATTTCGGCTAGCTACCACTTATCCGATATTTATTCAAAAACTTCACACCTCCAGTGCTCCTTTTTTCAATCAATATCAATGAAATTGAGTTAATTTATATACAAGAATTCGATCAATATAATTATTCAAACGGCTGAAAACGGCACCTGATTGGCTTTAAGTTACTAATTGGTCAAATTGCTACGAAAAGGATTCCGCGGAGGCGAAGTTCTAATTAGAATCGGTTCAATTAATTCGATAACTATCAGGCATGGAAATCGGAATAAATAAAATTACAAGAAATACAATCCATTTGAGGATAAAATAAATAGTGAATATATATTTCACTTCTTGTAATAAATCATTCAGAACGACTGCTTTTGATAACGTCAACAAGGTATGAAATTAAATCGAAATTCTCAAGGACGCAAAGTCCAAACACGTATTCAGTTGAAAACTTTAATAATTTATTTATTTAATAGCTATCAATGTCCTAGTGCTGGGCAAAGGCCCCTCTTTCCTTCTTCCAAGACTCTTGATGTAAGGCTTTCCCTAGTCCTAATTCTCTCCAAGTCTCCACTCATCTCTGTCCTTCGTCTTTTCTTTCCAGTACTTATCAAATCCCTTTAAATCATCACACCATCTCGTTTTTGGTCTCCCTCTCTGCCTATAACTATCGGGTGGAATCCAGTGATTTTATCACATATAAATAATTTTAAACTTAATTTAACCTTTCGAAATACAGTAAGTAAATCTCCCTCTCATCCGACGTAACTATCAAACGCATAACTCACAAAATGGCATTCGCAAGGGCTCACAGAGTTAGTGAACTAATTTGATATTTTATGTAGAGAGCTGTCACTTGCCAAGAGTAATTAAATTAAGTGTAGGAGCCATTACAGTGGAATCTGGAGAATAGTTTCCTCGCGAGTTATCGAGGTGAATGCTCGGCTAATGCTGTTTTTAAACAACTTTCAGTATGGAGGTGTAATTGATGGGGTTCAAGTGTTTATTAAGCCCTTAAAAAGCAGTGACTAAAATTCCATCTGGATTCACAAAGAATAGGTTAGGTAGGTATATTTTTGAGTTCTTATATTCTTTTACTAGCTGTACCGCACGGCTTCGCTCTAATGGGAATTTTATGATTTCGGATAGTTTATAAGCTGTATATGTATATATCATTCATGTAGCTATCACAGATTACTAAAATTACTTCGTAAGTAATGTAGATAACTCCAAAAAGGGTTTACCGATGTCAATCAATAAATATTCATAATACCCTGGATAGGATACTTACCTATTTAAATCGAAATCGAATTGTTTTTAATTATTTTCTCGATTAATGAATTAGGTTTTACTGGCTCAATATTTATCTTAATCTTGATATAAAAATTTTCAATGCTGAAGACGACAGAATGAATTAACAGCCTCCCATTTGCAATAAGTAGTTCTGAGAAAGATCTCATAAACAAGTCATTATTTGTAAAATGTTTTGTTATTCTGTACGCCTCTGTTTACATTACTCTTACAAATCTCTCGGGACTGACATGATTCGTAGAAACTTTATTAATGGATAGTCTTAGCCCGCGACTTCACTCGCGTACCCTTGGGAATGGTACCTTCGGAATCAAAGGTAAAGTAGGATAGACAAAAAGAAGATTTATTAGGAGCTCCTATAAACCTATAAAGAGAGTGATGAAGAGGTGTTTAAGGGAATATAGTATAATAGTAATAAGTGGAAATTACAGAATAAAAAGTAGCCTATGTGCTATTCCAGTTTTCACTCTATTCGTGTACCAAAATCTTTCAAAATTCGCTTAGCGGTTCGGGCGTGATTGAATAACCCATACCTTTTTCACGTTTATAATATCAGTAGGATTCTATTTTGTGAACGCTAAACTGTTGAAAAAATCTGAAAATTTAATAAAATTCCTATATATTATCCTATATATATTCAGATATATTAAAATAATAAACTACAATTTTATCTCTTGATAATACAGCTTTCATACGGCTTCCTTTTGTTGAAAAAATGTAAGTAAATATTGTATTTTGTAAATTAAATTTTCCCAAAAACGACGGGCAGTAGGGACAATGCACTCATTCCGTGACTTTTTCATGCATTTCTCCATAAAGGGTATGTCTGCTGAATTTAAAGAACTGAATGTTTACTCTGATGCACAAATTAAATATCTTCATCCTGTGCGGTTAAGTTTTTTTTTTTCATTGTCGTCAAAATGTTTTATCTAGTTTATCATGTTTTTTAAACTAATGAAACTATCTGCTTAGTTCCTGTACGAATTTTTGGAAAAAAAAACCAAATGTGTGTGTATAAAATGCATGTTTATCTAAATCCAGTTTAAAGTTTTTGCAAGATGAAAAACAAATTTAACTTACATTCGCGTTGCGCTTATATTTTAAATACCAAAGATTGTGTGTGAGGAATGACTTTCTATAATAATTTAAAAGTGTTACTTAAGTAATTTTTTAATCTTTGTTAAGCGTACCAAATTCTATAAATGTGGAATAACGTAAGAACCCAAGTATGTGTTGATGTGCGCTCAAACCTTGTCAGGTTTATGCACATTTATATGACTGTGTATAGTATTGTATCTTTTGTCATTAAATAAATAAAATAAAATAAAAAATAATGTACAAAAAAAATATGTAAAAATACTTTCGCAACAATGTTAAATGCTTTATTGGTTTATTCTAATAAATTAATGATTTCATTGACTAGTAGCGCAGTAAATAGAGCGAACCTTCCCTAGGGGTTAATTACGTGCGGTCCAGTAACTCAATTTTTTTTATATTATTGTTTAGGATGGTTGTAAGTATTTAAAATAAATATGTCACAATTGAATAGCTTTTGCACTCGCCGCCAAATTGGAAAAATAAAAAAAAAATCACCACTTTGTTCGGTTTTTTGCTTATATTTTCTTTTATGTGCATTTTCGCTAGAAAAGTGTTCTACACAATGTTGTAGAAAATTAAATTTGGCGTTATTTACATTTTATATTTTGCTTCTAGGACTGACAGTTTCCGAGAAAAAAAAATCCTTTGCCTTAAAAAATCTAATTTTTCAAACATTCGTCAATCTTTTTTAATTTAGAACTATGTAATCCAGTCCTGACCTATTCTAGGAGAAAAAGTAGCAGAACAAACATCGTAGGGAATTTAATTACCTGCAAAACGCAATTGCATATTTCTTAACCAACCCTGCAAGGTGGAGAGTAAAACTAAATGATAAAACAAAGGAAATTGTTTTTTGCTATAATATTTTACTTTTTACTAACTGAACCTCGCTCCCATGGAAATTTCGGGATATAAAGTACCTTATGTGCTAGTCCTGATATTTTTCTACTAGTATACCAAATTTAATCGAAATCCGTCTAGTAGATTTTGTGTGATTAAGCAACAAATATCACATCCAAACTTTCCCATTTATAGTGTAATTCATTGCAGGCAAGATGCAGGTGAATAACCGGTACCTGATTGGGACACTGTAAAAGTGTCTGTGGACATTATCAAGTACAGATATTAGATAATATTTGCTTCATCAGCAATAAAGATTGGGAAAGAAACCCGATTTTAAAATGAAAAAGTTTGGATGTGATATTTCTTGCTCAATCTTAAAAAATCTACTGGACGGATTTCGATAAAATTTGGTATGCTAGTAGAAAAATATCAGGGCTAGCACATAAGGTACTTTTTATCCCAATATTCCTATGGGAGTAAAGCCCCGGGTGCAGCTAGTAGACAATAAAATATGATAGCAATAACGTAATATTTTAACTTTTACTTTTACTCCCTACTCCGTAGGGTTGGTTAAAAAAATTACATGTGTTTTGTAGGTAATTAAATTTCCTTCAAATTTTATTCCAACATATATTTTCCTAGAGTAGGCTATAAATGAATTAAAGCGCTCTGAAGTAAAAAGTTTGACAAATTTCCAAATGCGATCAAAAATGCGATTTTTTTAAAGTACACATCTCCATAACTATTAGTCCTAGAAACAAAATATAAAATGTACATTATAGGAAATTTATTTTTACCACATTGTGTAGAACTGTAATGTAGCTAAAATGCATCTAAACGAAGGTGAGAGCGCAAATCTGAATAAAGTGGCAATTTTTTTTTGTTTTTCCATCATATGGCGGGCGTGGAAGGGGGGAGAAATCGTGCCTCTTGCATTTTAAACACTTACTAACCATCCTAAATAACATATCAAAAATTCAGAACTATTGAACCATTTGTAAGTAAACCCTACCCTTAGCTCTATTTTGGTCTTTATTCAATGAACTATGGACGAATTTGTATTAAATTTGGTATACTAGTAGAAAAATACCAGAAATAGTACATAGGTTACTTTATATCCTGAAATTCCCACGGGAGCGAAGACCCGAGGCGCAGTTAGCAGAAAATAAAATATTATAACAAAAAAAGCAATATTCCGTAGTTTTAATATTGAGTTTTACTCCCCATTCTGAAGGGTTGGTTAAGAAAAATGCAAATGCGTTTTGTAGGTAATTAAATTCCCTACAAATTTTGTTCCAATACCTATTCTCCTAAAATATGCCATAACTAGATTACAGCGTTCTGAAGTGAAAAGTTTGACAAATTTCAGAAAAAGAAGATTTTTTAATTTATTTTTTATGAGCACACATCTCGGTAACTATCAGTCCTAGCTACAAAATGTAAAATGTAAATAATAGGAAATTTAATTATCTACAAGTTTTTGTAGAACACTTTCCTAGCAAAAATGCATCTAAACGAAAATATGAGCCTAAATCTGAAGAAAGTTTTTTTTTTTTTTTAGTTTTTTTAAGATTACTACGGACGCGGAAACTTGGCAATTGTGCCCTTTTTATTTTGAATACTCACAATAATTCTACACAACATTTCAAAAAATTCACAATTGCTGGACCGTTTGTAATTTGATTCTCGTCTATTTACTGCGCTATAGTGAAGGGTTCATGTAACAAGATCTGTTTGCAATAAGTCAATCGTTCATTCAAACCTTCACTCGCCAAAGGTCGTACTAGCTCGCTACCGGTTTTACGCGTGGGAACATCAAACAATACTATCTATCTCGTACATTAATACTCGTATATGTTTTTTGAACGCCCTAGTTTTTGGAACTACCGATCCTATTCAAAAAAGCGGGGCACAGAACATAATATCTCGATGGCACAGATGACAATATAGACTTATATTGTCAGGTGAAGTTTTTTAGTAAACATAGTTTATATACCTTTTGAAATTAGTTAAATATCATTATATTACCGATATCAAAACTAAAATTAGAATAAGTATTAAACAGAAAACTAATCAGTTATAATTTTTAATTTTAATGCCTAATTAGGTGATGAATGGGAGAATAATTTAGCTAATTTGTCCCACGGTGCCATCTGGTTCCCGTCTCAGCAATTGGGGCGGAGGCCTGTGAAAAATAATCCTAATTTTTTGTACAAATTTTCCAGGATTGATTGAAGTCAAGGGAAATTTACCGTCCGAAAACCGAAATTAATACCACAGAATTAATATAAGTACTACGTATTAATAAGTAAAATTTATGAAAATAAAATATTATTTATTCATAACAACGAAATACTACTACTACTAAACATAATATCTCTATGATTTATATAAAGCAGACAGATGGACAAGGAAGTGATCTTATAAAGGGTTTGAGTTTTCCATTTGATTTGATGTATGGAACCTTAAAAATTGACCATATACATTATACATGGCAGCTACCCACCGCACCTACCCACTAATGTGCTATCGCGAGATTTGAAAAAAAAAATTAAAAAAAAGAAAAAACAAAACGGAATTGGATAAAGCAGGCAATCTGAAAAAGTTCATCAGATACATCGAGTCAGTGACATGAACTTCGTAAAAGGTTACTCACAATTTTTTTCTAGATATAATAACTAAAAAGTGTGTTTAAATTTCCAATAATTTCAGATCCTGATGAGCTAGTCAAGCGCAAAAGAATAGCAAGTACAAATATTTCAAGCATTATCTTTTGAATCGAAAATATTTCTAAACTTCAAAAACTTTACCGATAAAAGAAACTTTATTCTTTGTGTAATTTGCCTTTTTCAATATCACGGCTCCAGGCATTTTGTGTAGGTATAACTTATTCTCCAATCAGGATTTGTAGTATATAAATAAGACGAATAATAAATAAGACGAGAAACTATTTTGTTTCCACCTGAAACTCTGCAAGGTACAAGTTATGAAAAAAAAAAACAAACACTTCTTTACTAAAACATATTATTTTAGCCAACTTCAGAGCAAACTTAATTTTTTATATTGAGTACCTTTTTTTCTAATAATATTGTTAACCACCCCAAAACTGCTAACCATCCCAAAGTACGGTTCACTTGCTTACAATAAAATAATAAATGAATGATAAATCAAATAATATTAATTCAAAATTAATCATTCTCAATCAACACTGTAGCTATCTCAGGTTGCATATTGGCAAAGCTACTAGATTTATTACTAGTACCTAGGTCTACCTAGGTCGTATTGTAAGCGCTATATAAGGGCTGATCTTTACAAGTGAGGACAGTCGACAGGCATCGTCGGATTAAGGACCAGCACAATGTTTAAACTGGTAAATAAATTAGTTATTTATATCAGAAATTAATAGTTGCAAAAAAATTACAATTTGATTGTTTATATTTACATACGTCTCTGTTTTCTTTGGGATTAGTAAATTATAAAAAAGATAAGTTTAGTCATAAAATAAAACAAATGCTCTATAGTTTAGTAATAGTGTGAAGCCCTTAAACTTGTACCTAATTTAAATTTTGCCATATCAATTATTTTTTTTTGGATTTCATCGATGAAAAAAGTCCTTCTATTGGAATGCAAGGCAAATATTAGTCAACTTAGCAATTTTAAATTTAAAAGGCGTCTTTATTAAGTAAATGCACTTTGTAATAAGGCTTGAAACTCTTAAGTAAATTACTGAGAATTTAGTACAACTTTTACACAGGTGCAATTTAGACTTAATACAATTTTGATCTTCTTACGTGTTCTTCACCCTTACAATATCCCACAAAAGTCACCAATTTAATTTTGACCTCGTATCTTTAAAATGGCTTGTTCGTAAATTGGAATTCAATACCGATTTCCGATTTGAAGAAATCTGTTAAGCCGATCTATTATCGAATACAATTTTACCTTTTCTTTTGATTCATGGATTTACTTTTTTATTTTATTATTTTATTTTGATTTCCTTTGGTCCGGTTTGCTAAAAAGTTTTTTTTTACAAAATACTTTCGCAATGGACTAAGGTAAATTATTGTCATTACTTTGACATTGTTGACAAAGATTGAGTATGAACCGAATTTATGTCGTGATGAATTTTGAATTTTTCAATTTAATTACTAATTGCATCTATGGGAATTAATTTGTAAATAATATATATATGTAGACCCAGTTAAGTATTTTTACCCACGTCTTGACCCTTTACGGGGTCGACAGAGCTAAGAATCGTGAGATTAGCTGGATAGTCGGCTTATTGGTGGAATTGAGATTCTGATATAGTGACAGATTGCTAACCCATCGCCGCCGATATGAGAGGAATAGCCCCTTCGATTGACTTTTACAATCTGCGCGGGCAGGGATACAGCTTCTATGTTTTTTTTTATATCATAGGGCGGCAATCGAGCAAGCGGGTCACCTGATGGTAAGCGATCACCGCTGCCCATGGACCCTTGCTGCTTAGCTTCCAGACCAGCATGGGAGCATATAAACACCAATCCTTAGTAGTTTCAATCGCCTATAATACCCATAATGATGTCATCTATTTATTTATTTTATTTTTCTAACCTTTATCGCACAAATACAACTGTATGGCACAATCAAGAGGCGGACTTAATGCTAAAAGCCCACCTACCTTTAATAACTTTAGTTTGAGTACAGTCATCTTTTTTTATTTAACCCAAGAATTTTGTGCAATTTAACGAAATTAATTTCCTCCGAGCTTTATTATCTTAAATGTTTGTCAGGTTTGTGTATTTAGCCTGTTCAATATTGCCTTGGATCTACGATAGATCTACTAGCTCCTGAATATACATTGGATGTATGCAGTTGGGATCAATTTGTCTTCAAGTAAATAAATATATAGGCATATGTCGACTTCGATACAAATGGAATAATTAATGCTAGATCAAGTTATAGTATTAATAATTCCTCCTAAAGTTTATATAAGTGTTTGTTACTCTACTGCACAGAATTCTATTAAATTTTGGTACAAGGGTAGAAAAATACCTAGGCTAGATACTTTCATCCCGAAATTCTCATGGGAGCGAAGTCCCGGAACGGCTTGCTTAAAATTAATCAAAAACATCAAAGTTCATATCATCTCTCTTATGTCATATCATTAGAATTTGTTTAATGAAGCAGGCACGGTATGCGCTGGTACAGAGAGAAAAACAGAAGACCATTGCGCTAAAGGTACAGATGGCAATGCTCCTACTATAAGTGCATGCAAAGGACAAAATGTAAAAAAAAAAAAATTAAAAAGTTCCCAATTTTCGTCGTCCTCAAAGTAAATAATTTTCTAATTCTTATTTTATTAAAATCGAGATTGAAACTAAGAATGAGATGATCAGAATAGTATTATTACAAGGTCATTTCAAATTGAGTGCAAATATTTAAAGGCGGATTCAATCAGCGAAATTGAAAATATTTTATTAAAGAAATTTACAAAAACTCACGATAAATTTAATCAATAATAAAACCGTTTAAAAATAGTTAGGTTATTTTATTGTCTATTTTTATTATAAAATAGTTATAGAATTGGACTGTTACTATAAAAATAATATAATAGTATTATACTTTTTTATCCTTGGGGGAGGCCTTTGTCCAGCAGTGGACGTCTTTCGGCTGAGAGAGAATACTTTTTATAATTAGTAACACCTGTAAAGTAAGGTTTATTTTAAACACAATACTAAAAATAAAGACAAAGAAAATTTAAATTAACCTCTATATTTTTGTTACCTCAATGTTAGTTAATATCTTTAAAAAATCATTTTTCCAGACAATCTTCGTCGCCCTGCTCGCTCTGGCCCACGCTGGGGTCATAGCCCCAGTGTACCCAGTCCCAGTGGCCCACCGCGTCGTAGCCCCAGTGGTGACCCACTCCGTCGTGTCCCACGGCGTGGTCCACCCGGCCCCAATCGTGGCCGCCCCACTGGTTCACGCACCAGTCGTCCACCCAATTGTACCAATTGTTCGACATGCCCCAATAATTGCCGTTCATCATTAAAGTGAAAAGTGTTACAATTTGATTGTTGAGTGATCTAGTTTCAAATAATAAATGTGGATTTTTCCTCATAACAATTCTATACAGTCAATTAGGTACTCACACGTGTAAAAAGAAGTTCTAAAATATTTACGTAACGATGATATCGTGTCTCTCCCTTACACATTTATTTTTTCAATTTGTACCAAAAGTAGGACCTGTATTTTCTGATATAATTTTTGTTATTTTAGCGTTTGCTTTAAAAGATACCTTCCCTCTAAAAATATGTATCTTTTGTAGATAGAAAAATATTAAATATTTTACGAAAATATGGCTTTTCATTTTCTAAAACTTGATGTACTTTTCTTCCTTCTTATATATCGTGTATTTTTAGGTTATTGATTTTATTAATGTAAATTATACAACACATAAGTCATTGTAGCTAATGTATATACGAGTACATAAGGTATAACAGAGGACAGTAATGAAATTTTTAAAAATCTTTGTAGTGACATATAAAAGAAACAAAATTCACGAAAATGTACAGATAAAATCAGCGGCTACATTTTATATCGTATAAAAATACCGAATCTCACATTTAACATAGAAATAGCTCTGATTGCAACAAAGGGTATGAACCAAATGTTTTTATCATATTGAATATCAAATCGTGGAGAGTATTGTATGTTTGGATTTTATTCCAAAAATTTCAATAGAAAATGTTACATATTTTGCTGTGTCGTGTGTTATTCGAATAACTATATCGATTCGAAAAATTCTTTCTGAGCGTGGGCTATCCAAAAACTCGAAATTCCTATGGAAACAAAGCCCAGTGACACAGCTAAATGTAGATTTTCAAAATATGCATTTCAATAGAAGATATTTTTATAAGCAATAATTCAAGTCAGGCAAAACTAACAGAGCCATTAGGAGATACCTGTACCTAGCTAAATGGCTATTGTAATTGTGTATGTGACGTCAAAGGATGCCTATTGTTCCCAAGAAATTCTATGGCACACCGTACTTAGTATCAAATTTTAATGGAACTTTTAGATCTTATCTAATGACAGAAAAAAAACTATGTTACCTACTCTTTCATTTAAAATCTATAGCATCGAGTGTTGTGAATTTCAGGTACTTCTAAATACATCAGAGCACAATAAAAACTCACCACATCAATTTTATTAGTAAAGTATTTATTTATAGAGTATATAACCAAAAAAAACTTAGAGTCTGTTTTTTATCCCGGATGAGTAACCTAAAAATCGTACAGGCTGCTTGTAATCCCGTAACTCTCACGAGAGCACAGGGGCGAATCCAGCAATCAAATAAAACAATGTGAACTCAAAATAGCACGCCGAAGTCAATGACATTTCCGCCGTAGTGGCAACAAAAACACGGCCTGTTCCACGCCCCATAAATTTCACATGACGTACGACCTGCCTGCTGGAGAGGAGATAATCTGCATAGTCTATGTTTCAGTAGATTCAATTCCGAAAGGGTTGGGTTTGAGGACTCTGTTCTACTTTCAGAGAAGGATTAATCATTTTAAATGTTTTATTTATTTTAGTAAACTATTTAGGTAGATGTGTAAGAAAATAAATATATCTGTAAGTATATATAATACGAGTATAATATTTTAGGAGGTCTATCAAACTGAATTGGTAATAATATTTCTACATGTGTAATAAATAGTTCGAATTACTGTAGTACCTATTATGTTTTCTGTGGTAATAGCCAGATTCAGGGCTATTAGGCTAGGTCAATTATATCTATCGCATAAGTACTATAACACAGTGGAATCGTTTTTAAAATACCCACCATACCACCAGGGGAATAGCCAGGGGCACGGAGAGTCTGATAAAATTTTATAGTTATTTCGACATCCGCAATTTTGTCTGGGACGTGACTCCTACTTATAAGAAAATCCTACTTGATTTTGTAAGTATGTTTGTTACTTAAACACGCAAAATCTTCTAGATGGATTTTAATGAAATTTGGCACACAGGTAGAATGTAAGTATAGGAATAGCACATGTGGTACTTTTATCCCAAACTTTCCACCTAAGCAGAACCCCGGCGCGCGGCAAGTACCTACGTAATAAATTTTTCCATGGCAACAGTATGCATTTTAATAAAAGAAGAGGCCTTCGTCCAAACGTTTATTAACCCAGTCAATCTCCAAAAGCCCTTGAAGTGAAGAGATGCATCGCTTCCTACTGAAGCCCTTTTTGCAAAGAAACGGGATCAAGGATAACGCGATGGTCAGTAAATAGACCTTACAGGGTCCCTGTTAATGTGGCAACATTGGTTTATGGCGGCAATTGAACTCAAGGCTTTATTTGATGGCAAAATGTTAATAATTCAGTCCATAATATGTGGTACTTCCTTAATTTCCGTAATTTAATTTGTCTTATTTATAATGCATTCTGTACTTAACAGTTTGGTGTCGTATTTGATCTTTCGATAAATTTATTAAAGCTATACAAAATAAAAATCTGATTAGTAAAATTTTAACTCAAAATACGAAACTAATTTTAAACAAGACAATAAGGTCACTATGTCCTGCGCAAGTTTGACCAGAAAGTTGTTTATTTTTTTTATTTTTTTTTTAAGGTTAGAATTCTAATCTAGAAAAATATTTGTATTTTTAACGTGACAAAAATGGCGCGTTTCACGGACTAATATATCTTTAAACAAATACACATATATCATTTCATCAAAAGCGAATACATTTTATTATTGTAGCCAAAATAACTCCAAAGCTGAATGTCACTTATACACTAGATCAAATTCCAACATAACCCTACATAATAAAAGGCCCATAACATCCCCAATATAAACCCTTTTTTATGAAACATGCAAACATCCTATCGGCGCGATGTTAATCTTTTATGGGCCTGTTCCTCCGGCCTTCAGATCTGAAGATGGGATGTTTCGTATGAGGGTTAATCTTCTTCAGGCCGTCCAAGGCTGCAGTTATGTAGATTTTGCACTTGGTTCGTGATGGCTTTTAATTTTAAACAGGAAATTGGTAGACATATCTTGCAAGAAATGTAACAAAAAATTGTTTTAGTAAAGAAAATTTCATTTCACAAAAGGTTTATTATTTTCTGTCTTTACACATCATAACATAATCATATTCTTTTCGTTACTCACACTGTGAAAGTAAGTCTGAAGTGAAGCGTGGTGAAAGTAATACTTTTCAGCCCTAGGGAGAATCGTTTTCAACTGACAGCTGTCAAATTATAAAAAAAAACTAGTTCTATTTTCTTGTTATTCTATTGAACCATATTCCAACTTCTTATACAGCCATTCAACATATTATGTAAAATTGAAATAACATAAAGTTAAAGAATATATTTTTTATAATTTTTTATTATATAGATTTTTTTATCATAATTTTAATGATGGAACCAAATGAAAAGAATCTAATAGCTAAATAGTTGGTCGGCCACAGAAAAAAAAATATGCTGGAAGCTAATTTTTTTTTCAAGTTTACAGTTTTGTTCATGCTTCCGTTAAATTCACTCATCATTTCTTTAGCTAATTCATGTTTTTATTTTTACTTTCCTTGTATTCATAATGAAAAGCACAGTGTTTACCTCGAGTGAAAGACTTTTAAATCCCTCAAATTGTTTATAATCTTTTTTTTAGAACTCTAATTCAGCTGAAATACTTTCAAAGCAAAACATGCAGCAGAAAATTTCCCAAAATACACACACAAACAATATGGTCCTTGTTTCAAGCGGTCCCTGCTCGGCTATTCCGGATCTCAGCCGGAAACAATTGTCGCAAGGTCAGAGGATATCCATAGGTCAGGACCGGATCCGGCCGCGCATGTTGAACAGATGGGGTGTCCTTGGAGCTGGTTGTAATTTGTTACAATAGGTGTGTCGTGTCTTAAATAACTAGTATATTTCAGAAGACATGAAAAGAGTTGAATTTCTTTCTTCACCCATTTCCCTGATTCGGGCGTGATACTGTATGTAGCCTTGCGAAAAGAGTTGAATTTCGTTCTTCACCCATTTCCCACTCAAGATTCAATTCAATTTATTTATTGCGTTCATTTGGTACTTTAGGTCTTATACAATTAACATAGGTTAAGATTTATTTTCAAAATTACTTAAGTCATAACTGATAAAGAGTTTGAACGTCCATTTCTCCCGAAAGACCACATCCCTTGAACGGCTATTTTGTTTGAATCTGAATGCAAAAGATTTTTTTTATAACATTGGGCAGCAAACGAGCAAGCGGGTCACCTGATGGTAAGCGATCACCACTGCATATAAACAACTGCAACACCAGTGGTATCATAAGAGCGTTACCGGCCTTTCAAGAAGACGTAAACTCGCTTTTTGAAGGTTCCAATGTCGTTTTGATTCGGAAACACCGCCGCAGAAAGTTGGTAAAATTTTTGTAAATATACTTAGGTACAAGCTTTTATTTTGATTCCCCTTTCTCTTTGTCGATTACGAGTACAGATTAAAATAATCAAGTTTAAATAGAAGTAGAAAGGGCTGTGGAAGGGGTCGCGCTCTTTCTACTTTTACGCAAGTATATGACAGATACCAAAGTATAATGTATTTTGTTTTAATAGGACTGACATGTCATCGAGCAAGCGGGTCACCTGATGGTAAGCGATCACCACTGCATATAAACAACTGCAACACCAGTGGTATCATAAGAGCGTTACCGGCCTTTCAAGAAGACGTAAACTCGCTTTTTGAAGGTTCCAATGTCGTTTTGATTCGGAAACACCGCCGCAGAAAGTTGGTAAAATTTTTGTAAATATACTTACAAGCTTTTATTTGGATTCCCCTTTCTCTTTGTCGATTACGAGTACAATAACATTAAAATAATCAAATATAAATAGAAGTAAGAAGCGCTGTGGAAGAGGTCGCGCGTTTTCTACTTTTATGCAAGTATTAATAGATACGAAATGTATCATGTATTTTGTTTTAATAGGACTGACATGTCATCGCGACAAAAGCCCCTAAAAAATAAATAATAAAATAAAGGTTCCTTACTCTGAATGTGAATGGATAAGGAGTACTAAGCTGCGTAAACAGTCGAAAAGGTAATTATAGTATGATTTCATTACGTGACTTGACTGGGAGACGTGGAACTTGCCTGGAATATAGATGAAGTTTGTAGACGGCCAGTCTTGGGCGCCATAACAGTTCATTTACAACTGTTTATGTGGTTTCAAGTTTTGTGACAGATTGAAAATTAGTTTGATGGAAGCTAAATCATAGAGCTAGAATATTTTTTTTTAATACTTAGAGACGCAGACAGCTGAGGAAGCGGGATGTCAGATATGGTTTTTGCCTATGTTGGTGAAGGACAGGTAATATCTTCTGTGAAGCTCATTTGTGTCAAGTTTGGCATTTTTAGTGTATTTTCCATAGAATTTGTGAGCACACTATTATGAAGTTTATAAGACTAATAAAGATTTTTTTTTTCTATGTCTATGAGCTAAATACACGAAATGTAAACAATCGGTAAATAAACTTAATATTATATGAAATACGTATTTTTAATTTCAATGCTACTTATATTACTAAAGTAAAGTTACTGAATTGTGTATCTTATTATTCGATTATATTTGGCACACGGGTAGAATATAACCTAGAATTGAGTAGCTTTCATCCTTAGTTTCCCACGAGGGCGGAGGCCCGGGGCGCAACTGATATGACAAACAATACAACATGGAATGATTTATCATATCCTGAAATTCCGCATCTGGTGTTATATAATATACGGCTTAACTTTGCATAATATGAAAGTGTCTCGAGTGTGACCTCGCAGTCAATTGTTTTCATAAGACCGGAAGAGTAACTCGCAT
Source organism: Ephestia elutella (assembly GCA_018467065.1). Lineage (NCBI taxonomy): Eukaryota > Metazoa > Arthropoda > Insecta > Lepidoptera > Pyralidae > Ephestia > Ephestia elutella. The sequence goes on from CM031569.1 coordinate 888,756, forward strand.
GAGTTTATATAGTACTAGCTTTTGCCCACGGCTTCGCCCGCGTGAAATTCCCTTCGGAAACAATGTATTTTCCTGGTATGAAAGGTACTATATTTCCTTCTCAGTACTTCTAACTATGTGTTTGCGAAATTTCAGGAATATTGGTTCAGAAGATAAAGCGTGAAGAGGTAACAAATAAACATACAAACAAACTTACTTTCAACATACAAACAAACTTACTTTCCCATTTATAATATCAGTCAGGTGAGGATTTGGATTTGGCAATACAACCTGAACTAGCAAACAAATATTGCAAGCAAAATATAAACTAGTCCCAGATTAAATGATGTCTATCCGCCTTCAAATAAAGTGATCCTTCACAAATTGCGCCTTCAATGCAGTCGGAATCCTTTTATTACCCCGTGACCTTTAAAAGAGAATGACTCAAATTTTAATCACTGTTTAGGCACAAAACGTGGGCAGTAGTCGCATATTTGCAAATTAATTCCAAACACGTACCAAAATACGCATTTAGCCGCTGGTGCAAGTAAGAAGATATCCGAAAGTTTGTTCTTTATTAATTTGCAGAAAAATTTAAAGCCTTTCCAAATTGATTTAGAAAAGGACAAATGGAGTTTTAATCAGTACGAATATATTCACACAAATCAATTGCTCGGCTGGCTGTATTTTTTTTTTTTTATTAAAGATGGGTTTGCTCTTGACCACAATCTTGTCCGAGGACAGAGATGAGGTCCACGATGTAGCGAGCTTACCCAGAAGCAGCCTATTTACAAATGCACAAAAGTTAGGTCAACATTTTGATTTTGAGAAAACTATTGTGATGAGAGCCGGGAAATTGTTCTTCAATTAATAAAAAATAAATTTGATTTTAATATATTATTATTCTCTTCAGAGATAAAAATGAAATTTTTGACAGATTGAAAAAATATTATTGATGTAATGGCCCGAGTCTATCCGTGTACCAAATTTCTGACTGGGTCAGCCGCAACTATAGTCTAGTCGTCGAAACGAATTAATAGCGCGCCTTCTCTGTCACACAGGTTCTTAACCATGATTGGACCAAAAGGTACAGCAGTGATCACAAAGAGAGTTATTATTAGTCAGTTTCTGCAACTAGTACAGAGTGGACGTGCGTATAGCATTATCGCTGATCGCTTGTGCAACGCCCCTCGACCAAGCATGCGTGTTATCACACGTATAATCCACAAAGGCTCAGATTCGCCAAACTCTTCGAATACATCAAAGCTGCAGGATTCCAGCAGACGCCTAAGGCTATACTTGGAACTTTTCATTTCAATTTATGAGCTTTAGGAATTGTTGTAAAAATCTAGGTCTTATGTAGGTACCTTCCTAAGTTGATTGTTTATTTCTAACTAGCTGCGCTCCTGGGCTTTACTTCCGTGAGAATTTTGGGAAGTACTCTATGTCCTCGTGTATTTTACGCGTGTACCAAATTTTGTTTAAGTCCGTCCAGTAGATTTTACTTGATTAAATACCTAACTACTATACATCCTCACATACATCCAAACTTTTACATTTACAAATATAGTGGGATTTTCAAATAAATTCTAGTACCTACTTAACAATAAATGTATTTGTTTTATAATTAATAAAATATGTAGGTAGGTATAGAGTTTAAAACTGGAAGCGGATTATGAAAGATAACTTCCTCGGTGTCTTGAATTTCAAAGAGCCTTGTTTAATTTATTCAAAAAAAATATCACTCATATTTAAAATAGAATTATAATATCCAAGGTGGTCGGCAAATTGCTTGGCGAAAATTCCCATGTAAAAACCATCGAATTCATCAGCCGAAGTGACCAACATTTTTCAGCCTCATTGATAAATTTTTGGTACGCGACTCCCGAGGGGCCCGCTGCATAATAGGTCGGTTATTATAAGTCTCATCACTACCGGGTCAAGGATCCGGGTCCAGGTATTTTTGGGTCGCATTTTTTCGAGTGGCCTTCGAGGCCCGTTTGGCACATTCCGGAGGAACGCAACGACTATTGCATTCGCAGGGTTGGAAGGGACAAACGTCCGTTTATTTCTTGTTTTCAAGGTTTGTTTACCACAACATGGAAATTATCTTATAGTAGTGAGATATGGAGAAGGCAGGCATAACCTCATTATACGTAATTGCCAAAAATGTCGTTGTGTGTGTGTGTGTTACATTTCTGATAATGACGCAGACAAGAGAAGAAGTTGTAATATTAAAAGCATTGAATTAGGTTCACCTCTTCCGGTGGCGTCTTTTATTGAGCTTACATTCGTCTACTAATTAGTGAAATATATTTTTTTTAATGTTTATAATCCTGAATTCCATTTTCTCATAAAGGTATAAATAAGCCTATTAAAAATGGGCACGCGGCTCAATACTTCTCCTGTCCGTCCATTGGTATAGTTTTCTAATTTACTTAAGTCTAATCATTAGATGGAAACTATAGTAGATTGATACTTGTACTAAAATTATTAGAAACATAAATTACTGGGATCAGCAGACGTTTCTAATAAAGTTTAATTAAAATACGAGTGTCCAATTATTTTCAAACTTAATTTCAATAAAGCTTCAGTAACATTGAATTAATTTTTCGTGAGTATCATCAGGGATTAATATCATTTTAGTTATCAAATTTATGGTTATAGAAATTGTGAAATATAATGTTACGTACAAAAAATACATTTTTAATCAATATTATCTTAATCAGACACACAAATGCACAAGATAATTAAATAAAAATCTATAAAAAGAAAACTTATTGATTTCAATTGTATATCGCAACTTGGCTTTTTGGTTCAAGGGAAATATAGAGCTTTAATGTAATTGTGACATGTTTTCGGTTTTTTGTTTTTATATGGAGTTCCAAGAAATGTACGTGTTTGAATTTGTTACGTGTGTTTATTTTTTATAATAATGAGATGTTTATAATACTCTAGAGAAGGTCACCTTTTGCTTAATATTAGGCTGAAATATATGGTGTATAGGAGTGAAGCGGTGGTGGCCGAGTGGTAGAGCGCCTGCCTGTGGATATAAAATCCCAGGTTCGAATCCTGCTCGGGCTACATGAGTTTGTATACCAATCTGACTCATGTTAGTTTTCATCGACCACCACTTGCTTCCGGTGAAGGAAAACTTCGTGAGGAAACCTGCACTCTGGTTGATGATTATCAGCTAGTGTATGAAATGGAGAAGGCAATGGCAAACGACTCCATTAAAAATGCCATGAGAGTCGTTTTGTGTATTTCATTCCATATAATGACCACGACCCTCAGTCATGAGGAAATACGACTAAAGAGAGATATGGTGTTAGTTGGCACGCGCGTAAACCTTCTAAATATAGTTAGGGTGTTAATATTTTCTTCTTCTTTCTATACCTATGGTTTTAAACCCATATTCAACCCAGTAATACTCACCTTCTCTATCTTAATAGGATCTCTCCAAAAAGTCATTTCATCACTAATAATTAATAAGATAGTAAATGTATTATATTGATTTTAACATGTTAAGAACTGGAAATTTTAAGACCTGTACATTTTACAACTTTGACAATTCAAGCCTTCAACAACGCTGATACGTAAAATTAATAAAAACTTACCTATCTAGGGAGACTGCAACGAGGCTGTAGACCGATGCAGCCACGGACAGCCCCTGCACGTACGGCACCGTCTTGCACATCAGCCAGCCGAGCACCCACGCTGCAACAAACATCAAAATGTTTCAACATTTGATTAACTTAGCTATATACATACAAAGAATCATATACCTATATAACAGTCACCAACAGTAACTACAACATGTAGGGAGGGGCCTCGTCATCTGTCCGTCTCTTTGGAGACCTATTTCAGGAACTAGTTTTGGCAAAGTCTACGAATGTATCTAGTTCACTATTTGTATTGTACTGATACATTAGCTCTAAGAACATTTTTGTGAAGAGGAAACAAAAGTTTTATTTATTACTAGCTGTCGCCCGCGGCTTCGCCCGCGTGAGTTTCGCTTAGATGAAAAGTATTTTTGTGTTCCAAACAATTTCAGATGTTTCGGATCTTCGATTTTTATACGTCTACAGAAAATGCTCATCAGATTAATCAAGTTTTGCTAAAGCGCCATTTCCATATATGTTATAGTGTAGCTGGTCTCTTGGAGTTATTCATCAGATGTTCCAGATCTTCAATTTTTATACGTCAGCAGAAAATGCTCATCAGGTTGAACGATTTTTGTTAAGGCGCCATTTCCATATATGTTATAGCGTAGCTGGTCTCTTGCAGTTCTTCATCAGATGTTCCAGATCTTCAATTTTTATACGTCATCAGAAAATGCTCATCAGGTTGAACGACTTTCGTTAAGGCACCATTTCCATATTTCTTATGGTTTAGCTGTTCTGTTATGGTTCTTCATCAGGTGTTCCAGTTTTCAAAATGAATTATAGCCTATATGTTGCCCAGGCTTAATAGCTATACAACAAAAAAGTTTCATTCAAATCCGTCCAGTAGTTTTTGCGTGAAACGCGTACATACATACAGACAGACAGACAGACAGACAGACAAGAAATTCCAAAAAATTTTTTTGCTTTCTATTGTTCTTTTTAGGTGTCCCTCTATCCATTTTAGTCAAAAATACTAAATGTACAGACAAAATATTTTTACTGTTTTATTATATGTATAGATGGGTTTGCTCTTGACCACAATCTTGTCCGAGGACAGAGATATAGATATAGATTATTATTTTAATAAAGAATCACATCTTAATCTCTTACGGTGTAAACAGAGCCAAGAGTCGTAAGACTCGAAGGCCACGCTTAGCTGAATACTGGGCTCTCTGACGGAATGAACTTAGCTATATGAAACACTTAATTGAATAATTAAGGTTTCCTGGAAGAGATTGCACTTGCGATGAGGCCGCCTTATGTAAAGTTTAATTTATATAAAATAAAATAATAATTATAATAAATATTAGGTACCTTATATTAAGTCACAATGTTACAATCCTTATGTAATTTTTTGGTACCAGAATTTCCCGGGAATTCGTCAACGCATTGCCGTAGAAATAAAATCCTTTCAAAAACATATTAAAGAGAAATAACTCCCCTAATAACTGTCATAAATTTCCCTACTACATCATATTTCCTCAAAAGAAAGCAGTCCATCGCGTAGACACCATAAAACACCCAAGCCCATACATCACGGGACATCTTAAAGCCATACCTGAGCAACAAGTGAGTTAGGTCACTAAATCAATATTTACTCACAGCAAAAGTGGGTCAGGTCACTGTACTACCGGCGACCCTGTAGCCTTGCATTCCTATACCTGTCTCTTTCCCACACACCGAAATCCCTATCCCAACATAACTTACTCCTCTCACGTGGCCTTGCCCCGAAGACAGCACCACAATACAAAAGTCGGAAATGACACAACTCGTCCAATTAAATTTCCAACGTATATCGTTTGTCATAAAGTTGCTATTACTTTACAGTTTCAGTAGGAAGAGTTGCATTCAGATTTGGCTGTATCGATTTGGATTAGACATCGGAATAATGAATAAATGATTGGATTTTAATGATAGATTCGATTTGATTTTTGTTTTTCTTAACCTATATTCTGGTGCCTTGACCTCGTCTGCCTTGCTATGAATTACAAATTGTCTTTAGTATTACAATAGTTCGTTGTAATGATACTTATCTGTTATTTTAAGCTTTGAAATATGAGCTTTCATTTGTTTTCAGATATCTTGTGCCACAGAATAAACAAAAGTAGATACTATTTGTGCTGTGGATAATAGTTAATATTTCAAAAGGTATCAGATTTTAAAATAAGCAAGTAATAATTGCTATACCTCCACTCTAAATATTATACCCAAAATAACCAATAACCAGTTATATTATAACTCTAGGATTCTTATGGTTTCCTTGCAAATTGAAATAGAGAGTTTAGAAATTATTAAATAAAATAAATTAAATCACATACTACCTATTTATATTTCTGTAAAAGGCAACATAACCTAAATAAACTTATTCGGTATCTAAAACACCTGACATAATCAAAATTAATTAAGGATATTATGATTAAGTTAATGATGAATAAATATTGTGTATTAATTGTCGAGTGTAAAAAATGACTTATTACGTTTTATTATCATATTTTATTTAGTTTTGATGTTTAATATGACTTAAGATCGTTAATATCGACATCATTCGTTTAAAAACCAATAAATAATGAATACCTTAGTCAATTGCTTTTAGATTGGAAGAGCTTAATACCAATTAGATACCCTACAATTTACTTGAACGAGAATATAAGAGAGCTGGTTCACTATATTCCATTAACTTAAAACATACATTTTAAAATTCCAAATTTTAAAATTCATATTTTAGTTATTTTTTTTTCTTTCCTTAAACTACACAGTCCCGGGTTTGGTCTGTGTAATTTAAACATACAAATCTTTTATTTTCAGATAACTAATCCATATGTATGTAACTAACTTTCATATATTTAAATTAGTATTTTTTGTGCTTCGCTAAAGTAGGGTAAATGTAACGATGTTGAATAAAATTCAATTTGGGTTTTATTTACATTCCTTCTTTCAATTGAATATCTTTCAAATATTGATCAATGTGTTTGGTTAATACTTGCGAACGTATACATAATAAAATATTCCATTAAAGACTTAACAAAAAGTAATTTTGTATGTAATTGGTAAAATGGGCCCAAAGTAAAATGACAAATATGTAAATATATTAACTTATAGAATAAGTTGTTTAATGTGAAATAAAAATCTTGATTCTTTAGATTTATTTACCAGCTGAGCCTATACAGAGATTTTTTTCCAAATCTACATATTCAATAAATTAGCCGCGCCCCGGGTCTTCGCTCCTGTGCGAATTTGGGGATAAAAAGTACCCTATGTGCTATTCCCGGTATTTTTCTACCCGTATACCAAATTTTATCAAAATCTGTCCAGTAGAGTTTGCGTGATTTTAAGTAACAAACATCCTCACAAACTTACATGCAAACTTTCGCATTTATTATATTAGTAGGATAGTAGGATTAAAGAGTTCAAAAAAACAAACTCTATTTTTTTAATTATTTTTTATAAGTAAAAGTCAAAATGCGTTATGGAAACATGGCCTTCTTATCTTTCACGTTAAAAACTAATTATATAGGTACCTAATCATATTGTATTATTCTCAAAGCTATAAACTACTAGCATTCCGGAACGACCACGTATGTTGGTTTAAACGCAACAGTGTCTAAGGACTCTATCTAAATGTAATGTAATTAATGAATTATTGCGTGTTTCGCTATAAAAAAACTATTAAATCACAATAAAAGGATCTGCTTTTTTAATTTTGTCATAATTATAGTCAAGTTTTTTATCATGAGAGCCACTTAACACATAACAAATTATGTTGAACTCTTAATCTTGTATTTATATGAAATTTTATTCAGAAAAACGTAAATACCAATTAAAGGCAATAAATAAATTTAGCTGGTAAGTTGTCAATGAGTCTTACTAAACCACTATATCTTTGTGTCATGATCATGTAGTTTTGCAAGTGTGTGTTTGTTTGAAAGGTCATGACTCATTACTGCACAGGCCAATGCTTATAACTATTTATACTAATAAAGGTTTTTATTGGAAGAAAAATCAACAGACGTCTTTCTAATAAAGGAAGTAGTTTATTTTTTGATGTATTCTATTGACACGGCTTGACATGGCAGTTAAATCGACTCGAATGTCGTGACAGAAATAGCATGAGAGTCGTGCCAGAAAATGCGCATTTGTTTTATAACTGCCGGGCGTCTCCCATTACGGCTAACTTTTTAAAAGTGGTATAAATAGTAGTAGCTATGATATCACAAATGCCAAATTTTGCGAGTATTTATCAATAAATAAATCGAAGTTATCAACACCAATAGGTGCTTTAAAAGTCTGAAGAATAAACAAAAAATAATTTTATTGTAAAATTAAGACAACTTTGAGCAAAAGTTTTAGATGTCATTGTTATAATAATAACTCCCTGTCTAGCCTGGACATTTAACCTTATAATAAACTTCAAACTTACTTCATTTTCTTTATTGTTATTTCATGATTTTAACTTCAAATAATATAAATATGTTAATTTATCAGGACAGTGATAACACTTAGGTCAAATGAGAGAAAACAAGGTTACCTACTTTTCTTAGCAACATTTCGAATTGCGTGGGATGAAAATTAATTATGACTAAAATACTAGGTAGTATATTTTTGAATATTCTCTGCTCTTTAAATGAATCTTGATTTTCAACGAAGCACTTAGCAACTTATTATGTAATCATTATTTTTTGAATCATAAAGATAGAAAAAGAGAAATGTATATTTATTCCTAATACAGTATTTCTTGTTCGAAAGTTCGTATTATAGGTTCTGTATACACCGTGGGAGAGTACTCAGAAATGAATTATGGAACTCAGCCCCTAAGGCTGCAATGAGTGAAAAACAAACCTCAGGCGGGCAAAGCAGAGAGCAAAAGCTCGTTAATTTGTATTATGTGACAACCTAGTCATTCTTGGTCTTTATATCAGCCAACAAACAGACAACCAATCCCGTATGACAACTGCCATGGGAGAAAGTTTGAACCCTCATTTAAATATAGTATATTTTGTTGGCAACTCAAAAGGACTAAATTTTCTAGAAATTAAGCCAACCCTAAAGCCGCGTTATACTTAAAATGTAATACCTGTCTCTTTGTTTTGCTTAAATTGTATTTTTCGTTCAATAAAGAGTTTAACAACAATTTATTGTGAAGACAGAAAATGGTAACGAACGATTAATAGACAATTTTGACTTTTATTTAATAACACCAGGGGGCCGATCTTACTAATTACAAACGTAAATGTCGTGTCTCAATTGTGTCTCGAGAGCCTAAGAAATTGAAAAAAAAAGGGACAAGATCTCTGAAAGACTCTATGTTTTATTACGATTTCTTTGGCTTTTGAGACACAACTGAGGCACGACATCTACGTTTGTAATTTGTAGAATCAAGGGCCTGCTGTGCCCCGGGATAATTTAGGGATATATAGTACCAAGTGTATATGTATTCCATTCCAGGACAATTTCGTGCAAAATATTCATACACACATGTGTGTCCACGCCCTTACACAAATACTCAAATGGGCGCTCGCTGAACTTATAATTTTGTAAATTAGAGCTTAATTCAATTTGGCAAACATACCCGCCCTAACCTTTATTTAATAACTTAACTATTCGTTGGAAACCGGTATATTATGTAACGGTTAATTTCGACCAGTGTTAGTAAAACTGTGATCTTTGTAAGTACTCGTACTACACAATATTTATGTTAGATATGTAAGTATGTAAGTACCTAATCATATCTACATTTTATCTACGGGGAAGACAGAGCTTTACAGGCTTAACTAGGGTAGAAGAATAGGGGAACCAGAAGAGCATTCTGCTGTCTTTATCCTGCTATCCTACTTAATATTATAAATGCAAAAGTTTAGATGTGAGGCTGTGAGGATGTTTGTTACTCAAGCACGCAAAATTTACTGGACGGATTTCGATGAAATTTGCTATACAGGTAGAAAAATACCGGGAATAGCACATAGGGTACTTTTTATCCCGAAATTCCCACAGGAGCGAAGCCCCGGGGCGCGGCTAGTAAGAAGATATTATTATGTGTCGCTCTGACGCTCACTAAAACAAGTGTTAGTATACATAAAGCAATACATAATTGAAAATTCTAAGTATAGAAATAGCTTACGGCCGCCTTTAGCAAATCTTCTTCTCATTTTGGTTTTAATTTTTATGTATACTTACTATGTATATTGCAAGTGTGCAATATAGTGTTGTGTATTTATTGTATAGTGAGCGAGCTGAGGCATATAAATATTGCGTCTTTGCCACTTCTGGCTTATATTATTCCAACTTCTGTGTTATCACAGTCTTTCTGAAATTATACTAAAGTTTGAAGATGAAAACAGAAGCATACAAATTAGGCGGGCTTTGACTTTTGCCATACATTGAGTAGATTAATAGCTATTTTGAAGTCAAAAAACGCCTCGCAACGAGTTGTGAAAACATATTTTGTTTTCGAAATATTTCGGTAATCAAAGATTGGAAAAGTTTGAATTGATTGATTGCTCTTATTTTACTAAAAAAAGTCTTCATAGCAAGGGTCGTGACTGGACTCTTTTAGTTTGTTTCTTCAAAAGTCATTCGGTTGCTGGGGTCCATGTACTGCTTACCAGGCTTACTTATCAGGCTTTTTATAGAATAGTAGGTAAACGAGCATACAGGTGCTTAGCCTACTATTCTATTAAAAAAATCTACTACAATTTGTATAGAAATCTTAAAAACTTCATTTTATTTACAGGCTTAGTTTAACTTTGGAAAATAAAGAGAGAGAGAAAATATTTTTAGTTATATATAGCACACACAGAGACATAAAAATGATAATATAGGTAAAGTAAGAAAGAATAGCTTAATTCTGATCGAATTAGACATAGTAAATGTCCGCGGACAAACTCAATAGCTGCCCGAAATATTAATATCTCCTGGCCATAAAATGAACAAAATCAAATACCAGTATAATGCTGTAAGCTCAAGGAGGCTCCTTCTGCCCCGGGCCACCCGCGCTGGTCGGGCTCTCAAACTGGGTCAAACCGAACTAGGACAGACTTGTTGCTGCACAGGTGGACCCGTACCTTTATATCCTTTGGGATGCGTATTGTTTTTTTATTGGCGATTTTTCGTGCAATGTTGTTGTTTTTACACGAGTGTGGGGAAAATAGAGTTTTTTTTTGCTGTTTGGAGCACGACTTAATTTATTCACTTTTTTCAGACACTTTTCTTGTTTTTAAGTGACGATAAAGCCCAAATATCTCAGCCAGATGGAACTTTTAAAAATACACTAACTTATTTTTTAAATCCACGACCTCTCCTCTATTTTATTTCACATCACAAAAATACCAAATTATTGGTCACCCAAGGCACAGGATAGAAATTTGAAAAATTATATTCTAGGTTTTTAAATATTTTGTTTATTTTAGATCTTGAATAGTTGTGACCACATTCCCTACACCTACGCTGGATTACATAAGTTTTTAGTACTAAAAATAGGCTCCAATAACTTCTTTGAAAATCGGATAACGGGTTAAATCCAAGCGTTCAGTTTCTCGAAATACTGACTTATGTTACTCAAGGGTACTAAGGGTAAATTACTGTAGTTCTTTGGTAAAAGATAAAGGATTTATTTACCAATTTGGCATTAACCTAATGGACGTCTGGGGTTTACTTTGCGATTTTAAAAATAATATATTTCCATCTTAGCGGTGTGAATTTATTGTAGGTTAGGTACCTTTTCTCTTCATGCATGCTTGGATGAAAAATTTTATTATGTGTGCTATTCCCAGTTTAATTTATACCAATTTTCATAAAAATCGATTTTGTACATCCATAATGGAGTAACAAACATTTATATAAACCACTGCGTTTATAAATAACTATCTTTAGTCCGTGGCTTTGCCTGTGTGAAGTTCGCTTACATCCTACTAATATAGTTTATTTGTAAATTTGATGTTTGTTACTCATTAACAACCTAGAAAAATAATCAAACAAGAAATTTAACAAGCTTATTATTTAAAAATAAAAAAAACACGACTGACAACTTACATAGTCTATGTCATTCGGGCTTATGCAAGGAATCTAACAATACCTCTCACATCAAAATAAGCCGTTTAGGAGGAATAAAGAAATTTACATACATACATGAACCCTGAAAACATAACACTCCTTTTTTGGTCAGTCGTGTAAAAAAAGGAAAATTTTAATTAAAGACGAAATAATGGTTAAATTAAAGGGGATATCTCGAAAACCATATACATTACAAGATCTCTCTCATTTCGTAATAATCACCACTAACTATAAACAGAATCCCTCTGGTGACAAATGGACGGACAGACGGACCAGATTAATGTCGCACATTTAGATCTAGATATCCTGGAATTGAAACGAATTGAAGTACATATCTAATTTAATTACTACGTTCTCTGGTGAGTAAGATACACCACATACAGGGCATAAAGAAGTACTTAAGGGCAAGGGTAACGAAGAAGAAAGACATATCAACTCAAAGCTTAACGTAAAAACTTTAAATTTTGCAGAGGTTCTTCAAATATACGTGAAAAAGAACTGTCTGAATAAAACGCAAAAGCTATTTGTAATATTTTGGGTGAATTGAAAGAAAGACTTGCCCAGTATCAAAGGTATCTCAAAATACTCACTTTTTAAATATTTAATTCAATTTCACATTGACACCATTGAATCTCTATTCTAAAAGTATTATAAGCCGGAATGATGATAATTATTTGATTTGTATGAAAAATCAAGACCTTCTTGGTTTAAAAACTTCCAATTCACTAATTATCCAGTGGTTGCGAAATAGACGTTTCTGAATGTGTATTTTTTATTAGCCTATATTGCCCCACTGCTGGGCAAAGGCCTCCCCTCTGGTTTGTCTTTCCTATCAGAATCTATTCAGTGCATTAGCCCTCAATGTCTATAAATATGATTATATTTAGTTTTCAATTCGAAAAATGTCTTATTTACAAAATCTATTCTCTCACAAAATAATGTCTTGTTGGTTCTAATACAATTTTAGACGAATCTAAGTAATGTCTTCTTGTGTTACAAAAACCTTATCGATTTACAGTTTAGAAGAATCAGTAAGTCGCAAAAACTGGGTCGTAAGTAAGATATTTCGGACGCCCTCTCCAAAGTGACCGTTGATATATAAGTACACATCGAGTGTGGACATAGTCACGGGACAATATTAGCCTCATCCATCAGTTTGGCAAACCCTTCTGGAATTACTTGCAGCAAAACATTTTATAACAAGCTTTTATTTAATATAGTTAACATTAGTTAGTTAAATTAATAAAATATATAATACACATTTTGTTTCCTTATTTCTTTTTACTTTATAAATGTTTGTGTGTCTTGCAAATAATATTATGTTATTTTTTATTTCCCTAAATTTACTTTTACCAGTAAATGTGCGCAGAATGCCAAGTAAGTTATATGTTTTTTTTTGTCGTGGAATAACATTGTTCCTAAACATTTCCTTTTAATCATAATGGAATTTTTTACAAGCACTGTTAATTTCCAAAAGCAATAGATTACACAAATAGACATAGCCTTCACAAGATATAATGTATGGAGTATGACCGAGAGGTCCACTGCTCGGATAAAGAGACGCTGATATATTGCGGCCCACATTCTTTGTACACACTTCAGACAAATTCACACTGATCCAGTGAAACTACGCATACTTCTGGTTTTTATCTTCTTATCGATGATGTTGTTGATTTTCTAGATTCGCCTAAAGGACTTGACGACTACCACCATCTAGCGGAAGCAGTCGTATGACTGCTACATACAAGTAAATAGAAAAAAAAGATAAATTGAATAGGTAGCCATCTAGTGTGCAAGTTTCCTAACAGTTATATTTTTCATCACCCGGGCAGGTTGTGGTCAGTGAAAATGACTGTGCATGAGTCAAATTGATCTGCAAACTCAGAAACTATTAGTAGTTTCTGAGTTTGTATATCAATTTGACTACTTATTTGTTGACAATTTTTAGAGCCCATTTGAAATAAACACCATCCAAAAAAATTAGATAATACGACTGCATTCCTTAAAACGTCTTCAAAGTCGAAGTAATGTAGTCAACATTTACATGAGTTAACGTAAGTAATATATTTAAACGTCCATATCTGGCTGTCTTAATTACTAGTATAAAAAAAACTCATACTTGAATTCTAAAAACATAACTCTTCTTTTTTGGCAGTCGTGTATAGGGTGAACTTTCTAAGGATCGTCATAAAAAACTTGCTCTCGCAAATATACTGGAAAATGACTCGCCACATGTATTGTACATATCTCTAGTGAGGGATGCAATTCAGACAATTGGGGTGAGTTAGCGACCTAAAAGCCTTCGCCTAACCTCAACTATATTTCAGGCTGAAGACCTATTTTTCTATTAGCTTATACCAGAGATGGGCAAATTTTTGATGGGCAAATCATCCGCGGATGAATTGGCCAAGGATAAAATTTTATTCGGATGATTATTCGAATAAAAATTTATTCGGATAATGCCCATCTCTGACTTATACAAGTTGCGCCTCGGAGCTCCGTTCCTGAGGGATTTTCAGGATAAAATACTTTTTATTTTTTAGTCACCTTAAGACATCGGACATGACTTGTCGACTACCGTCATCTAGCGGAAGCAGTCACACACATACAAGTGCATCATGAGCTATTCCAGGCAGTTTTCTACCTGTGTACAAAATTTCCTCTAAAACCGTATAGTCAATTTGCATGATTGAGTAACAAATATACACACATCTTTATTCATACATACACATCCATACTTTATAATGAGATTTCATGATATTTTGGCAAAAAATAAATTACTTGAAAGCCTAAGAAATGCAAATAAGACAAACAAAAAATTATTATATCAATTGCGGCAAAATAATTATTAAAAAGCTTTTTAAAGAAAAAGTTTTTGATATCCACTTATTTCCAATAGAATGATGAAAGTTTTGATTAAAGTTACAAGTAAAATAATATTCTTGATATTCTTTTCGTAACCTGTTAAAATCTAGCTAATTTAAAATTTTCTGATGTCTAATTATTTGAATGCAGTTGTCAAACAAAACAAGTAACTTTTATTACGCACTCTTGCGAATCAAAGGGTGTTGCTACAAATACAATTTTGTATGTTATTATTAGCTTTTGCCCGCGGCTTCGCCCGCGTGAATTTGTAACGGGAACTGTGCTTTTTCTCGAGTTGAAAGGTACCCTATGTCCTTCTCCGTACTTCCAGCTATGTATATGCGAAATTTCAGGAAGATTGGTTCAGTAGATAAAGCGTGAAGAGGTAACAAACAAACAAACCAACAAACAAACTCACTTTCGCATTTATAATATTAGCTAGGAAGTTAGGATTACCGATCGGTCTCCGTAGCACAGTGGTAACGGCCATGCCTCTGAACCACGGGTCCCAAAGTTTGAGGCTCGGTCAGGCAGGTCGAGATAGAAAATTATCTTTTCCAAATTAATTTGGGTCTTATACAGGGTTATTTTGAAATCATTGGTCAAATTTTCGCAGCAGATTTGGTTGATGAAATAGAGATGAAAAAATGAAAAAAAATTTTTTGCTTTCCATACGAATTGGTTAACTAATTGGACTTAGTATGGAAAGTTGAAATCTTATGTTATTCTTTTACTATAAATTTCTTTCGTACGTAGTTGTATTCTAAGTACTGAACATATTGTAAAAATTTGGCAAGTAGTTACAAAATAAGCCTGTATGTTAAGCTATTTATGTATTTGTTATAAAATAAAATATCGTTGAGTTGAGTAAGCATCCTATGACACAAGTCTTGAACTTAAGGCTAGCTCAATCTATGTGATTTGCCAGTATTTGTTTACTTCTTTATCACAGTCATCTTTTATTCCGTTCAGTTTTGTATTTTACATTACGAGCCCAAGTAAACCCGTAAAATCAGCATATATCACTTCTTCTTATTATTTAAGAGCCACGCCCTTGTCGGTGGAGTATACACCACACTTCTCTGTTCTCGGCTTTAAGTTTGAGGTCTTAATACAACACGACACACTTGCCTTCTCTTTAAGTTGGCTTATATAACTCTTTCGCGGTCTCCCTGGACCTCTTCTTCCATTCAACTTTCCTTCAATTATATTTTTAAATATGTCATCGTGTCGTATCAAGTGGCCAATCATTCTTCCTCACTTCATTTAAACGAGTATAATAATAAAGCCTCTTTATTCCATAATTAATTGTTACAGCATGCATCTGACTGACATAGTATTATTAAAATCAATAAACAAATTATTTGAATTACATAACTAAAATGAGTGTATATGCATTAAAATTTATATACCTAGATAAAATTAAATTATGATAAAAATAAGTAATGCCAGTTATAGGTGAAGTTTAATGATTAATTCCATGCGCATGGATGCGGGCAGCGCAGGACCGGTCGTTGTGGAAATCCTTGGGGGAGGCCTTTGTCCAGCTGTGGACGTCTTTCGGCTGAGAGAAGAAGAAGAAGAGAGAATGATTAATTATGAACCCCTTTCTGGGTAAAGGCCTCCTCCATTTTGTTCCACAGTTTTCTGTCTTGTGCCTTTGTTGTCCAGTCCATTCCGGCTACTTTCATAACAAAATAAATAATAATAAATAATAATAAAATATATCACTAAAGTTTCAAATCTAGATGAATCCAATCAATTTATTGTATGTCTCAGTGCGTGCATCAGCTGTTTACGACGCAATAAAACGAAATCTTAATGTAATTCTGAAAATCTAGTTCGAGGTCATAACTAGAGGTATATGCGTAATGCATTTGAGAAATTACTTCTGTCTGCACTATACATATTTACAATGAATCATCGGACCATCCATTGTTAGATAATAGCTATATTGATTTTCTCTCATACGTTTATTGAAATGGCATCAAAATTGTTTTATTTAAATATGCTTAAAAATAGCACTTTTAAATCGTCATATACTTAGTTGACGTCAAAAAATTACTTAAAGCTAAGGTTACTACCGCCTCCAAAGCGCAAGTGGAGAAGAGGCGGCGCAACAAACTCAGCTGCTGCATGTTCTCCAAAGACGTCACTTTGTCTATTTATTCAATTTTTAAAAGAACTTCCAATATCTAAATTACTACAAATTTTAGATATATTTGACGGTGGTGTTGTTGGGAAAACACTGAATATGTGTTTGATTTGCAATATAATTATAACATACCATCAAGGTCGAACTAATCCGGCCTGAAGACGACCTTAGAAACTCAATAATACGACGCAACAATTTGGGCTTGTTTGATCCACTCGTGACAAGTACCTATCTAGTCCTAGATAAACCCTTTTCCTTCAATAGAAGCGTATTTTGAAAACCATGTACACTTTACAACTAAACGTGTACTGCTATACATCCTTCTACTTCAGTCGTATTCCTCATGACTGAAGGACGTGGTCATAATATATTTAAGTGATTTTATGATGTCAACTAACTAAAAATCAAGAACATGACGATTAAAATTTTTTAGATTGCTATTTTTAAGCCTATTTAAATAAAAACTTTAGACTTTGACTTTATTATATGGAATGAAACACACATAACGACTACTACTACTACTACTACTGCTGTACATATGTTACAAATTAATAGAACCAGGCCGAGTAAAGGACATCGCTCATTTAATAGCTCAACACCACCTTAACTTTTCTGTTCGCATGCGATTTTGAATCCTATAGACATCAGTGCCCTATGATATTTGGTATATTTTCCCACAAACAGACAGCGTTGCATGATGCAAGCGAGGCGATCAGGTGGACGCCTTGGGGAAATATGCTAAACATAAGAAAAAGTGATGTCAATAAGGTTCAAAATGCACCCAAAAAAGCAAGTGGTACCGTTCAGTTCAACGAGCGAAGACCTTATGTCCTTTGAAATCCACCGATACATGGGCTAGGAAGCGTGCGTCATGAACAATGTAATTAATTACACGTCACGCACAAGTTTTGGCACCAAGTTGAGACAAAGCTAACCAAGTCACTTTGTTGACCTTATTGTAATGGGTTATTATTTGTATGGCTTGAGAATTTGAAAATTACGTAATTGTAATCGGATATTTAGCAGGCTAAAATTATCATGTTTCTTGATTTACACCTCTCTCTCTCTCAGCCAAAAGACGTCCACTGCTGGACTAAGGCCTCCCCCAAGGATTTTTACAACGACCGGTCCTGCGCTGCCCGCATCCATGTGCAACCCGCGACCTTCACCAGGTCGTCGGTCCACCGAGTGGGAGGCCTGCCAACACTACGTTTTCCGGAAAATAAAATTTAATAATTAATATAATTATTTATTTCTTTTTTAATTTGATTTATACTACGCAAACTTTATTGATTGTATTAGAATAGCTTATATACAATCTAAGCGGTGTAATTAGCATGATGTAGGTATCATTGATCAAATCCATCCTCGGCTATAAACGGCTTGAATTTGCCCAATGATAATTTTATTTATTTATTACTAGCTGCGCCCCGGAGCTTCGCTCTCATGGGAATTTCGGGATAAAAAGTACCCTATGTGCTATTCCCGGTATTTTTCTACCCGTATACCAAATTTCATCGAAATCCGTCCAGTAGATTTTGCGTGATTGAGTAACAAACATCCTCACAAACTCACATCCAAACTTTCGCATTTATAATATTATATTAGTAGGATAGAAAGTAGGATTTATTTATTTATTAATTTTTGTGCACAATAAATATATAAATAGAAAATATAAAATATAGTAAAACTAAGTACAAAGGTACTTGAGACTTTTTCAAGTATGGCGATAATTTTCCTTATAAATATACCTACTAGCTGTTGGCCGTGGCTTCGCTCGCAAAACTATCACCTTTGATCTCGGCCTCTTAAGTTGATTTAAAAAAATGCTGGGATCTTCAATTATTTCCATGACAATTTTCATCTAAATTAAAAAAAATGGTTCAGTAATTTAGCCGTGAATTAATTTCTATAATGAAGTAGTACGAAAGTGTGAAAGGAAACACTGGAAGGCGGCATCCTTAAATTAAAAAAATATATATCTGTGATATATCTAGAGATACTTAACTTCAATTAAGTACAATTTTCCTGTTTAGCAAAAAAAAGTCTAAAAAAAGCTTTTTTTTCCGTAGATTCCTTTATCAGTAGTTCTGGGTAGATACGAAACGCTCATTAAAATTTGTTTGAAATATTTTTCGTTGGAAACCATTGGAACGTGATATCTTATAAAACTTTTGGAACAAAAATATTTTCTTTGAAATTCGATGAGATATATTACAAAACACAACCCACATTCCGCCTATACGTAAATTATTAAGAATTTTTTTTTTTTCATTAATTTATTATCAGTGGTGTGGAAACTTCTAGGCTGAAATAGGGCCAACTGTGTCTCCAGGCCAGGAAAATTGGCAAATTAAGCCACATTCTGAAACTGAATTACCAACTAGGAATAGGCAACAAGCTAATTATTAAAAATAAAAAACACGACTGACAAGTTTTTACTAAAAAAGTACATACAAACATATAAGTTATATACATTTTTGAAATCGCCTTTTAAAGCCCTTCAATTTGATACCCCACTCGATAAGATTGATCAAATTTTATTTTTTTGGTCTGCTATTTATCACATATATAATCCGCCATTTTGTTTTTATGATGACGTCATATAGCCTATGTCACTCGGAGGAATGCAAGGAATCTAAAAATACCTCTCACATCAAAATCTGTTAAGCCGTTCAGGACTTATGGTGGAATAAAGAAACTTACATACATACATACATACATACATACATGAACCCTGAAAACATAACACTCCTTTTTTGGTCAGTCGTGTAAAAATGGAGACGAATTTAAACATTTCTATAAAGAAAATAAATGGATAAAGAATCTCGATGGCGAAGAGGTATTTGTATGTCTGTAATAGGTAAATATACTATATAAAATTGGATGCTGATAGACGAAATCGCTGAACGTATATATTAGATATTTCTTAGAGGTTGGTCTGGATCGTATACTTATAAAAGTTATTATTTGTCTCATAATATAGGCCACTAAGGTTAAATAACATACAGAGATTATAATAAAATCGTGTAACTGGCATCAAACAGATGCCAAGGGCAGGCCGGGCAATATTCGCCGAGTCAGTTCCTTGTCGTCGATATTGAATGTTGGAGGCCGATAGATTTAATCTTGTGCAAGCAAATCTTGGTCCTTGAACGCTGCAGAATAAAATACATACTATTTGACCCACATTACTGACGTGATCTATGAGGGTCTGTAGTTTATTGATAAAAATGCTGTTATTTTGTATTAAACTATTTTCGTGCGGGTATCTTGGTAGGGACAACTATGAAGTCAAGTTAACGATAACTTTATTTGCAAAAACACCCAACTGATTTGATAAGGTTTTTTTATCACTGTCATTTAGATAAGTCCTTATAGGTATTTTAAAGGTAGTGTAAAGCAGGCGGTTTGCTAGTTGCTAAATGAAATTATTCTCTTATTTTCATGTTCACAGTAAATTTGCTGTAGCAACTTGAAAGATAAAGTATATGAAGATTGATAGTTTTAGTGATTTAGTACGTGAGCTTACTGCTCAAATCGTTTGAGCAGATAGACTTTTAAGTCAGATAGAGTTAAAGTTAAAGAGGCACATGATCGATGATGTCTTTTTAAAATTACACATGGATATAACACCGACATGAGGTATTACTATCATCATCATCCACAGCCTTTCGTGACCCACTGCTGGGTATAGGCCTCCTTCTGTCTACGCCAACCTTCTCGGTCCTGGGCCATCCTACTCTAGTTGTTGCCAGCAATATTCTTAACATAGTCGACCCATCTAGCTGCCAGCCCTACACTCCGTTTTACATTTCGGGGGTACCACTCGGTAACAGCTTTACTCCACCTTCCATCGTTCCTTCTAGCCAGGTGCCGAGTTCGCAACCTGGAAACCACGTCTTGAACCTTCGTTCGACGTCGTATCTCCAGGTTGCGAACTCGATCTTGCAATTTGATACCGAGCATGGCTCGCTCCATGGCTCTTTGCGCAACTGCAATCTTGTACATGGTTCCTTTTGTAAGAGTCCATGTCTCGGCACCATAGGTGATAGTGGTGGGTTTTTAAGCTTTGGGGTACTTCTCTGTTTTTCTTTGTTCTTCTATTCTCTGTTTTCAGGTATTACTAAATTATCTCTTTTTATTCATTTCTTTGTATTTTTTTTAATTAGAAATATTGATCGGTGCTTTAAATGGAAAGCTTGGGTGATGAAATCGGAGCTATTTTGAATCAGTGTTTTGAGAGGAATACCTCACCAAAATCATGTCAAATATCGTTTTTGAAAACAATGCTGAGTGGAGTTTTTGACAATATTTTGTTCTCAGCTAATAAAGTTCGGAACAAATCAAAAACTATTTGTAAAAAAAAATTACGACTTTGAAATACATAGTAAGAATAAATATTTCAGATACCTTTTATTACAATTGGAATCATAATAGAATCACGTATAGCTGCTGCATTTTTGAATGTAATCCTTCACTTCATATCACTACCAGCTTTTTCAGAGCTTTCTTGGAAATGCCTTTTATTTTTAGTCTAAATCCAATTTCACTCATACCACTTGCAATGAAAATCTCAAAATTGAAATTTAGTAAAATTTAAATCGAAAAATGTTATAAATTTTCTGAAAGCCAAATACAAAAAATAGTATATGCATTTTGTTGACGCGATCTGACTTTATCCTAACGAGGAGCTTACATAGCCGAGCACACCTCAGCTAAAGACGTGCTCACCAATTTCACTTAAAAAAAATACTTTTGACAGTTACACCCAACGCGATACTACCAGAAGTAGACCTACCCTAAACCTTAGAAAATCCTAATTAAATTTAGCTTCAGCCGAAATAGCAACAGCCATTAAACTAATGGGTAAGCCAGATTACGGCACACATTGTCTGTGCAGTCGTAATCTTCATGTAATGCGGTATTACACTGTAATCCTGTAAAGGCGAGTATACACTAAGAAAAGTAATAAGTATTCGTGATCTTACGCGTTGCATATGTGATTTGATGCGATGTCAAGTGGGTCATAGGTTCGAAGCCTATGTACCATAAGAGTTTGTAGACATAGACATATAACAAACTAGCCACTCCCCAGGGCTTTACCTCAAGTGCTATTCCCGGCATTCTTGTACCCGCATACCAAATTTCATCGAAATCTGTGTAGTAGATTTTGCGTGATTTAGTAACAAACTCACATCCAAACTTTCACATTTATAATATTAGTAGGAATTAGGATTGACATACATTCGCCGAAAGAGATTGTTAACAATAATTGGTTTGTAATGTACATTGTTTTCAAAGCTAATGAAATCTAGAAGACAAAAGGAAGTAGGTTGATATTGTTTCCAATAAAGCGTAGGAGAAGGAAAACTGTTTTTTTTTTTTTGCTGAAAAAACCTACGCAAATCCAACTAGGAAAAACGTAACGAAACTTGCTTACAGTGTGGGATTCAAACCTATGACCCCCAAGTGACCCGCGTCTTTAAGCAAACTTGCCTAACATGTTCACTATCGTTGAAATACTAAATTATTTTAGGTGCCTTAAACTGTATATGACATTATTAAAACTACTAGAGGCAGTAGTCGCATACTAGTGAACTGTTAGCTAGTCTGCAGGTTTTCTCAAGATGTTTTCCTGCACCACAACATGTGGTGCTCGATAAAAATGATCGTCCATGAGCCAGATTAATCTACAACTTTAGAGGTACGATTCGAACCCGTACCTCTTGAGCGCAGACGAGTCGAGCGCCTACCGATTGAGTCACCACCGCTTCAAAGGCAAATTCATTGTTTTATTTAAGCACTTTTAAATAGTCATATGCTAATTAACTAAATTAGTTAGTTAATGCCAGAAAATTACATAAAGCTAATGTTATTACCGCCTCCAAATGCAAGTGAAGTAGAGGCGGCGGCGGCGCAACAAACTCTACTTCTGCATTTTCTCCAAAGACGTCACTTTACAACATATTTTATTATAATTATGGAACTATCTATTATATTCAAAGACTGTGAATAGTATGCATATGCCCTAACACAAATCCACGTAACTTTCAATTGAGACAGATAGTCTGAGCCAAGGTTAAGGTTCCTATTCCAGAGATAACAGTATGGCTCGAGATTTGATGACGTCACCGCTGGCAAATGAAAACGCGAGAAAATTATACTAGAATAGCGGATTTTCCTCAAAAAAGGAATAACAAATTGTGTGGTAAAGATTGAATTAATGACAAAATTAATGGTAATAAATCAAGGCTTAAGTTTTTTCAGTAAAATTATTCTTAATTTAGGCATATATATTTACAGAAAAGAAACGAAAAAAATACGTAGTTTTATAAACTGTAATCAAGATTTTTTCAATTTTTTTTTTTTTTTACGGACAAATTACACAGATTGAGTTAGCCCCAAAGTAAGTTCGAGACTTGTGTTATGGGATACTAACTCAACGATACTATATGTTATAACAAATACATATATAGATAAACATCCAAGACCCAGGCCAATCTGAAAAAGACCCGGGACCTCCGGTATGACCGTTGGACAACGGAGGTCGTCAAATATTCAAATATATTTCCACAAATAAAATCTTACAAATAGAAAGACTTCTTACAAATAAAAAACCTTTCTATGCATGCCTGTTGTATTGTGTGTAATAAAAAAATAATAATACACGAAATGGCCAGAAATAGAATGAATGGAAGTTGTGAATAATAATTTGTCTTGTCTTTAGCACAGCTTTCGTGAAGGCAAAATATTGTGAAAATAAGTAATCCGTAAGCCCATGAGAGAACGCGTAGGCGAAGGATATAACAAGCGTGGGTTTCGTATTGTCAACTAGAATATAATCAAAAATTACAAGAAAAAATAAAAGTTTATTTTTCAGTTAAAAAGATGCCTTTTCGCTGGACATATTGCATAAGTTGGCGAAATGGGTACAATCCTTTGGGATTTTTCCAAGAGCTATTTATAGAAATCTGCTATTTGATCTGATTTCTGATTCTACTAAAGTTAGGCCGAGACGAATGTGAAATATGATTTTCCAAGGGCTACCTTCCAGCCTTATTGTAAAGACTTTGCTTCTAAACCACAAGGTCCCGAGTTCGATCCCTAGTCAGGTCAAGATGGAAAACTTCTTTTTCAAATTGGCCCAAGCCAATTCTAAATTTCTTTTTGGATGTTTACTTCCATTTTTATTTATATATTTATTTATTATAAGGTCAACTCATAGTCGTAACAAAAAAAAATCACCCTACCTTTACACAGTACCTAGGTCAGCTCTAAGATAAACAAAATTGCCTATGTACGATTTATTACATAGATTTTCCTAAATAATTTTCCAATTTATACGAGTGGGTAATATTGAAAGCGTCACGTAGACAAACAATTTGTTGTCCACAACTAGATTCTATTGTGGGTTTGACAGATAATTATACGACAAACATCGAAATTAGTCGGGAATTCACGAAAATATTCTATAAAATCAGGGACGAAGTAAAATAAATTAATAAGAATATAAACATTCATCCTCTTGGCCAAAAGAAGTCCACAATTGGACATAGGCCGCCCCATAGGTTTTCAATTTGACCATAATATGTTAATACTTTCTTAAAATTAAAATAAAATAATTCAATGCGTAAGAACATTTTTGTCTATCTATGAATTTATTTACACTTATTATTCAAGTCGACTCTGAAACTGTCTAGTATAATAATATTTTTCATCGTTTGCCATTTGTTAAAGATATAAAAACAAATGTAAAAATAAATATTTCGTTTTAAATAAATTTCAATCATGTTTTGAACAAAGCTGAAGGCTGTATCTCATTATAACACAATTGAATGTCTATATTGTGTCCTAATTGATTTAAAAGTACTGTTTTCTGTTTTATTAGGCACAGGGTCTAGATGCAAACTGTTGGGTCTAAAAGTTTTGGTGGTTTTGATTAAAATATGGACTGGTTAGCCCGCGGCTTCGCCTACGGGATTCTGGGTAGTAGAAGAGTATGTATGTTTCTTTGAACGCACTAATCTATGGAATTACCGGTCCGATTTGGAAAATTCTTTTTTTGTCATCATTATTTCAGGTAGGCCACTGCTGGACATAGGCCACCCCCAAGGATTTCCAGAATGACCAGTTAAAAGCGGCCGGCATACAACGCTGGCCTGCGACTTTTTATGTCAACTGACCATTTTTTTATGTGTGATAGCCAATTCATGAGGAAGCTAGCTATAGGCACAGAAATCGGAATACTTTATATCCGGAAATCCAAGAGTAATCCAGAATTCCAAAATTTCTATGAGAGCGTACCAAACTGTACTCTTTGTCTTGTACTTTATGCTTCATCCATCTATTGTCATAAAATAACATGGTCATGGAAGTAATAGGTATTTTTCATACTATGATTTTATTAGATCCTTGCACATGATAAATCCATTTACCTATAATAAATCAAACATCCCAAAATATATATTTTTAACACACAGGTCAAAGTAACCACCTTTGTTTGAAGTGGGGTCACAAAGTAATATCGAAGTGCTTGCTACCTTACAACTGTACCCAAAACACAAGTACAAGTTTGAGGTTAATTTCAAGTTCAGAAATACCACCCTTTGATGTCTGATTTCGAACTAAACTAAATTGAAGTAAGCAATTAGATCACTTTGGTCAATTGTTAGTTTATATGTCTCACTGGTTTATTTGTTCTCGAAAACTTTGAGATTTCACAAAAGATATTCTGAGATTTCTCAAATTCATTTTGAATTAATTTTCTTTTATTCTATGATGAGTTTTTAATTTATTGTTTACTAACTTTTCGCGCGGCTTCGCCCGCGTGATTTTCCCACGGGGACAGTGCTTTTTTCGAGATGAAAGGTACCCTATGTCCTTCTCAGTACTTCTATGTGCATGCGAAATTTCAGGAAGATTGATTCAGTAGATAAAGCGTGAAGAGTACTGAAGAGGTAACAAACAAATAAAAAAACAAACTCACTTTCGCATTTATAAAATTAGTTAGGATAGTTAGGATAAGTTACTAACGACCCTGACCCTGGCTGTGCAAATTATATAAGTGATAGAGGGAAATCATAGATAATTCCGTGGAGGCACATTAGCGTAGGAATACATAAGGGAATTACCGGATACTCAGATTTTTCTAACGATAAGTATTGTGTTTGTACTTGGTTTTACTATATTTTAAGTTTCCTTTCTATTTTTATACAATAAATAAATAGACAAAATGACTTTATTGCGAAATTCAGGCTAAAATGTAGCCTATGTGCCATCACAAGTTCTAATTTCAACGAAAATAAGTGCGAAGTGTGTGGGTGATGTGATTAGTAAGATAAGCTCATGTCTGCGACTTCGCATCGTAAATAATTTTCTCCAAAAGTTATCTTTAACACAAGAAAATACCCAAATCTTAATTAAACATCGGCCTACTACGTCACAAAATTTGGCAAAGGCACGAATAGATATCAAAGAATAATAAATTACCAGCAATCGTGTATCTGACCTTCGAATTAATGCACTTTTCTGACCAAAGGGTGAGGGTCTGATGGCCGACCATATTTCATCTCAAGGACCAGGGATTTATCTGGAATTGGTAGGAGTCTCGATCATCCACTGTCGAAGGCCAACTGGCTTTGTCGATGGCAGATGGGCCGAAGGTTGACCGCCAATGGATTGGAATAATGGATTTTTAAAGGGTTGAAGGTTTTTTAGGATTCCGCACCTCAAAAGGCTAAAACGGAACTCTTATTTATAAGATCACTTTGTTGTCCATCTGTCCGTTAAACATTTTGTTTTCTCAGGAACGCTTCAAGTCAAAATTCAAATCAAAGACTCGGATCTATGGTCTCTTTCAGTGGTAAAATAATCAAAATGTTATACGTTACCGCGATTAGGAGATATAACCGTATATACAGGTGAGATTATAAACGTATGGGGTACTTCCCGTTGAATTAGAATTATAAAATTTGGCAAAAAGCAATAAGAGCTTGATTTAATATAAATTTGTAGAAATCGAACTGCAAAGTTAAGTTTTTTTTTAAACTAGTTTGAGATGATTTGCACGTACGGAACCCGTTGGTGCGAGTTTGACGCTCACTTGGCTGGTTTTTTCAAACAAAGTGTAAGTTGAGTGTTTTTTTGAAGAAATGAGAGGTCTGTCTTCTCGTACGATATGAACGTTATGCCACTTCTATTGTATGTTATTCCAAATTCTGTGAATATTACCTACCAACTGACTGTCATTCATATTCTCGTATTTTTCTACGAAAAACTTATTCACTATAGTTACAAGCCCTTAGAGAAAACAATATATGTGTTGGGACGATGCCAACATCGTAGCTAAGCTCCTTATATCATTTAGGGTAATTTATTTAGCTATCGTGATGATACAGTCAGATATAAGTTTGGGTGTTATCCTATATTGGATGATTTGATTAGTATGTTGCATATTTGTAATTAGATGGGTAGGTTCTTATACAAGCGATTTTATTTGCGGCGGTCTTCGAGCAACTAGGACTTCCGCGCGCGGCCGCAGTCCGTGTTGCTCTATGGCGGCGGTGATCATGGTCCCAGGTTCGTATCCTACTCGTGCCCTACCTATGTAAACTAATCTGACCAATGTACCATATACAAGTATTAATAGACAACCATTTGCTTCCGGATTGATGCGTTTTTCTATTAAAAGAAAATTTTGCCTCCGAACATTTACAACATTTGAAATAACACGTGTTATACGAGTACATATTGATAATATGTTATACTATTTTTAGTACAACAAGAACAGAAAGACTACTTTGATCATTAAAAGGGTATGAAAACAAAAGAGCTATTATATCTAACAATCTATCAATAATTACCCGACTATTTTCAATATACACCGAGGGGTATTCACCTTTTCGGCAAGCTGGTGGCATAAACAATGGAGCTAATTTGTTTTGAAAACCGATCGACTTCTAACAAAGGCTATTGATGCGGGTTAGGGAATTCAGAAATTAAATTAAGGTAGAAAAGAATTTAGTGGGTAAAGGTTCTACGCACAATTTGCCATTTAGGTTTAACTAACAAAACTAAATTAAACATTACCTTGTTGAAAGTACGGTTTGAAACGCAATTCAAAATTGAAATGATTAAGTATTCAAAAATGTATTCTCTTACTACGCAAAAACTTTTTAAATCACAGCTAATGTATTCAGAAATTGTGTCTTAATTCACTTCTAGATATTTAAATACCTATACATGAGGTAAGTACTACTTCGAATCATATAAGCCATATGTTCACCTTATACGACACGAAAGTTGTATGAAATGCCAGATTGAAGAAGAAGCAAGGTAAAGAAAAGGAAAGCCAAGAAGGGCAAATGCCCTTCTTGGCTTTCCTTTTCTCTTATACTTAGATGAAAAAAAAAGTAAAGGGAGGTCATGTCCTATAGAAAATAATCAGAAGTGGAAGAAAATAGAATATTCCACCGACATGAACGAAGCCCTTAAATTAATTGATGATGAGGGCATTTCTGGGTTTGACAGTATAGGTTCCTATTTTTATTTATTTTTGATAGGTATCACAGAGGTAAAACAAACCCTTAAAGGGATGGTATAGAAAAATTAAATTAAATTAAACTACTATATAGGCAAATGACGTTTGCACACGCGCAAATGTGTGTGTGAAAAATGTGAATATGTGTGTGAAGAAGGTCTTGCGTATCGTGGTTATCAAACAAAATGGCGCGAATAGTGCGCCGATTACGCGCCAGCCCTCGTTCCAGTGTCAGTGATGTCTACAACGAAGTGCGGGGTGGGGTGCGGTATTTGAAATAAGTGCGGGGCAGTAAGTGGCCATTCTGTACGTTAGTACTGCTACTTATTCTGTGGTAACGGTAAAAAACTCTATATTTTGTGTGTATTGTATATTTTTATAAGCACATTTTCTTAGGCAATATGTACTCGTAAAAGGACAAAGGGCTGTTATCTTAGTAAACGTGATACTGATAACACGTTTGGAAGGGTGTGGATTTGACGCGATGGTCTCAACGAGGTGAACTCGACCTTGACCCTACTCAATATTTTTAATATAAAAATGTCAATACGCCGCCGATTACGAAATAATAACTAAATTTTAAATTTTTAACGTTCAGTTCTTTAAAATCTTACTATGCTACTAATACTATAAATGAAAAAGTTTTTAAAGTTGTTTGTGTGTATATGTGTGTGTGTGTGTGTGGATGTTTCATACTTAATCACGCCTAAACCACTAAGAGAAATTTGTTATACGGGTAACGGGTAAAGTGAAACTTTGAATAGCACATAGGTACCACAAAAGTTAAAACATAATTATTTTAACACAATAATATATTGTTTTAGAATAAAGCAATGATATCAGTCAATTAAGCTTTTGGGAGCCATAGTTCTAACTGCAAATGACATTGAAAACTAGTTAAACCAAATCTTAACCCTCCAAGTTTAACTGTTAGGTAACGGTTTGTCCTAAGGGACCATACGTCTTACTGACTTGATGTATCTGTTACAACATTACGACTGTCGTTGGCTTATGAGAATAAACTTGTGAATGTCGATCCTTTGGGATATTGCTTTATAATCAAACGTAATCGCTCAAAACGAATTTGAATAGGAACTAAAATAAAAAGATAAATAAACAAATAAGTGACTACTAAACACATATTTTTTACATATCAAGTTTTATAACATAACATAGGGCGGCAAACGAGCAAGCGGGTCACCTGATGGTAAGCGATCACCGCTGCCCATGGACTACTGCAACACCAGGGGTATCACAAGAGTATTGCCGGCCTTTCAAGAAGATGTAGACTGGTTTTTTGAAGGTTCCAATCATATCAACAACAACATATCAAGTTACGCTGAACTATAAATTTAAAATTAGATTTTTAACTTATAGTAGGTATTTATTTATAGTAGGTTGGTAGGTAGGTAGGTTTATTGGCCTGTGGTGTGGCCCTAGAATAGCACCAACCCATCTCTTCCCGTGGGTGTCGTAAGAGGCGACTAAGGGATTAAAAACACCGGAGGATGGGCAGCAGCATCTTTCCGCGTACTATGCCATCACACTGCAATCGCCAACCCGCCTGCCAAGCGTGGCGATTACGGCAAAACCCCCCACGGATAAAATCCTTGGGGGAGGCCTTTGTCCAGCAGTGGACGTCTTTAGGCTGAGAGAGAGAGGTAGTATTAAATTTAAAAGACTATGTTCTGATCATAAACACTTCATTTAGTTACGTCGTATATAATTTTTTCTCGAGTCGACTTTTCTAACACCAGTAGCAACTGTGGCACACTATGGCACATTTACTGTCTTGCCCAGAGTGCCCTACTACCTGTACGCTATATGACCTGTATGACGCAACAGATAATGCTGTGTCAGTGGCGTCATATTGGTCATCACAAATTTGACCCAACGAGACGACACTCTAAGAAGAAGAAGAAGTAGCAACTGAACTACTAGCGGTGAAGCAAAACGCCAAGAGCTTTTTGGTACACAACTTTTATTGTCGCCCCAGGGAGATCTTCACCGTGTCGTGGATACTCTTTTTGGTTTTGCCATTCATAATAATGCGATGACAATCGGAACTGAAACTACTAATAAATTAGTTCAAATTTAGCTTTTAAGGTTTGACCCGAACATATATCCTAATCCTAACTAATTATTATAAATGCGAAATTGAGTTTGTTTGTTTGTTGGTTTGTTTGTTTGTTTGTTACCTCGTCACGCTTTATCTACTGAACCAATCTTCCTGAAATTTCGCATACACATAGCTGGAAGTACGGAGAAGGACATAGGGTACATTTCATCCCGGGAAAAAGCACTGTTCCCGTAGGAAATTCACGCGGGCGAAGCCGCGGGCGAAAGCTAGTTGCAAATAAAAGTAATAAAATTATTTCAACCATGTACAGAATATTTCAGCTTTAAGCGAAAAAATATACGATTTAACTCTAGTGCCTTAGAAAAATATCATAAACAGATCGGAGGGACCAATTGGCAAATAGATAATGGTAATAGGTTGGTCCTTGTAAGCCGGACGAAGTCGCGGCAAATCCCTCCAGATCTAAAGGGGCGACGCTATAAATATTAAACCGTTATGGGTCTAAACTGTTATGATAGCATGCGAAGGGTTCAGATTTTATCCATGTTAGTGATGTTTGGTAATTAATTTATCGAATAAAAAAAATACATGATATGATAAGATCTAGATGCCCTCCAAAGAGCCGACTGGCAGGAAGTAGCGCAGAACAGGAAGGAGTGGAAGCTTCTAGTATCGGAGGCCAAGATCCTCTTTTCACATAATATGATCGCTAAAAATACAACCCTCCTTTTTTAAGCAACCGTGTAAGAATTCGGTTCGATCGAGAATCCATTTCAACTTTACACGTTAAGTAAACCATTAAAGTTGAATTTATAAAATTTGCCTTTTACGTCAGAGATTTAAAAAGGAGACCATTAAAATACTTCCTAAAACATCAAACAAAAACAAACATTTCGTAAATAACTCATTATCTAAAAACTTTACACAGGAATCCATCAACAGAGAACAAAGTGCGCCTAAAAATGATCCGAAATAATCTCCGAAATTGTTCGTGAACGAGAAATGTTTTAATTATTCAGTAAGCTTGGAAAGTAGGTCGCAATGGGATGTAGAAGACTAATTAAATAACAAGGTAAGGAAGCTGAAACTTGTATTTTAAACCAGTTATGAAGAAAAAGACAAATAGAAGTATAAAACTGACCTTATTCACGTAGAAGGATAAATATTTTCTTTTAGTCATCTCGGTATTTGGGCATGTAGCAGAATAATAAAATAATAAATTTTCAAACATTTCATTTTTAAATAAGCTATTGAGTTGTCTCATACTGATACTGTTATTGGATACACCATAAAAGTGATGCTTGCCATAAGAAATGTATTGTCATCTGTTCTGATTCAACATGTGTCAAATTTAAAATCTGTGAGATAAAAGATAGAAGAGGTAGGTTTTAAATCTTGCAAGATATGACCCGAGCAAACGAATTTGTCAAGTTAAATGAAAATTTGTAAATAAAACATGAGGCTTGTAAAATAAATGAAAACTTAATCTATCCCTCTCGCTCCCTTTGTCATCAAAAGATCACTTCAAAGAAGAGCCGACCAACATTCCCTAAATAAAGTGATATAAATACAAACAGAAATCTGTCACCAAAATTTAGTTCTATCAACAACTCGATTAAAGCTAGATTCAGACCAGCCATTATAAACATATAAAAATAAACGAGCATCAGACGAGCTCCGGAATTGGCTTTGTCCCAGATAGCAGAAGATATGAGAGTAGCAATATAGAGCCAAGTATTTATTGAGGTAGACCAATGTTACTTTCAAATAAGTACTATCACACTCAATACTTAATTCGACTTCGATCAACTAAACTAACAACACTAAAATATTATAAATGCGAAAGTTTGGATATTTGTGAGTTTGTAGTTTGAATTTTTGTTATTCAAAAATGCAAAAATCTACTACACAGAAATTTGATACAAGGGTGGAAAAATACCGAGAATAGTACAAAGGGTTTTTATCCCGAAATTCCTTGAAAGTAGAACCTAGGCGCAACTAGTACATAATATACCTACATTTTTTTTATTTAACCTTGACTTTTTACACGACTGACCAAAAAAGGAGTGTTATGTTTTCAGGGTTCATGTATGTATGTATGTATGTAATTTCTTTATTCCACCATAAGTCCTGAACGGCTTAACAGATTTCGATGTGAGAGGTATTTGTTAGATTCCTTGCATTAGCCCGAATGACATAGGCTATGTAAGTTGTCAGTCGTGTTTTTTATTTTTAAATAATTAATTTGTTTTTAATTTAACCCATTTTACCATTGGTAGTATTACACTCAATAAGTATGCGTTTTTACCTCTTTTATCCAGTTTTACCTTTTCTGATTTTTTTTTTTTTATTTTTATTAAAGATGGGTTGACCACAATCTTGCCCGAGGACAGAGATGAAGTCAATTGCTATGAATTAAGTCCATTGTGTAATAGCTTAGTCCCTCTACTGAAGCTACTGTATGCCTTAGTAATTCGTCATTCGGTCACCCACTTTCCAGCAATGCCAGCCGGCTCCCAACAAGGCAGGGCCGTAAAGCAACCAGGTGAAGGTTTGCATACTATGAGGCAGGTTTTTTTGCTACTTTCCGGACTGTACGGTCACCTGCGTGTCAAGTTTGACAAGGGCGTCTTTCCGGCGGTAATAGTGATAAACTTTCAATGGAGATGTTTTTTCCTGATTAATAGTAAATTGTCTTAATAACAAAACATGATAATTGAATGTCACTTTACTACACCTGATCAAGTGACGTCACTGCTTCTCAGTGTCATACAAGTCCCTATTATTTTTTATTTTTAAATAAAAATATATGATTTGACTTATTGGCAACTACCTTATCCTATCTAGGTATTAATAAAAAATAATAGCATTTATTAGAATTAGCATTAACATAAATATTTTGCTTATTACAAACTGAGCTAAAAGTTTAACATAATAATAAACAGGAAAATTACTAGTAATAATGAATGTTATAAAAAAACTTTATCAAAAAGCTATAATGTATAAATATATGTAAACGTGTAGCTTCGACATGGATTACTGCTTGTCAAATACGATGATTTTTATGAAAGTACAAAATATTTGGCACATATTCAATGCTCATTTACTTCATACATCGGTCAGTAACCTCAAGATCGAAAAAACATTAATCTCGTCTAGACCTTAGGCCGTATTTCGCAAACTTCAGGAAAAAGGCTTAATTAGCACGTATTTCTTTGCTAACTGTCCCTGGAGAGTAGTTCCGGGGACCCTTCTCGGAAGCAACTTATTGCGATGATTATAAGTGCCTCCGTACGTTATAGGGATTTAAACAGGGAAAGACTTCGGGCCAGTTTCTAACAGAGTGGAGAGATGTGGAGATCTTATTTTATTTAGTGAGGTACACCAACAGTATTTATATACATTGTTTGATCTAAAACACTTAAAAATTCTGGAGATCTGTTTTAACAAACAATAGAAATACGC
This sequence comes from Ephestia elutella, assembly GCA_018467065.1. Lineage (NCBI taxonomy): Eukaryota > Metazoa > Arthropoda > Insecta > Lepidoptera > Pyralidae > Ephestia > Ephestia elutella. The sequence continues at coordinate 922,553 of CM031569.1, forward strand.
GTAAAATAAAACACGTTCGGTGCGGTATCGGATTTGAAATGCGCAGAAAATGCAAGAAATAGGTTCTATTGACCCAATAACGTAAATCAGCAAAGTTTAGGTCTAGTGAACCAAAAAAGCAATTTTTGAATGTTACAGCAGCAGAGTCACGCACTGAACGTGTTAAAACACGTCTCCTCTCCTGGATTGCATCAAAAAGAGTTTGAGAGAAAAGAGTATCGAATGTAGTGGCAATGGCAGTCAATGAGAAATTACATTTTTCTTACTTATCAAGAATGCTGGTGTCATATTTTCCTCAAGTAGGCAAAAGGCATCTGACATGACTTGACGTTTACCGCCAACAACAATCCTAACTAATATTATAAATGCGAAAGTGAGTTTGTTTGTTTTTTTGTTATCTTTTAAGCTTTATCGACTGAATCAATCTTTCTGAAATTTCGCATACACATAGTTAAAAGTACTGAGAATGACATAGGGTACCTTTTAACCCGGGAAAAAGCTGTTCAAGTGGGAAATTCAAGTGGGCGAAGCCGCGGGCAAAAGCTCAACATCATCATCATCATCATCATTTATTCAGAAAAAATATACATTGCATTCGAAATCACACACATAATACATAATCACATACATAATAGAAAATATAAAACATTCAAAAATATAAATTAAATAATTGCATTAAATATTACAAGTTATTAAAATCAAATTATTATATAAGTCAAATCATTAAAAGTCCAATATTTTGAGAAAACAAATCACATTTAAAAGTTGTCAACACTGTAACAGCACCTCTCCAGTAATAATGTTCTTAAACTAGGTACTTGAAAATTTTGAAGGGTTTCGTTCCAACTTAAGTTCCTTCGGCAATTTATTATATAAAAGAACTGTTTGATGTAGCGCACAGTCTATAGTAATCTATACAAACCAAGAAATAAACCTTTTTGTTTAACTCTTTAGTTACAGCATTCTTTCATGAAGAGAAATGACCCATTTTCCGAAGACCAACCTAAAAGTTTTCTGGCAGGTCCTTCGGACCGCGTGTGCAAGTGACATGCTCTAGATATCGTCACTTGAAAGTTCCGGCTTTTGTTTCCAACAAGTGTCAAGAATTGGAACTTAGCGAATGTTGCTTTAATATTTTAATTTAAATAAACATTTATCACACAATTTTTTAAAAATTAATAATTTTTGACCTACAGAGCCTCAGAGCAGAAAACTGGTGAGAGCTGGTGCAAGACCGCAAAAAATGGTATATTCCACTCTGTTCACCTGGGTGATATCACCTGGGTGAAAAGAGTAAACTTTTTAGTATCTTCATTTCACCTTGGACTCATTTCACCTGGGTGATATCACCCCGTTGAATTGATTCGACAAAATTGGTGTCATTTGTTCACTTTCGCATTTATTCACCCAGGTGATAATGAGCCACTTTCTTAGTAAATTTAGTATACTAGTTTCACCTACATACAAAATCTAAAAATAAAAATTTTAAATCAAAGTAAAGTAATATTTTAATCAGTTTAATGTAAATTATTTCAATAAGCAGTACAAAAGTGATCATCAGGCACACTCAGTGTGTAAAAATTTGTTTAATAATCAAAACATTATTTAAAAATAAAAATCAACGTCATTTTCGAGAAAAAGGCTTACTGATACATCGAAAACAATATTTAAAAGTACCCCACATAACTATACAACTTATTTTATTGCTACTTACCATTCCCAACAAGAAAATACTACATTGCAGTAAAGAAAATTATTAAATTATTTTATTTTCTTAACCGTAACAATCACTTTTAAATTTCTTATAAGGTTTAATTTACATTAAATTAATAAATATAGTAACAGGGCTTTTAATTTGAGAGATTGTACGTGGATGATCAAATTCTACTAAATTGATTAAAAAAGTGGCCCTATATCACCTGGGTGAATTAAGTCCAAGGTGAATAAATGACATTAATTTTGTCGAATCAATACACCTGATGAAATTTTCTGGGTGAAATGAGTCAGAGGTGAAATGAAGATATACTAAAAAGTCTACTCTTTTCACCCAGGTGATATCACCCAGGTGAACAGAGTGGAATATAACCAAAAAATGGCATCATCTCGTGTCGGAGGCCAAAATCCACTTCAGGTCGCTGCGCCGCAGTAGTAAGTAATGTAAAGTAATTTTTACCATTGACTGCATTTTAGTCGTTAAAATAACGTACCTAAATAGTTAGTTCGATTCCTCTTCCAAGCTTATAATAATTTGGTTTCGTGGTCCACACCTAGGCTTAAAATTATTATTATTTATTTAGTCTGAGTCTGAGCCACTTTTCTTTTTAGAATACTTCCAGGTTCCTGTAAATAATGTTTTATTTCTTATACTTGTAATGAAACTACCGCCATTAGTACTTTCAAAAATAACTTGGAGTGTGTACTTGTAACTTAATTCGTAAGTTTAAACAAAAAGTTAGACGTACATTGAAACTGTAATGTAATTAAACCATTAAAAGCTCAGTTACTTTCGGCACCCGAGGGTTGGTGGATTCCTAAATGCCGGCTGGGAGGAATTCTTTAAATATATTCAAGAGAGTCGGAGAATGATAATTTTAGACTGTACGTACATACTTGTAATTACCAACGTATTACATAAACGTGACCAAATATTTTTAAATTAATGTTAATTGTAATTTATATTTGACGTTATTTTTATAAGTATGCAGAAGTTTATGTATGAATGTATTTTATTCAATCGCATCTCAACTATTAGGCTGGTTTTGATGACATAGATTTATCCCAAAATTTTCAAAGCAGTAACGACCCAGGACTCAGTTATTCCTATAGAAATCAATTTTTTTTTTCTCTTATTAGTTTACTTAGGCGAGCGCCATAAAATAAATTGTGCACACTGTACAGTAAGATATGTTTATATTAGTATGATAGTCAATATAAAAGTTTTGTATTGCTCATAAAAAATAGGTACCCAAATACTGAACACCCTATTGAATATTCGGTTAATGTATTTAATACGACTCTCTTTATAGTAAAGAAAAAGTCACAAGAAATGAATACAAGCCTTGACCAACGAATTCCTATCCATCCTTATATTGTCTAACTAATAAGACATTGTATGAAATGCAGGGCCGGCGGAGGCGGCCTATTTCCGAAGATTGATTCGAGACTCGACACCAATCGAGCCGGCCCTATTGGATGTTACATTTAGGCAAAATTCTACGTGCAAGTAGTACAGACAAAAAAAAACCTGTCCGGAACCATCAATAATGCAGAGGAGACTAATAAGAAGGATCTATGTAAGTTTAAAACTTACACTGAAATACATTTAAAAAAGTTTTCTGTCTTTTTCTTTTTGAAAAAAAAAATTGATAAGATGCTAGATCGATAATCGATCGATTAAAATACATAAAAGAAGAAAGATAAAGAACTTCCATTCAAATAGAATCAAAGCTTTAGTTACACGGTGAAACATCTGGCTATTCACACATTATATTCAGCCTTTGAACTACCATGCAGCAATCAGATGAAATTGTAATCGTCTGTTGATTCCCACTAATAAAAAAAGCTTTTACAACAAGCTTTAAAAGCTCCTACTCAGAAACGTTTCCAACTCATAACTTAGGCAATAAAAATAAGCTTTAAGATACAAAGTACTTTGATCTACTATTTTCAATAATTACTATATTTGAATATCCACGAAGCTTGAGTCAAAACCACAAAAAGTTATTTATATTATATCACAAACAATCATCGCATCGGTTTAATTAAAAGAAAATAATATTATGTGCAAATTGCATATATTATTTACTAATTGACTAGCTTTTGCCCGCAGCTTCGCCCGCGTAAATTTCCCACGGGAACAGTTCACACACTTCTAAGTTAGAAGTACTGAGAAGGACATACCTTTCATTCTGGGAAATGTTACCTTTTCACGCTTTATCTACACACAAATAAACAAACAAACTGCTTTCGCAATTATAATATTAGTTAGGTTATGATTAGACATGTCTCACAGTAAAAGCAAAACAGAGTAAATATGAATTTAAAATTATCAGTTGAGAGAAATTTGTTTATCGATATTTACAAGTTTTAATGTATTTTTCTGTATTCTGCCCGCTACTGTTCTACTTTTCTCAAGATTACATGAAAATTACATTTCGTTATTTATACCCCAATGGACATCTCTATTGCGCACAACTTGCCAGAAGCTTTTCTCCCAATGAAAGAACTCCCAATTAATTACCTGCTTTCTGTGTTTTTGATATCCCGCTAGTTAAATATTATTCTTCTTCATTATCATCCAATTTAAGGACGAGACTGTTGTCAGTGGAATTTCTTTCATTTTTCTTCATTGCTGACTTCTTCACTTCATTTATTTGCTTTATCAATCCTGTTTTCCCTTCTCTCTGATAACATTTTCCCTTTTCTGCTTTCAACTATTTTTTATTACTAACTTTTTTCTTCTATTCTATTTTTATGACTTCTTATCGATAACGCGGCTTTTTAGATTAATGTTTTCCTCCAAAATTAGACTCACAATTACTCCCTTGCTCTTGAACTTGTTACTAGATCCAGGTGGGTACTGTTACTGATACACCGCTTTTCCATTTCGGTTATCCCTCAAATTGGCGGGTGTGATCAATTCAACATAGGCACACGACGCAATAGGGCGAAAACACACGGGAGAATTTCATGTCAAAAACCGTTGGCGATTCTTGAAAATCACAACTTACTTACTTTATAATGCTGCTTTACTTTGAAGTCGCTTAATATTTGTGTAATGTTATTCGGTCAATATTTATATACCAAGCCACCTTAAGTTATCAGCTTGATATATTATTATTCATTTATTTATTTATATTCTCTTTTTTTACATTTTTAAATATAAAATATTCAAAAAAAGTAAAAAACATTTAAAAATATAAAAAAAGGGGAACCCATCGGTAGCGGAGCAAAGACTCAAGCTACCGGTGGTCAGGGCTCCAGCGAGAGGAATCTCCTCACAATGCGGGCCGTGTCCAAGAGTACTGCCTTCTGAATCTGACTCTTGACCCAACTGCCGAGCGAGAGTCTCTCTAGATGACGATCGAGACTCTTCGCTATAAGTCCGTTCACACTAACGACTATCGGAACAATAATCGTTGAGCCAACACGCCACATGGCGGTAACCTCGTGAGCCAAGTCCAAGTACTTTGAAAGTTTCTCTTTCTCGGCCTTTACGAGGTTCTCATCATGAGGAATGGTGACATCAACGAGGATTGCACGGCTCGTCTCCCGATCAATTATCACAATATCAGGCCTATTGGCAACAATAGTCCTGTCTGTGATAATTGACCGGTCCCAATAGAGCGTGACATGACCATTTTCAAGAACTGGCGCTGGTGCATATTTATAGTACGGTACCTCAGAGCCTACAAGGCCGTATTTAAGGGCAAGTTGCTGGTGTATAATCCTGGCTACTTGGTTGTGTCTGTGCAAATACTCGCCGTTAGCAAGATGAGAACAACCGGAAACTATATGCCTGAGTGACTCTCCGGGATGGTGGCATGCTCGACAAATGTCAACCGTACCATCCTTCAGGATATATTTCCGATAGTTATTCGTCTTGATAACAATTATAATTATAATAATTATTTATTATTATTATATATAACTTTTTTCAAAGATATCAAGGGGACCTCTTGATATCTCTTGACGTCAAAATAGGTGACTAAGACGAAGGGAAATGTACTAACTTTTCTTAGTTATTTACGACAAAAATATGAAATGGCCTGGGCGCGTTTCGACTATTTATTACATCTCAGAATGGAATAAGCAGTCATAAAAATATAATGTGCTCTATGTTTTCATTTTAATATCCAACGAACTATAACCTTATGCCAGCGGGATAAAGTTGATTTTATGATATCATGTATCAAATCCATCAGATTAAGATAAGAACATTCCATTTTCACACAACACTTACTCTATTTGTGGGTATTATTGAAATGAGGGATCAGATTTGTATGTATTGTACCGAATTGCGCTTTAAAAATATTTTGTAACTAGCTTTTGCTCGCGGCTTCGCTCGCGTTAATCCTTTCTTAGCAGATACCTACGTCATAACATCTACCTGCATGCCGAATTTCAGCCCGATCCGTCCAGTGGTTTGGGCTGTGCGTTGATAGATCACTATGTCAGTCAGTCCTTTGAGTTATATATATATATAGATAGCACCCCGCTCCGGCTTCACACGGGAGGTACATGCATAAATTATAGCCTATGTCACTCAGACATAATGTAGCTTTTTATTGGTGAATTTTTTTTTGAAATCGGTTTAGTAGTTCCAAAGATTATTCCCTACAAACAAACTAACAAACTTTCTCGTTATAATATTAGTATGATAGTATGATTTTCTCTTTAGACGCTGGATTTTTAAAAGACACTTCTTGCCACGTACGACCAAACTGTGGAACCAACTTCCTGCGGCGGTGTTCCCGAACCGATACGACATTGGAACCTTCAAAAAACGAGTCTAGATCTTCTTGAAAGGCCGGCAACACTCTTGTGATACCCCTGGTGTTGCAGTAGTCCATGGGCAGCGGTGATCGCTTACCATCAGGTGACCCGCTTGCTCGTTTGCCGCCCTATGTTATAAAAAATAAAAAAAGGATAAATAAATACTGATATTTTAGTACCTTCAAAAGTATCTTAGTACTTTGTGAAGTACGAAATCCAAGCATCAAGTCTCAGGCAAACTCCAGTTGCTTTATAATTACTTTCATAAGTAAAAGGGAAATGTCAAAGATATCTCATGAGAAAATATTGCGGGGGCTTTATTGCTGAATAAATTTAAAGATTTAGCAATATTACTTTATATTCCGCCTACACATTTCTTCTAACTTGTTAAATATTAACCATGTTACTTTGTACACATTACTTGTATATCTTCTTCCGATTTATGAGCTCTGGCCTACCAGAGCCCAAACCACTGGACGGATCGGGCTGAAATTCGGCATGCAGGTAGATGTTATGACGTAGGTATCTGCTAAGAAAGGATTAACGCGAGCGAAGCCGCGGGCAAAAGCTAGTTACAAAATATTTTTAAAGCGCAATTCGGTACAATACATACAAATCTGATCCCTCATTTCAATAATACCCACAAATAGAGTAAGTGTTGTGTGAAAATGGAATGTTCTTATCTTAATCTGATGGATTTGATACATGATATCATAAAATCAACTTTATCCCGTTGACATAAGGTTATAGTTCGTTGGATATTAAAATGAAAACATAGAGCACATTATATTTTTATGACTGCTTATTCCATTCTGAGATGTAATAAATAGTCGAAACGCGCCCAGGCCATTTCATATTTTTGTCGTAAAAAACTAAGAAAAGTTAGTACATTTCCCTTCGTCTTAGTCACCTATTTTGACGTCAAGAGATATCAAGAGGTCCCCTTGATATCTTTGAAAAAAGTTATATATAATAATAATAAATAATAATATATCAAGCTGATAACTTAAAGTGGCTTGGTTCATTTTTTTTTTTTTAGATTTCTTTATTTCTGAATTCACAGCGTTACAGAGTTAACTTATATACTAAAAATTACATTTTAAGTAAGGCCAATATTTCACTAGTAAATCAGTACGTAGCGATTAAAAAAACGAGACAAGTGGTACGTATACCACCAAAAAGGATGTTAGACATCTACGCGTTATAGAACATCCTTTATGTGGAATGAAACACATGCAACGATTTTCTTGGCCACGAAAATGGAGTGGTTATCTCCTTCACATACTATTGCCACAGGCAAACGTCACATTTAACTACTTTCATCTATATTATAATAGATGTATGGCTTAGTAATAAGGAATGGCAGTTTAAAACACATCTAATACTTAAGGGTTGTTAATCTGAGGTTTCACTTAGCCAACTTGTAACAGACTTTAAGTTTGCAACACAATTAGATTTTGGTACAGTCTATCAAAATTTGTTAGCATTCATCAACTGCAATGAAGATAAAAGTTCTTAGTGAACAAAATAATGCATTAAACTATGAATTTGATATAAGTCATATTTTAAAAAATCTTATATTTATTAACCGACTACTAATAGAATAATTTAATGGTTAGAAGAAACGCCTAACAAACCACGTTATAATACAAGAAGCTTTTTCAGGTGTAAGTTGTATATCTCGAAGCTTTAACACAGAACCATAAGATGCGTAAAACCGATTTTTTCTTATCATATCTTTTAATTTTAAACACAATATTATTAAAAATCCACCTCTAACTTCAGTGTCTTACGGAGAATTGACCACATTTTTTCCCCAAAATTTAAGGAAGCAACTTAGCAGCTCAAATAAGTAATTCAAGTTCCCTAAGCCCTTACTGCTCAGTTTGATTAAATATCACGCCACATTACATCTGATTCGAGCCTGCGTGGGATGTACGTAATCAACTGTACAAAAAGAGGTTCTCAGAATAAATGAATGTCTCCATTTACATGAATAAGGCACGGATAATTAGTTCTAAATGTAAGGAAACCATACATACAAAGCCAACCTTATACCTAACTAATTTTGCTAGAAATTAAGATCTTTATTACTACCTATAGCCACCGGCTTTGCCCGCATACATTTCGTTTTTAACCCATTTCATAATAATTCCTTTCTTTGTGCTGACTAACGCTATATAAAAAGCCTTTCTGCAAAATTTCAAAGTCAAAGTCAATAGTTTTTATTTAAATAGGCTTAAAAATAGCACTTTAAAATTGTCATATTCTTGTTTGTTAGTTAGTTGACGTCATAAAATTACTTAAAGCTAAGATTACCACCGCCTCCGAAGCGCAATTGGAGAAGAGGCGGCGCAACAAACTCCACTGCTGCATTTTCTCCAAAGACGTCAATTTACAACATACGTATGTCTTACAATTAAATGTTTCTACGTTCAGCTGTTCTGCGTTGATATACTTTCAGGCAGCGTCCAATTTCTTTTTTATATATAGATAGATTGGGTTTGCATGGAATATTAGTTAAATAATAGGCTATTGAACAGTTTCTTTCAAAACAAGCTTCAGTTCAAACTAGAAAACCTAACTTGGTTACACATTTAGTTCAGAGTCTGAATTTCTTCGCGACATACAATTTTCTCTGTAGAGATTTTCAGACTCTGTAGGAAGTAGCCGTGCATTTGCTAGCAAAGTTTAGATTGAGTATTGACCGCTTCTCAAGAAATCTGGTTTTAGAAAATTTATTCGAGAGTAATTCCGACATGAAGTTATTTTATCGGTGTACCAAATTTTACCGTGATCCGTCTAGAAGATTCTGCGTGATTAAGTAACAAACAAGCCCACATCTGAACTTTCACCTTTATACATATTAGTAGGATAAGTGAGATTTTAATGTGATAATTAGTCGTCAGTTTTCTAGTATATTTTCAAATCGCATGATAAAGCAAAAAGGGACAAAATGAAATAAAAATGAAGAGCTTATTAACAGCGTGGTAGGTATCGGCCATCGAGGCTCATCTACAAACGTCGTCCTCTTGACATGGTGACCGATCACTGCACTTTTACCCTGGCGTCCACAGACAGACGAAGCTATACAGACGATCATCGCTCGATTAAAGTAGAGTATTTTTTCTTGGATGTTGCAATATGGATGATGAATATTGTTATCCTATTTTTCTTGTTGTGAACATCATGTGATTCTACCAGGCTTAAATCATTGTAATGTAAATATTTAAAACATTCGTAAGAGTTTTTTCGGTACCTACCTAATTTATTTTCATTTTACATAATTATAAGCCGACTAATATTTCGAAATGCGAAAGCTTAGATGTGCGAGTTTAGAATGGAGAGCAAAACTCAATGACGCAAAATCTACTGGATGGATTTCAATGAAATTTGGTACACAGATATAATATAACCTGGACTTTTTTTCATTTAATTATTTTATGGACATAATAGATGATTGAAATTTTTCTTCCATTCCTTGATATTACTTCAATGTCAATATATAAAGTAGAGAAGTAGAAAATGGTTATTAATATAATAATAATTTATTAATATAACCATTAACTAACAGACATCAAAGGTGATCTTGTTATTTGACTCGCAAAGAATATAGCTATCGCTTTACATCGTAGTGTGGCACCAGCCTAAACAGTAACTAGGTTACTCTGTTACTAGGCACTTCCAAGAACTACGCTTTGATTGGTTCTAGATTATTTATTAGTTCTTAGGAAACTCGCAAAGGGCAGCCAGGAAAAAACTTAGATAAGTTATTAAAGTTGAATGTTGAAGTGTCCTATAGGATTTAGCTGCATTTGATTCTATACGCCACACATAATCTTTACTTTTCCTCATATTTTCGACTTTGTCTCACCACTTCACTTTATTTTGACTTTGGCTCAATCACACCAAAAGCACTGGACGGTTTTCGATTTTATCGAAGGCTATTTAGTAAATGGCTAAAGTAAAATTTGGAATAGCTTAAATACCTAACTTTGTATCAACATCCCAAGTAACCCACGGTAGCAGAGTACCTACCTAGCTAATTGATTATAAACTCATTTAGAAATTCAATAAAAAAATATAAAATCAAAATATTCTTTTGTGTCTATAACAAACATTTATCTATTCACTCTAACAAAAAGTAAGCGAAATTTCAGTTACCAGCTGTAACAATAACATGGCCTTGCCGAGTTCACATCCAAACTCCTACGTTATTGACACAGTATGAACAAGTACATAAACCATTCCAAACTTTTCGAGTAGCAACAGTAACTAGGAAATGATATCTCGCAAATAAAAGTATATTGTTTGAGATCAAAATTATTAAGGAAGTAAAGACTACAAGATAAAATTCATTATAAGAAATGCTAAATACTATTTTTAGCTATTTTGAAAGTGTTTTGTAAAGTCTATGGTCTTGGTAAAAACTTCACAAATCTGCTTAAAGACCATAAGAACTTATGAACAAAAAAATCCAACAAAAACATAAAATTGTATTCACAAACATTTTAATTAATTTATTAGGAAGAACGGTACGCAGAAATCTAATTCATTTGCAAAACATAGGTGTTCCATACGGCGTGTATAAGACACACGTATTATAACACCTCTTATACCACGCGTGTAAGGTCGTAGACCTTTACATAAATTTCTACGTGAAAGTAATTATATATCTTGTTAAAAGTTTAACAATATTTGTAACAACACGTGTAGTACGTAAATATTTTCCTTTACAATCTAATATTATAAATGTGAAAGTTTAAAAAGGCTACTTAGTAAAAAGGCTACTTTTTTAAATTAATTGGAAGTGTATTTAAAAAAAATATTTATTTCATGCAGCTGCAATGGGGGTAAAACGTTATATGAAAAACACAGAAGAAACATTTAACAGCGGAAGGCTACCTAGTCTTTTTGAAATAATGATCACAAAAATAACTAACTAGATATTTCCAAGATAATTTCCAAAACCCATTTCATTTTTTTTTAACTAGCCTGTTGGTGTTGTGTCCCACTGCTGGGCAAAGGCCTCCCCCTTTCATTTCATTGTTACACCAAAAAAAGTATTTTATTTTAACATGTTTTTGCTTAAGTCAAGAAAAAAATATAAGGCTGATACTATAAAAAGGGAGATATGAGCATCCATAACCGGCAAGCTTGTATAAAGAGAGCGTTGAGTGTAGAGGAAGCGAGAGAGATCTGTAAAGGATCGTAGCAAGTGGAAATTCGTAGTCTCTGTCTAATACGCTCTACGGAAAACAGGCGCGTGGTAATATGAATGTAAGAATTAATTCTAAGTTATATAACCTACTTTTTCACAATATTTCTATTTATATGCGGTCAGCACAGTATGTCAAAACTAAATATTAAATCATAACGACCTCAGTTACTTTAAATCGATAGTTAATTTTAAATCAAAATCGATGTGTTTATACCTTCAGAAAGCTGAAACTATAATAAATTCATGTAAATCGTCCAGATTTCAGAATAGCCTAGAGTTTACCATCAAAAATGCAAGTCGTTCCGAGAACTAGATTGGAATCGATTGGTGCATCGGGTCGATAGTGGGCCAAGTAGAAGTGGGCCAGTGGGTCATCGGCCGACCCCGCGGTGCAGGTTGCAACGCGATAAACGTCCGGGCGGCATGCGAACTAAGGAAACTATGGTTTACGGTCGTCAACGTAATGGGGAATTGTTTTATTTGACTTTAAATGTGAGATACCGTCTTGTGGTCGATTTGGCATAAGCTATTTTGGAAAAAAATCTTGCAAATTAAATTTGACCTATTTCGTTAAACTGATATGTAACCATATAAAATAAAACTGTGTGTTAGTATTAGTACATAAAATCTCGATGGATGTAACCGAAGTTTCAGATCATTGAGGCCATAATAGAGATTTGACTGTATTTCTAACGATCTCCGTCCCGGGGATTCGCGTCCGTGGGAATTTTAGGATAAAAAGTACCACATGTGATATTCCCTGTGTTTTATTATCCCTGTACCAGATTTTATATAAATCCCGTAGATTTTGCGTAATTGAGTAACAAACAAACTCACAAACTCAGTTTCGCATTTATAATAATACTACGCAGTGCGATCACCAGTCTTTGGAACCAATTTGAATGAAAATAATAAATAAGTGATTTACCTACGTAAAACATTATTTTGTATTGTATAATTTTTTTTTTTTTTTTAAACATAAGAGCGGTATATGTTTTTTGCTGAAAAGAGCTGGAGATCTAACAAACTTGTATCAATAAAAACATTTTTATTTAGAACAAAAATTCATTTTGGTTTAGTATGTAAGTGAGCTAAGGAGTTGACTTATATTATTCCAAATTCTGTTAGTCCTAATATAATTTCTGTTTTCGTATGAAGTCGAGTGTCTGCTAAAATATCTGATTTTTTCACTTTCTTTTGGGCAAATCCTTCATTTTAAGGCAATTTCGTAACGCAATTTTGCCTCACGCATATAAATAGAGGTTAAATCAAGACGACATCTGCTTGGTACAGTCATCGACAAAGTAGTTACCTACTATATTCTGTCATTTTTTTAATGTCCATACATCTATTTGCGTGGTTTGGCAGTAAAAATTGACTCGAATTCCGTGTCGGAAAATGCTATGATCATCGTGCCACACGATGCTCAGATGTTTTTACATCTGCTGGGCGTCCCATGATGGCTAATTACTTTTTAGTACTACGAAGTTTTTTATTTCGGTAAATAATAACTAATTCAGTTAAGTTTTAAAATTAGTTTATTTAGATAAACGAGCTTCTCTCTCTCTCTCTCAGCCGAAAGACGTCCACTGCTGGACAAAGGCCTCCCCCAAGGATTTCCATAACGACCGGTCCTGCGCTGCCCGCATCCATGCGCATCCCGCGACCTTCACCAGGTCGTCGGTCCACCGAGTGGGAGGCCTGCCAACACTACGTTTTCCGGTTCGAGCTTACGTCTTATTTATTTATTTTATATGATTACTAGCTTTCGCCCGCGGCTTCGCCCGCGTGAATTTCCCACGGGAACAGTGCTTTTTCCCGGGATGAAAGGTACCCTATGTCCTTCTCCGTACTTCTAACTATGTGTATGCAAAATTTCAGGAAGATTGGTTCAGTACATGAAGCGTGAAGAGGTAACAAACAAACAAACAAACAAACAAACCAACAAACAAACAAACAAACAAACAAACTCACTTTCGCTTTTATAATATTAGTTAGGATTTTATATTATTGATTTATTTATTCCATGGATATGATTACATCATAGAAAAACTTTTCTGTAATAATTGTCTATAGATACTATAATAATAAAAAAACAAGTTTAATAAGCCAGTTCTAAAAAAGAATAAAAAAGTCATATCAGATTTAAATTTTGACGTTGACTGTATACTTAAGGACAAAAAGATTGAATAAAATGTCCAAAATTATTTAAAACAAATGAACTCCAAAGCCCTGGCAATTCGTGGTTCTTTAGAAGTGATAAAGCATTTTACACATAATTGGAAAATTGAAAAGTTCAATTTAAAACTGACTGATTGGTGATTGAATAATGTTTGATGATTGACACTAATTCATTTTAATAATTTGATCATCTTGAAATATTGAATTGAATGAGTTAGCCTCAAAGAAAGTTCGAGACTTGTGTTACGGAATATTAACTCTACGATACTATATTGTATAACAATTATATATATAAATAAACATTCAAGACTCGAGTCAATCTGAAATAGATTATTTTCCATCTAGTCCCGACCGGGGATCGAACCCGGGACCTCCGGTGTGGCAATCCGGCGTGATGACCGTTAGGCCACAGAGGTCATCGTAATAATGAATTTTCATCCCAAATAAACTTAATTTTAACCCGAACATTATACATTGCAAGTTAAATAAAGCTTATCAGAAAAAGGCAATATTTATAGCAAAATAGTACTTCTACAACTCTGTTTGTTTTTTCAAATCAAAGCAGTATTCTTTCGAAAAATGCATAAACTTTGCAGCATTTTTAACTGCACATTCAGACGTCAATAGGCTCTTAATTTTGCTGTTTAGCCAATATTAAGTTATTATATTATCGCTTATTCAAAATTTGTCTTATTTTGCTCTTTATTCATACTAAAACTGCAACTGTAATTTCTGCAAATTAATAGTTTTTCAACTTAAAATGACCTTCAGTGGTTTATTTACTTTGAACTTTATTAGTAAAATATTGAATTCAATGACCACAGCGTTCAATTATAACCATTGTTGGAGTTTTAGAAATACTTTTGGCTGATATTTGTTCTCAATTTATTTTTGATTGATAATTGTTTTTTATTCGTTCTTCATATGACTCTGAAATGCCGTAGGAATAAAATAATGAAAATTGATCGAATTTACTGAAGTATCTTAAATTCTTGATATAATGAGTTTACCGAATTGTCTTTTTTGGTGGTAACCTTAGCTTTAAGTTACAACAATTAACAATTTTATGACGTCAACTAACTAAAAAACAAGAATATGATGATTTGAAAGTGCTAATTAAACAGTAAGCCTATTCAAATAAAAACAATTGACTTTGACTTTACTTCTCACTCTGAATATCCATAATATACATTGGAAATAGAACTTCTCCTGCCACATTTTTTAAATTCATAAATCATGAGGCATACACAAATTTACAGTAATCTTCTATATATATATATAAAAGAACAAGGGTGTTTGATAAATCAACGCCCAGCCTAAACCATAAAAGCTATAAACTTGAAATTTGGACCGAAGTTTTATGTTAATACGTAGTGCTCAGATAAGAAAGGATTTTTCAAAATTAGACCTCTAAGGGGGTTAAAATTGAGGGCAAAGTTTGTATGAAAAAAAATTAAAATCTTCACTGATTTACTTGAAACTTGGCAAGAATGCTTCTCAACAAAAATAACCAATGGCGTGTTTCAGCGTTTTTTGAAATTCAACCTCTAAAGGGGTAAAAAAGGGGAACTAAACTAATTTATCATCACAAAACCGAAACTATAAAAGCTATAAACGTGAAATTTGGTTAGTGTCTTCATTATACAATATACTGCCCACATAAGAAAGGGTTGTTCACAATTTCAACCCTACAGTCCAAAAAAGGGGTGAATTTGCGTACCTTTAGACAAATCCCATTTGAAATTTCGCCAGTCACAAGCAATGCATATTGGCCTATTGGTAGATTGGCCGCGGATTATTTTTTTAAGTACAGGGTTCGAATCCAGCCAGATGTGACTTTTTTTCCAATTTTTTTGCGTTTTTTATTAGTTTTTTATATTTTTATATATTTTATAATATATCTTATTTTATTTTTTATATATTTTAATATCTTTTTTATATATTTTTTTTTTATTTTTATTTTTGAATTCTATATTTTTTTAAATATTTTAGTAAATAAATATTTCAAAAAAGTAGCTGGAAGTAGCTGGATCGAACCTGCCACTAACAATAATTTTCTGTTTTCGTTTTTGATTTGTTTTCTAGAATTAATTTCTTACTTTTTTTTTAATTTTGAAAAGAAACGAATAAATTCATTTGCAAATTTATTTCCGGTCATCTACTGATTGTGCCAAGCAAAATAATATCCAATAGATGGCGTTGATAAAATGAGAAATGTAAGCTGAAATTATTTCTCAATATTTTCAATAGATGGCGCTGCGCAATTTTGGTGATTTCTACTTCGCGCTTAGGGGTCGTGGGATAAAAATAAAACAGTAAAGATATTTTGTCTGTACAGTACATTTAGTATTTTTGACTGAAATGGATAGAGGGACACTTAAAAAGAATAAAAGAAAGTCCATCTGTATATGTATGTACGCGTTTCACGCAATATCTGCTGGACGGATTTGATAGAACTTTTTTTGTTGTATAGCTATTAAGCCTGGGCAACATATAGGCTATAAGTGATTTTGAAAACTGGAACACCTGATGAAAAACCTTAACAGAACAGCTAAACTATAAGAATTATGGAAATGGTACCTTTGGAAAAGTTTATCAATCTGACGAGCATTTTCTGTTGACGTATAGAAATCGAAGATCAGGATCATCTGATGAAGAATTCCAAGGGACCAGCTACACTATTACATATGTATATGGAAATGGCGCCTTAGCAAAAGTCGTTTAACCTGATGAGCATTTTCTGCTGAAGTATAAAAATTTAAGTTTATGCAACATCTGATGAAGAACTCCAAGAGACCAGCTACTCTATAAAACATGGAAATGGGCCCTTAGCAAAAGTCGTTCAACCTGATGATCATTTTCTACTGACGTATAAATAGACAGGACACGGGATAGGATAAAGAGGGACTCTGGGTGGTAGTGGTGGTACACGGGAAATTGTAGATAACGAGCAGACGAAGATCGTTTATTGAATGAAATATCACTTTTGATTCATTTTAACACCGCGACTGTACTACGAGTACCTAATATATTCCCGCGGGACACGGGATAACCAAATAGCTGAAATTTTGAGTACTGGAGTTTAGGTTACTACAGTTTGGAACACAAAAAGATTTTTCATCTAAGGAAACTCACGCGGGCGAAGCCGCGGGCAGCAGCTAGTCTATACATATAATAAAACAGTAAAAATATTTTGTCTGTACATATAATATTTTTAACTGAAATGGATAGAGGGAGACCTAAAAAGAACAATAGAAAGCAAAAAATTTTTTTTGGAATTTCTTGTCTGTCTGTCTGTCTGTCTGTATGTATGTACGCGTTTCACGCAAAAACTAATGGACGGATTTGAATGAAACTTTTTTTGTTGTATAGCTATTAAGCCTGGGCAACATATAGGCTATAATTCATTTTGAAAACTGGAACACCTGATGAAGAACCATAACGGAACAGCTAAACTATAAGTAATATGGAAATGGTGCCTTAACAAAAATCGTTTAACCTGATGAGCATTTTCTGCCGACGTATAAAAATTGAAGATCTGGAACATCTGATGAAAAGCTCCAAGAGACCAACTACACTATAACATATATGGAAATGGCGCCTTAGCAAAAATCGTTCAACCTGATGAGCATTTTCTGCTGACGTATAAAAATTGAAGATCTGGAACATCTGATGAAAAGCTCCAAGAGAGATTTTTCATCTAAGCGAAACTCACGCGGGCGAAGCCGCGGGCGACAGCTAGTACTATTAATAAAACAGACCTCATCCTACTAAACATTAAATGAAATGGTAGTCAATCGCTAGATCACAAAAGAAGTGCTAAAAAAATGGATGTTATTTCCTTTCTTTCATAATCCCTTTACAGAGCTTCACAGAAACGAAACTAAAAGAAAATCAGCATCTCTGATCGACCAATACCACAGACGATTGGCTTGCTCTTGGCAAATCTTAAGTTTCAAATTAAAATGCTTATGTAAGCTCTTCAGTTCCATATCTGCAGCATTTCCCTACTCTTTCCCTCCTTTTGACGTCGTATTGAGGGCGCTGATGAGTTTCGTAATGAGAAACTTGGACGTGACCTAAAAAGGATTATTCAAAGCTTGTGGCGACTTTTTGTACTTGGTTTTTGAAGTTTCAGGAATGGATATTTTAAAATGAAATTTTGATACAAGTTTATTCACGATTAAAAAGTCCCAAATCAAATAGGTCAATTTTTTAAACGACTGACCAAAAAAGGAGTGTTATGTTTTCAGGGTCCATGTATATAAGTATGTATGTATGTAAGTTTCTTTATTCCACCATAAGTCCTGAACGGCTTGACAGATTTAGATGTGAGAGGTATTGTTGGATTCCTTGCATTCCTCCGAGTGACATAGGCTGTGTGAGTTGTCAGTCGTGTTTTTTATTTTTTAATGATTAGCTTGTTTACAGAGTTCTCTCAAATGATCTTACCATTTGAGTTTATGATAAGATGCTTCCTTTCATAAAAAATGTTGCGTTGTTGTTTAATTCAAATACATACATACAGAAAAATACCTATTCTTAGCTCAATCATAAATCCATGTGTGTCATTTTGCAAGATTTTATTGCAGACAGACACCTAGGTGTCTTTCTTGTTTTAACTAAAATCTTGAAAAATTATTATTATATGTATTACTAAAAAAAGGTTTAAAGAAAAGTTAACTAACAGAATAAATAAAGAAAATAATTTCTAATTTATTAACTTCAAATACAAAGTGATCACTTGATCACTTTATTTAGTAAAGGTTCAATATTTCAAAAATGCTTACTCTTCAGAAATGAAACTGAAATTCATCGTACGTAATATGGATAAACCTGACAACTGAAATCAGCCAATAACTTTCATATAAATTCTGCTAAGAGATGACTTTCGAAATATATGATTTCAAAAGTTCCTTAGGGCACTATTTGTTCTCACTATTTCTAAATTGACTAGCGATTATATTGGTCGAGTGAATGGAACGAGTAAAGTGGTGAGTATGTGTGATGATATCAAATGAATAGATTTATATTTTAAAGTTTACATCAGAAGCATTTTCAGTTATGATAGACAATCAAATTAATATTTCGTCGTATGGTGAAGGTAATGTCATAACACCTAACTCTACTCTGTAATTTTAAATTAATTTAGTGTACTGAAATAGTTTTTATCGCGAAATTCTAATAGGGTAGGAGTCCCAATAAGACTGGGAACTAAAAAATTAATAAATAAGACTCCAAGCTACACACAGCAAGTTTGATATAAAAAAAAGTTTTTTGTATTTAAGTAGTTATAATGGCTGATCTAAATAATGTACTAATGAAAATTATATTTTTGTTATAACAAAAATATAATTTTATAGTTCACATTGTTGAACAATGTGAACTTCGTCGTATGGTGAAAAGTGAAATATCGTTGAAAATATTTTAGACAATTTATTTGGCACTTGCTCTTTCTTTATAGGTACACTAAAAATATGTCTTGATAAACGAACATATGGTTTTGTTTTTCTTCACAATTAATTGCTTGTCGAGACTCGGGGAATACTTTAACTTTATTAACTGCACTTATCGTTTGATAAAAATCATAACTCATTTTGATAAAAATACAATTTTTTTTCTTGCATTGAGCCTACAACTGTTACAAAATCATGAAAGTCAGTTTAGTGTTGAGTTTCGAGTACAAACAATATCAATGAGTACAAACTTTCTCATTTACGAATGTGAAAAACCATGTATAACTTAGGGTCCTTCATAATTACATCTCAATTTTAATTCTTATATTTAACTAGCTTTCGCCCACTCGAATTTCCCATGGGAACCGTGCCTTTTTCCGGGATGAAAGGTACCCTATGTCCTTCTCCGTACTTCTAACTATGTGTATGCGAAATTTCAGAAAGATTGGTTCAGTAGATGAAGCGTGAAGAGGTAACAAACAAAAAAACAATCAAACAAACAAACCAACAATCAAATAAACTCACTTTCACTGTTATAATATTAGTTAGGATTATTTTTTTACGCCGATCACGCCTTTTTCCGTGGGGGTAGGCAGAGACTTGCGATTTCCACTTACTACGATCCTTACAGATCTCTCTTGTTTCCTCTACGCTCATTACTCTCTTCATACATGCTCTCCGGTTATGGGTGCTCCTAATATCTCCCATTTTAAGGAGGTCCGCAATCTGGTCGAAGTGCTTTCTTCGAGGTTGACCCTGACCAACTCTTCCATTCACCTCTGCTTTATAAATACGTTTCGTTAATTTTTTTCATCCATCCTCTCAACAATCATTTTTTTCTGACTATAATTCTATTTCTTCTCTTTACCTTTATACTTTTATGTGGGTATGTATTTTGTACTATGCCAACCACAGTATGTCTGTCCTCTTCAATTGACTCTATCAGATTCATTTATCTATATTGGTTGCCCTTCCTATTTATGCTATCTATTGACTTTTGCTGTCTATAATATGAGTATAACTACTTACATACATACATACATACATAGAATCACGTCTTTATCCCTTACGGGGTAGACAGAGCCAAGGGTCGTGAGACTCGAAGGACACGCTTAGCTGAATAGTGGGCTCTCTGATGGAATAGAGATTCAGGTATAGTGACAGGTTGCTAGCCCATCGCCTATTAATGGAGGAATCCCCAATTTAAAGCCCTTATAACTACTTCAGAAGGACAGTTTCCAGTATCAGGAGCAAACACTTATAGAGTCAACTGTCGAGTCAGAAGGGTGAAAAAACTCGTGCGTAGTTACAGAAGAAATATAGCGTATTAGTGTCAAGGGATAGTATTTACCACCTAAAAATCTCACTGTTGGACTATTGCCTACGCCTTTTTGTTCATAAACCTTGCTGAGTAGATTAGATGATCGCAATAACGTGATTCTGTACTAAAATTAACTGTAAATTTTATTAAAAGAATATTTAAAAAGATAGGTATTTTTAATATAACTTTTACACGGTACAAAGGAGAGGCATCTCAGCAGCAGACAGAAAATGCTGAAATGATAATAAGGTAATTAATGTAACATATCATAAAATGGTCCTACGTTAATATTGTCTTGAAACTTATTGATTTGATCACATAAATTCACTTTTTTATTAAACTGTCTACAAGAGTGATAAATATAACTTATCTTAAATCATTCGTAAAATGTCGCCAAGTGGCCACTTTTGGCGGATAACTCTTACGATGTAACTATGATTTTAACGGGACTTAATTATACTTAAGACTTTCAGAAGGCGTATACACCACAAAAATTGGAATATCTTATTATTCCGATTCCTACACTCATATACATTTACTAAACTGGTAAGCAACTGAACATTTACAAAAATTTAAATATCATCGTTAAATATTATTACAAATGGGGCTTAAGGAACGGCTTAAAACAAATTAATTTAAACCCCTTTGGATCAAAAGTTCATCCACGACGAAAAGTAATACAAAAGTTACTTATCACCAACCTATAAAACAGCAAACGCATATATTTAAAATAGATGTAAAATTCATCTTTATTAAACGCCTGTTCATAAAACAATGAGGTGTAAAGGTGAAGACACGGTTAGATTATTATCATAACAATTATATAATTTCGAACTTTATTTTATGTAACGTTTTCATTTTACGTTTGCCGCCAAAAAGTCCCGCCAGAATATTCAAAACCTCACAAAACATTTTTATTAGCAATCGTAAAGTTGAAGACAATGCTAAAGTGAAAATATTATTGCATCTCTCACGTCTGAATGTCACATAAATGTGTGTCATATAATAAATGTAAGATTCGGTATAGTGTAGTCCGCTAAGTTCGTAGATTCTAGCAACATTATACTTAACTAGCCTGTGCCCGCGACTTCGTCCGCGTGTAATTTACTATTGTTTATATCTCCGGTTCTCAGCGGCGTATCAAGATGAAACCTACGCCAGATTTTAAGTTAGACCTTCAATAATATAAAAGTGAAAACTGTATCAAATTTGATCCAGTAGTTTTTGCGTGATGCGCATACAAACATACAGACAGAAAGACAAATAGATGGAACGACAGACAGTCACAAAGACAAAAATTTAAAAAAAAATGTTTTGACTTTTATTGGTTCTAAGACCCCTCGTAGTTTTTTTTTTTAATCACCTATGTACAGACACAGACCAGTTACAGGTTTATTATATGTATTGATGATGTGTAGCTTAGAGAGAGTAACTGACGATTCGGACACCAGTAAGAAAAATTGACAAATCGTCAATTAAATTAAAAAGTGTTGATTCGGACAGTGTGTCCGAACATATTGACAGCAACTCTTATAAAGCCATTTATCAGTACTTTTTTAAAAGCGTAGAAACTAATTTTTCTCACGTTATGGTAGGAAAATCATGGCTCTCCTTTTCTTAACTTGAAAAACACATTTTTATACTGACCAACTTACTCAACAAACCTTTAAATATAGATAAGAAAAAAATTACTTAATAGTAAAATGCAATGTACTGAAAAACTAGGCATTTTAATAATAATAGCTATACTAAGGCGACTTGAGAACAATCTGATACCAGTGTTCTTTATAACACACTCGACAAGAAAAAAGAATTAATGATGTTTAGGTTGTAGAACTTTTTACAAACTAATAATAAATTATGTAGGTACAAAAACACGATTAAAACTTTTTATTGAATTGTTACTAACCCAATATACTATATTATTTTTGAATATGTATGTCAACTCAATTCAAATCAATTTATTCCGTTCCATCTTTGCTGTCCTAAATATAGTAGATTTTACAACAAGTGCACAAAACGAATCATTTTTATCCGAGACTTTTAGCAGCCCGAGCCGAAGGCGAGGGCTGATAGTAATGTCGAGGATAAAAATCGTTTTGTGGACGAGTTATAAACTCTGCTTTTCACTTCGATTGCGAGGAAATAAATCAAATTGAAGAAATTAATAAACGCACGAAAAAACAAGAGCTGTTTCCCGCCGCTTTATTTTTTTAATCTTACGACATTGATAGGCTTGGGCTGCAGACCTATACAGCCTACTATTAAATTAATTTTGTAATAATATTTTTCTTAAATTAATTTAATAACCTACCGTACTTCAATTTAAATTTTAATATCTTTTATGTCTTAAAAAACACATAAGGCAAATAAATTAAAAGTAAATATTATAAAATAACAAATTCTATCCATGAACTTTTTATCGTGTTTGGCTGTATGGCTCATTTTCTTTGCCTTAATATAGATACATTTATGAGTAGATACGTTAATGCCCTTGTGCACAAAATTCGATTTTGTGCAGCCTATATCCTGCACAAATAAGCACTTTCCGAGCATGAGAAGTGAAAATAGTAGATTTTACAACAAGTGCACAAAACGAATCATTTTTATCCGAGACTTTTAGCAGCCCGAGCCGAAGGCGAGGGCTGATAGTAATGTCGAGGATAAAAATCGTTTTGTGGACGAGTTATAAACTCTGCTTTTCACTTCGATTGCGAGGAAATAAATCACATTGAAGAAATTAATAAACACACGAAAAAACAAGAGCTGTTTCCCGCCGCTTTATTTTTTGTTAATCTTACGACATTGATAGGCTTGGGCTGTAGACTTATACAGCCTACTATTAAATTAATTTTGTAATAATATTCTTAAATTAATTAAATAACATACCGTACTTAAATTTAAATATTAATATCTTTTATGTCTTAAAAAACACATAAGGCAAATAAATTAAAAGTAAATATTATATAATAACTAATTCTATCCATAAACATTTTTTCGTGTTTGGCTGTATGGCTCATTTTCTTTGCCTTAATATAGATACATTTATGAGTAGATACGTTAATGCCCTTGTGCACAAAATTCGATTTTGTGCAGCCTATATCCTGCACAAATAAGCACTTTCAGAGCATGAGAAGTGAAAATGAATTTATTTTAACAACCAATTTTGTTATTCAATTCCAAATCAAGTTCGAATTTCAATTTACGAAATGCTATTGGTTATTAAAACACATTTCTCTGCTCTGGTTGAGACAAGCTCATATAAACCTATTGAGCTGAGATGGACATTTAATCCAGTTTTGGCTAATAGTGGTCATATGACGTAGACCGGCTGAATGTTGTGTAGGCGCGGGATTATCCGGATTAGAAAGAGGGACTTTCACGTTGCCAAGGGATTTTTCTTTATGCCGAGACCTAATCTCAAGTGACTTTTCCTAAGGATTTTTGTACATAAAGATGTGAAAATATGGCTTCGGACTCTGTTTTGGAAATGCTTAATAATAAACTTAGTTGTCTTTAATTAATTGATGGAGAGACGATGTATTGTATATTATTCAGATTTCTAAGATGTTGAAATGGAGGGAAATAGAGATATCTGTAAAGAAATATCGTACCAAATGAAGATTTATAGTCGCTGTCTATTTCTGCAAATAATATTTTTTATAATAAGTACTTATCTGTTAGAGCAACACGGACTTTCTGTTCCGCGCGCGGAAGTCCTTGTTGCTCGAAGGATAGTCCAAATGTTTTATAACATAGACCATAAAAATAATAAACACCTTTGAATTTTTTATACCTTCAAAATAAAATTCGCCAAAAGTTAATAATAGCAATAATACAAATTAACATAAATTAAATTTGCTTTTGTATTCATATCCTGTGATTAAAATAACCGATTTTATATGAAAAATATTTCAGAAGAAAAATCAACAGAGCGAACGATGCCCTCGTTTGAAAACGGACGAATTTGGCGTCAAGTTGAACGCTCTTTACAATCCCTGGGCGGATACTCTGATTACGGGTTAATGTGGGATGTATATTCATGTTTATTTTATACTTTAAACATTATTCATTATTTATTTTTTAAGGTTTTTCCTGAAACGAGAAGGGGTATAGGACGACCACCAGCAACGTGAATGAAAACCGTCACCAAAGATTTGGGACGGGCTCGAGTGGACACACAGGACAGATCGTCCTGGCGCCGACGTACGAGGAGGGCCGACTCCAGATAATGGGACAAGGCATGAAAGAATGATAAGATTTATTTTTTAAGGTTAATTTAGAAACGTGCATTACAACCCTGATGTTTCAGTCCATAGTCTGAGCTTCTCATCAGCTGGGCCTCCTGCCTGTTTGCCTACTTAGTAGCTTAAAAAAAACATTGCAATCATTATTTTAAACAATTGCCTAGTGTGGGGCCAATGTCAATCTTTAGTTTTACTCTTTCCATATCTTCGTCATGTTGTCCTTAAAATGTATGTGTTCTTTTGTCTCAATAAAATATATTTGTAATTGATAGATTTCGTCATATTGTACAGTCGGCTAGCAGCTCGATATCTGCAGATCAAACCGTATGCTTATTTTCATCGACCACTACCTGCTTCCGATGAAGGAAAATATCGTGAGTAAACCTGCACTTTTGTTGATGATTTTTTTAGAAAAAACTAAAATGAAAAATGAAATACAAGTACTCTATAAACATTGACAAGAAAATCGTTGCGTGTGTTTCATTCCACATTTACATGACGAATACAACTTTAGAAAGACAACTTCAATACACAGAAATGAGACTCGATTTTTTACCAAAAACTGTTCAATTTAAATTTTATTAAAATGTTTAAGCAAGCAAGCAATAAGTGCAATTTGAAATTTACGTATAATTGCCTTGAAAACTATTGTATTATTAAAAGTCATAAAAGTTTAACGTATTGAAAGGTTCACTCCTGAAATTTTAATATTTCAACCATTTGATGTCGACAACCCTTTAGGAAAACTTCCTAAATATGAAAACTTAGATTTTGAGATTCCTTCTCGATTAATTAACAAACTATTTCCAAATTGATGCTCCAAGATTTTGGCCTTTAACTTGAGGTTACTTGGCTTTGTTTGGTATTAAGAGAAATTTATATTATTCTTCTAATATTATAAATGCGAAAGTCCTAAAGTTCGAGTTTCGATGTTTGTTACTAGATCACGCAAAATCTACTACACGGATTTCCGTAAAATTAAGTGTAAAGGTAGGATAAAACCTGGTTGCACATATAGGGTACTATAATCCCGAAAATTCCCTCCGAAACGAAACCCCGCGATGCAGATGGTAAACTACAAAGATCCTGGGGTCTCTGTTTCGATGCCAAATTTTGGCCTAATTAGTTTAAATCTTTTTATGAAAAATTTTCACCGCTTTTGCCCCATTGGGGTGAAAATTCCGAAATCCGTTAGTGCTCAAACTTTCAAAAATTTCAAGTTAACCATAAAATTGGAAAAAAATCATTTATTTATTACAATTTCTTTTTCCTGTCTATGGTTTTTACATATAGCTATTTTTGCTCTGCATGTGTTACGAAATTTCATACAAAGCGGAGTGTAGCTGCGAGTCTGAACAAGGCACATTCAGAACCAATTTATATTTCCAAATAAAAATAGTCCAAATAGAGTCGGGGTGAGCTACAAGTTTCTAATTGTTCACAGTCTGTCGACATCTATTGGTTCGAGATTGGATTACACTGTTACTCGCGACCGACTGGGCATTTAAAACCTCTTTCACACTGGAGCAAATTTTTGTCTGTCTGTCTGTATGTTTGTAAGCGCATCACGCAAAAACTACTGAACGAAATTTGATGCGGTTTTCACATTTGTATTGTTGAAGGTCTAACTTAAAATCTCTAAGTACCTGAGATATTAACAATCCTAATCCTATCCTAATCCTAATCCTAACTAATAATCCAAATCCTAACTAATAATATAAATGCGAAAGTGAGTTTGTTTGTTTGTTTGTTCCCTCTTCACGCTTTATCTACTGAACCAATCTTCCTGAAATTTCGCATACACATAGTTAGAAGTACTTAGATCAACATATAGGGTACCTTTTATCCCGGGAAAAAGCACTGTGCCCGTGGGAATCTCACGCGGGCGAAGCCGCGGACAAAAGCTAGTAGTAAATAAATAACGCGCGGACGAGTTCGCGGGCACAGGCTAGTTTCTTAATAAACATGGTTTTGTGTATAATATTTCTTATTACAGTTCCAGAATAAAACGCTTTAAAACAAAATCATCAGCTTTACTTTATAGATTTTCTCGTGCATAAAAAAATTGCAATTCCAAAGATAGCGGTTTTGTTGAGGCGTACTTGCAGAGTCCGTGTATCTAAGACTTTATGTTTGTAAACAAAGAAAGTTGCGACACAAGACGGGGCATCGTCCAGCACAGTTCTAACTTTCTGACACAGACGTTATGTCTCGGTAGAGACCGCACGTGCATCTAGTAGTTTTTAAGGCTTATCCTAAAAATTGTTCTGTTTATTTCTTTTGAGATGATTCTCAAAAGAAATAAACAGAACAATTTTTCGGATCACTCGGTTTTTTCTTCATCCGTCTGATTCGAAACTACTAAATGTCTGCTAAATATAGTTGAAAGGAACAAAATGTCCATGGCCCAAAGATGCATGTGTAATGTTAATAAGTGATTTCATGAGGGCCACTGGTTTTTGACACTCCACTACATCTTTAGATGACCTTTATAACATTGGCTGTATTTAATACAACCATCTGACACTTATATAAACAAGGGTACGCGTGTAAGCGTATACGCAAACTCAAATTCTAAAGAAAATTCGATTCGATTAGTGTGTATATTAGCTGTGTATGTCGTATAAATGTACGTATGTCGCTTTTATGATCTTTTTTTTATTTGTTTAAACTTTATTTTACACACATACAAAAGTACAGTACAAAAGGTGGACTTAATGCTGTCTGACAGACAGTCAAACCTTAGGGTTGAGCAGAGAGTTCATGTGGGTGTAAATCAATTCTATTATACAAATTAATTATTGGTTATTTAAACAGATACGTATAAATAATCTTTATATAATTATTATTCCGATTTCAATAGTTTTTCACACAGATGAATAAAATTGTTGTGTTTATTTCAATGTTTGTCTATGATGTTGGCCGTTCACAGGTGTCGGGCTTACCGGCTATTGTACGAGTATCTATGCAGTCATGCGATAGATTTAAGTCTTAAAGGTACTTAATGAAATCGATGTTGGGATTAAAAAGGGGATGTATAGGATCGAGTTGATCCTAGGACCAGACTATAAGCTATTGGTTAGGTTTCGATTTGCGGACGTTTCCCTCTCTTTGAAAAAGATTTGTGAGTTCAATAGACAAGTTATTCTGTTGGAAGTTTTACAGGATTAGACAGCTCATAGTTCGGTGTAGTGCACGGTAACTAAGGAAAATTATAGTGCCTTGGAGAGCCTCCGTTAAAAAATTAGGATTTTTTTTTTATTTTATATATTTAATATTTTTTTTATAAATGACGACGCAAATGCCTTTAAAATCATTATAGAAACAGTTCAAACGGGCACAAAAGTGACTAACTATGTATAAATTGAAATATTGATATCGGTAAAAAACATACTATCACGCTTGTTTCCCGTGGAGGTAGGCAGAGACTAGAAATTTCCACTTCCTACGGTCCATAGAGCTTCCTACAGTCCTTTCTTTCGCTTCATTGGCAATAGTATAAATTATACCTACTCATAAAATCATACAATGTAACTATTTATAATTTTAAGACCATTGACACTTCCACTTTTCTAGATAGGCTTTAATTCCACTAGTTTAAAATGAAGTGCAGTTAAAAGTTGTACTTTGAACTTACAATGAAAGCTCTCAATAGACTAAGGAGATAATCAAAGTTCAATGCAAGACATCGGAAGCTAAATAAACAACATTTCTCATCTTATAACCGCACATGTGTAAAGCTCGGAGCTTTGCAATTAAGCTAACAACGACAGCTTTAACTCAGCGGAAGCGAGTGGTGTGGAGGGGACAGTCGCGGAGAAAAGTTTTGAGTACAATTTGAGTGAGTTGAGATTTGTTTACTTTATAACTTTGTAGAATTACATAATTTCACTTGCTTTTGTGTAAATATTAGCTCATGGACTTTTGTTTTAGTTATACGTTTAAAATAACAAACTTTATGCTTTCCTTTTTAGTTAGAATTTTAACTAATTAATGTAAGCAAAGTTGTTAATTTGCTTTTATTGTTTAGATATTAATTTTCGACCTATTTTTTTAACAAAACATAAACAAAACGTAGGGTTACGAAGAAAATGGGTTAAAATTTTGACGGATGTCAAACTTTCAGAACTTGTTAATAATACTCCGAAAAATTATGTAATTATTGATGATGAAAGGTTTTTTATTACTATAAAATAATTTAAAACTAAATAGTAGCAAAAAATGTATCAAGTATTTGTAAATTTATATCTACGGTCGGTAACAGCGATATTCTCTTTTTTGAACCATTAAACTCTACAAATAAAAAGACATAACAAAGTTTACTCTTAAACTTTTAAACGACCACTGTATTAAAGTTGTAAAGAAAACACTTTTCGTTAGCATGTTACAAATCGGGGTCATTGACCTCTCTCGCTCGATACCGCCGCAGTCTATGCACTTTGCACCTACAGGGCGCGGTTGTTGCTAAGGGCCAAGGATTATAGAAGCAAATAGATGAATAAAACAAGTAATGTTTCTATGAAAACAAATAAAAGAGATTTAAAAAATTATATGTACACTCTAAGTTGTATATAGCTCGCTTCTTTTCCTGCGTAAAATATACCACCCGTCTTAAATTAAAATTTCATCCATACCATCTGGATAACTGACTGTCAATCACTGTACGTTTTAATAGACACTTTTTGCCACGTGCGACCAAACTGTGGAACCAACTTCCTGCGGCGGTGTTCCCGAACCGATACGACATTGGAACCTTTAAAAAACGAGTCTACATCTTCTTGAAAGGCCGGCAATACTCTTGTGATACCCCTGGTGATGCAGTAGTCCATGGGCAGCGGTGATCGCTTACCATCAGGTAACCCTCTTGCTCGTTTGCCGCCCTATGTTATAAAAAAAAAAATATGCTCCATATTGTATTTAGGGATATCTGTAAGTAATTTTACATTTATTGAGAAATTTTACAAAATAATGTCGCTAACTGCAAAACTAGAGAATTCCTGGACCGATACCGGTCATCTTTTAGTTAAATATTTCTTGAAGTTTTAAGAAGACATTTAAAAAAAGTTAAAAATTCTCACGGGATAGTAATTGTTGTTAAAAAGATGATCTTGCTTCCTGGGACGAATTTTAAAGTTAATCTCCATTCGCTTCCAAGCTTCTTGCTAGGAACTGTTTTTCGCGATGCTATTTTCAATCTGATAAAATAACTAAAACAGTTTTGAACATCGAGTGCGCGTTCCATTTCGATTTGATTTTATCTTTAATTTTCAATCTAAATATTCATTGCGTCAGAATTTATCTATTTTTTGGCATTTTTTTACCATATTTGTTCGTATTTTATTTATACTAGCTATGCTCCGATGCTTTATATCTTTGGGTACTACTGCACTGCTTCTGCAATAAATATAGCCAGGTGTAAAAGTCAATGGATCCTGTCAACTTGTCCGCGACTTCGTCCGCGCAGAAATTACTGGTAGTGTTAGTATCTCAGGTGCTACGCTAGATTTCAAGTTTGACCTTCAGCATACAAATAAAATTTCATTCTGTAGTTGGGACGGCACGATCCTTTATATCCCGAATTCCCACAGAAGTGGAGCCTCGGGGCTCAGTTAGTATTTCCAAGTTAAAAGCGAATTAAATACTTATTGAAATATCCGAAACACTCCCCGACGGATCAGTGGCCGTCGCTGTATTGACTCGTCTGATTGATCAAACATCTCGCTTTGAATAAACATAATTACGAACGTCTAACGCGAGACCTTCCCATTTATTTTAATAAAATTAGGAATAAATGAGAAAGATTTAAAGAAAGAAATTGAAAAATTTAAATAATTAAAAACGTACAACCGCACAAAATCAGTTGCTGCTGTTTTCTTTCGAAATGGCAATTTACTAAATCTACCATTTTCAAATATATTTTTTTAATTAGTACCTATTTTCATATGTTCTATACAGACAGATACATACCTACATCTTTTGACAGTGCATCTCATACAAAACGCATCATAATTCAACGCAAAAAAATGTTGATGATGAATTCTTTGGAGAAAATGATACAATGGAGTTTAGCGCCGCCGGTTCTTAATTCATTTATTTTTTGTCAGACATGAGTACATAAGGGTCTTAAAATTATAAAATACAGTTCTGCATGCTGCGCCATGTAGCTGTCTTGGCCATTTGCGCCTTGGAAGCGGTAATAATCTTAGTTATAAAAAAATACATATGTAAAATTGGACGCTGACTGATTGGTATATCAGCTCAGAAACAAACCCGCTGAACGTAGAAACTTGAAATTTTGCAAAGAGGTTGTTAAGATAGCGTAAGTGAGCACTAAGAAAGGAATTTTGGAAATTCTACCCCTATGGGAGTGTAATGGCACAGAATTAATTGGTAATGGCTAAATTTACGCAAGCTCAGCCGAGGACAAAAGTGAAATTTTATCCAAAACTTAGAAATAAAGTACTCTATAAAACAAAAACTCCCTTTGTCGAATTCTCGATTACATAAATCGGATACTTCCGAACTGGGTTACGTTGTACAATCGAATATAATTTTTCTTGGAAAAGTTCGCGAAACCAGTGCAAGTAGGTGACCGACCCTCGAAAGGCCTCGTGGCTTGAATAAAAACCATGAATCATCAGCCATATTGAATTCGGACGGTAACCTAGATTTTGGCGAAATGCTGCCATTACATACCTACGGCTACCTAGCAAGTATTTTCGAAAACCACATTTTGGTATAGTCAACACGTCACGTCAGCCTATCCTTGCATCCTACTTCCTATCCTACTTCCTACTAATATTATAAATGCGAAAATTTTTGATGTGAGTTTGTAAGGATGTTTGTTACTCAATCATACAAAATCTACTGACGGATTTTGATGAAATTTTGGTATACGGATAGAAAAATACCGGGAATGGCACATAGGTTACTTTTTATCGCAAAATTCTCACGGGAGCGAAGCCCCGGGGCGCAGCTTTAAAACTAAATGTTTCGTGTTTTAGAAATGAAAAAAAAGATCATTGATAGACAAAAATCTAACAACACAGTTTTTAACAATAAAATGAATTCGAAAATTCATCTATAATAAAATAAAAATGAAGTAAACAGCTCTTGGAAAATACATTTTCAGAAATACATGTACTGCGTCTCAAGTGTTTGCCGTTCAGTCGTCCATAAAATACAACCATTTATGTTCAGAGATGTCGCATTTTTGGAGAAAAGACAAAAAATATTCTATTTTATCAGTCGAATAGTTCGGAAGATCAATTTGAACGTTCAATATGACTGGCCTCTCTTAAAATGTTACAGAAATTTGATATCTTGCCTGCAAAATGTCGCAAATACTGGATATATTGCCATGGAGCACCTTTACAAAGATGCAAGAAAACAATAAATCATTTTTTTCTTCTATATGTAAAAAAATTCTTAACAATAATAAAAAATTTAGGGCTTAATAGATAAATAAATAATTATATACGGACAGATCACACAGATAAAGCAGATGTAACAGTAAAGTTTGTTATAAAATCAGGCCTTTATAATTTTATTCTAGAAAGTAGTGTAATTTTCAAAATTAATTACTTACTGATTTGTATTGTATTATAAATCTATTTATTCTACCTACGCAATACGTACGCATTTCCCATTAGTATGATTTAATGTGTATTACTTACTGGAAATGTTTATGATATAACTGTTCGGTTTACGCCTAGTATCAGGGATCGTAAATTAACACAGATTATATCAGATATTTACAACAAAGTCAAGGTCAGATAGTTATGAAAGACGCACAAGTTATGTTTGTTTACTTAACTGCGTATCCAATTAACTACGATATTTCGATCTTTATATTAATTGGCAAAGACATTGGAGTCTGTAAAGATATACAATCTTTATTTGTACATACAAACAATAAACAAAACCGGCCAAGTGCGAGACAAACTGGCGCACCGAGGGTTCCGTACCTACATGTTTATAAGTATTATGCACAATGCACATACATTATTATTATTACCTACTTTAACTAGAAGATACTATTTTTAAAACAAATTTTACATTGCAGTTCTATCCATAGTCACTTTTCTACAGATTTCTTCTGCACCAAGCGCAAATGATAATTTCGTAATAGTAAATTCTTATTTCTTGTAAAAGTATTTATCTACATAGTTACAGACGGAAAATTGTATGATTCTTAGTCAACGGAAAATACTTCATATTTCATTTATTTATAATAGTTTTTAATTTCCTTCTGAAATCGCAAAATATTCTAAAACTTGGCGACTTCCAATAATTGTTACAGTTATTACCTATGTAGTTCTTACCAACACCTAAATTACGTAACCTACATAGCAGGGTAAACGACCCTAATGATGGCCACATCTGTTGCTGACATAACTGGCCGTGCCCCAAAAACCGTTTGTATGTGTTTCGTACTATAGGCTAATAAAAAAAGTGTTTCGTGTCCTAAACGAAACAGGTAAAAATGAGGAAGAACAAAATTTATGATTTGAATTACTTGTCTCATTTGTGTGACGAATTATGAATAGAATGTTGTAATTTCGAAAATAGGAAGACAAAAAAGTGTTTCGTAATTTCCATAAAGTAGATTTTTATTTATCCGGTTAATTTTTTTTTATTAGAATGATAAAAATTAACTGGTCTCCTGCCGTGGGACGAATTCGTATCTTTATACAGGCCGAAACTGCAACTTTTATTCTAGCGGACGAATTTTAGGGGACGAGTCACAGTACCGACTCGCAAATTTTTTCGGGCATACCGAGATTATAGGTAATCTATACTTCTACCTCTATCTATACTAATATAATATGTATGAAGAAGTAAATTTTGTGAATTTGTTTGTAGGAAATAATCTCCTCGATTTTGAAAATTCTTTCACTAATACAAATCTACATTATTCTTGAATGCATAGCATACGACTTATGTACGTCCCGCGCGAAGCCAGGGCGTAGAGCTAGTTATATATAAAAGAGAACTGCTGATTGACATATCAAGCCGCTGAAAGTAGAAATTCAGTTGTGAGGTTCCCAGGGAAAAACGAGTGTATTACAACAATATTGTTGATACAAAGATGGGCTTGATACAAAGTTACCTGGTAACTTTGTATCAAGCCCGTATTATGAAGTTGGTGGACGAATTCCAACAATTAGGTTATCCTTTTGACGTCCCTAGGTAACGGTCGTTAGCCCAAAGTTAGTACATAATATCTCGATGGCCCAAAGTAATTTATGTTAGATGACATCTGAAAACTTCAAATTGTAGTACTTTGATAGCGTCAAATTGTGTCTTTGAAAATTTTATGAACCCATCGATTTCAAAAAATTATCGATCTGCTGGTAATATTCGTATGTGGAATTGTATTTTTATGACCCAAATACAACTAAAAGTTAAATCATAAAAGAAATATCAAGAACGTAGATACCTATCTATCATTATGACGTCTCGTCTTTATTACAAGCTACACCTAATGTTCCTAGTAACCTAGTTCGTAGAGGGTGAGTGGCCCGCTAACCGTCCACCTGTCAGCGCTGACGATCGATGGCCTGTGAAAGATGGCACTGATTCTTGACACAAATTTTATTATTACCCTGTAAGTAAATTGGCTCGATATTTTTAGGCCAAATATTGAGCCAATTTGCTTACAGAGTATTGATAAAAATGTGTCAATATCACTTTACCTTCCTGAAAAGAGTTTCTAAATATAACAGTTTCTAAATATATAGAAGAAGAATAATCAAATAAGATTATTTTCGTTCATAATTAACTCACAAATAATAGGAAGTTAGTTTCTAAATATATACAAAAGAATAATGAAATAAGATTATTTTCGTTTATTAATTAAGTACCTAACAAAGAAAAGGAAGTACTTTAAATTAACTTTTCAATTAAATGATTACCTAGCACTCCGCTTCACTTAGAAAA
This sequence comes from Ephestia elutella, assembly GCA_018467065.1. NCBI lineage: Eukaryota > Metazoa > Arthropoda > Insecta > Lepidoptera > Pyralidae > Ephestia > Ephestia elutella. Next base: position 957,416 of record CM031569.1, read on the forward strand.
TACAAACCTAAAAAGTTTCCAGGAACTCAATAGTATTGTTTTATCTTCTTACATTAATAACAACAATAATACTACTTATAAAAACAAAAGTTTGGATGTTTGTGTGTGTGTAGATGTAAGAATGTTTGTCTTTATTGTCATGATTTTGATGAAATTCGGTACATGGATTGGATAGGGTATTATTTGGAATACAACAACTACAACGTACAAGTGTAAGTTAGTGGTAAAAACTGTTTGGGCTATGTATGACCTTGTATTTATTCGAACATATGTACTAAACTGTGCCTAAAGTTTTTTCAAACAAAATTAAGTATTCCAATAAAATTTGTGAGGATGTTTGTTGCTCAATAACGCAAAATCTACTGGACGGATTTCAAAAATTTCGTATATGGGTAGAAAAATACCGGGAATAGCATAATAAGGTACTATTTATCCTAAAATTCCCACAGGAATTAAGCTCCGGGGCGCAGCTAGTATAAGGTATGTTATTCGTGAAGCACGGAGCCTCAGGCTGCATCAAGCTTTTTTCGTTAAGATTTGTATCAAAATCTTATTTTTTTAATGGTTGTTATTTTATAGCGTCTAATTTTCTCTAGACATTAAAAAAACCCGTGCAGCCATTACTCCAAGCACCTCGTTTGTCTCAAATCAGCAATGCACCGGAGATAGCGTTCATTTTAATAACCAAATTTAGCACTTACAAACTCAAGAACTTTCGCAAGTTTCCAGGACATTTCAACTACTTCTGGAGTGACCATTATGGAGTTATTGACTTCTTACAGACGATTTGTTTTAGAAAAGTTTTGGTTGGAAAATTTACGTACGCGTTGAAGAAAAGTGTATCCCAAATTAATTTAAAAGACAATCATATATTTCATGCATTGAACAATTTTGTTTTTTTAAATTGTTTATCAACTTTTTTCATAAAACAACAATTTATAATTGTAGCTAAGGCCCTTCAGTATATTTTATCATTAGTATAAACGAATAAACATTCGTTAATTAATCGTAATAAAATAACACCTTTTGCCTCGAAAATTAGGTCGTCTATACACCTACGCACAATAAAATGAGCACTTCGGTACCCACAGATCTCTCAGGCCGCGGCCCCGTCTATGTAGAAGTGTATAGGAGAAGTCTATGTCCAGCAGTGGACTTATTATAGCTAAGATAATGATGATTGCCGTATTTATAGAGGAGATTTAATAATTTCAACGAAATTTGAACCGCTCAAAATTTTGAAATGGGAACAGTTTTTTACTTATTCAGAAAATAACAATTTTGTTCGTTCATCAAAAGAAAGCCCCGAAGTACATAATGAAAATTGATGTTTGCAATTGAAACCAAAGGGCCCGAATAAAGTAGCTCGCATAATGACACGAAGCCATCTTAATTTGGTTTTGAGCAATTTTTTCCGCAAATTTGAGCACCGCAAATCTGTTTGGTTACTTTTGGATGTCGCTCATAGACTTTAAAAAAAAATGGACTAAGCTCTTTGTAGCAACATGTCGGTAACTTTTTTTTCAGGGATTGGGATGACGAATCGTGTAAATGTTTGTGTATGTTTATTCATAATCATTTTATTCCTTTAAAACACATAATCTTCCACCACAACATATAATCTTCGGATGTGAAACTTTTTCAACTTATGTGCAAGGAAGAGAGAAGATAAGTTTGTAGACAAGTATTTCTTTATTGTAAGAAAATAAAAGTCAAGTCCATAACAATACAGATTTCAAAAAACTATAATTAATTCAGAATCAAAACTAAGGGTAGGTACTTATAATAAAAGTTTTGAATTTTTTGTCTCTCCTCTCCTATTTTTTAATTGAGATTTTGTACTTTTTGCAGCTTGACCAATCTAAGCTCCACGAGTCTACGTCAGTCGTATACGAGAAAAAGTCCAAAACCCCGGTTTGCTAATGAGACGGCCTTATTAACTCCCGGCTCATGGAATTCTGATCCGCCCTTCCAGTTTTTTTAATAGATATTTTTTCCATTTTCTAAATCTATCTTGATTATAATTTTACCCTAACCTCCAGTATGTTTACGCAAAATTTCGGGATAAAATTTCCCTATGTATTAATTTGTTTTACCAAGTTGTACCGATATCACTTTTTATACTTTAGGACTGCCTAAAAAAAGTGGGTTGGATTTTCAGGGCTAATATATGCATATATTAGCCCTGAAAATTCCTAAACGCATTGACAAACATATGTACTATAGGTATCTATGGTATTCTTAGGTACTTTATATTATCACGAAGGCGCAGTCGTGTTTGTATTTTTTTTAAATAAGTTATGTAAGTTTTGTTTAAAAAAACAGTTCGTTAAAATCCTACTAACTTTTGTATTTATAATATGAGTTTCAAATGAGAGTAACATTATATTAATTTTAATAATGAAAGTCAAATTAATAAATGATGAACATTAAAGTGCTCTTGGGAGTTCCCGCCTTGTCAAATTTTCCTTGAAACTTTTTCAGTCTTTGTCTAAATAATATATTATCTCTATAACTGACTTTTGAAAAGGCAATATTTTTTAATGTTTATCCCTCTGCGTCGACGTCTTGCCGGATTTTAAAAATCCGTTTTGTTTTCTTATTCTTAGTAAAAGTCTGCTTTCATGATAGGTTAGTACCTGACGACTATATGAATGTAATCAAAATAGATTTTATGTACGTGTATGTAGAGAATGATAAAAGTTAAAGAAAATATTTTTTTATGTAGTATGAAATGGGTCGTCAAACAGTTTTAACGGTTTTCTTTTATAGACAGTTGATTTACGATATTTCCTTTTTCCAAAAAATAAACACGAGCAAGTCGTGCAATCTTAGCTCATTATCATTATTATATTTAGGTTATTTACATGAAAATTTTTTTAAGTTTTTATAAGACTGTATGGGACAAATTTGCTCAAAATTGTGTATATAAGATGGACTCAAACACAGAAACAAGTACAACAACAAAATCCCAAACCGCAAACAAATATTTGTCACAAATATTTATTCACACTGGCAGTATAATCTATATGTAACTCCAGGTGACGCTGGCAGCCGTTTTGACCACTACACCCCTTAGCAGGAAAAATCACTCTGTTAAAAGGTAAGTTATTCCGATAAAAAAATTTTCCCAAAAAAATGAACCGACTTCCATTGTAAAACTTAAAATCATGAAATAACTTAAAAGGCCGATTAATCAAAAATAAAAATGTATTGGCATGCTACCTACTGATTGAGGTGAAGTCGGTGCCAAGTGCAAGGAGTAAGGATATTAGGCATTTTAATTATACATGATTAATTTGGCACCGACTTCACCTCAATCAGTAGGTAGCATGCCAATACATTTTTATTTTTGATTAATCGGCCTTTTAAGTTATTTCATGATTTTAAGTTTTACAATGGAAGTCGGTTCATTTTTTTGGGAAAAATTTTTTATTTTATCATTTTTAGTGCACTTGGTGCAATTTTGTTGTCATGAAAACTTAAACTTATTTTTTCACTGGCCAAAATTTAAGAAATCAAAACGTTTTATGTCAGTTTGATTTAAAATGTCAGAACTTGTCAGAATTCCACAGAATTTTTGACACATAAAAAGACCAAGGGTCCGCGACGACCAACCTTTCTTATTTTAAAAATGCTGAATGTTTTTCTGTTTGGGATATACGTGTAAAAAAGATTAGCGACTACGCATGAAGTTTGAATATTAATTGCTTATGCAGGTAATATGGATAGCAAAAGTGAATTTTATAGGTCGAAAGCACCTTTGGGGACCTCTCAAAGTATTATTAAATTCAGCTATAATAATAAAACAAACATGACTATAATTTAGTAAAGTTACAGTGTCTGGCAGGGGTTTATATCTGCACCAATGGCTTGGCAATGAATGGCATGATTTCTCATATTATTCGGAATAAAACCTTAAAAAAAAACTTTTACTTTAAGGAAATTACGCTACCACTTTAAATATTTTGATTGCTACAAATTATCTGCCTAAGCAATCATGATCCAACTTTTATAGTCGCTAATCTCTATTTCTGTGTTGGGGACATGCATAGAGAATCTTGAGTTTTCATAAAATAACGAAGTGCATGCTGTCGCGGGCTTTTGCTCTATAATCCAATGTTTGAATTTTTATATTTTGTTAGGTATCTTTAAAATTACCGAACAGATTCTGACGTGGTTAAAATGGGACCAACTTGGGAATAAACTATTTCGAATAAAACAATAATTTCGGAAATCAGTCCACTATAGGCGGAGAAATCGGCGAACATACATAAAAAAAAACATACATACATCGAAACATATAACCTCCTCCTTTTTTGGGAAGTCGGTTGAAAAACAAAGGAACTTCAAGCTTGATTTCTCACAGCTGTTTCTCGGAAAATTTTCACAAAACTGGAAATCTAAAAATATTATTTTGCCCTTTAAAGACCTAATGGGGTAGTCTTCTAGCGCAGGTGGTTCTAATAGTTTTTGTTTTGATACCTATGTTTTGTTTGATATCAAGGATTTCGTACCTACCTGAACGAAATAAGTTTTTTACAAAAATAAATAAAACATTCTGTGAGACTGTCTTTCTTTAGTCGTATTCCTCGTGACTGACGGTCGTGATCATTATATGGAATGAAACACACACAACGACTATCTTGTCATGTTAATGGAGTGGTTTGCCATTGCCTTCTCCATTTCACACAAAATGGTTATCAAACCATCAACCAAAGTGCAGGTTTCCTCACAATGTTTTCCTTTACCGGAAACAAGTGGTGGTCGATGATACCATACATGAGTCATATTGGTAAACAAACTCACATAGCACGGGCAGGATTCGAACCTGGGACCTTTGCCTCTGCCCTACAACTCGGCCACCACCTATTCTTGAAACCCCACCGCTTCCGTTCTGTGAGACAAGCTGTTCTAATTTATCTGGCGAGATTTGACCCAGACATAATAACTAACAAGTAATCATTCCTAACAAAAAGTCTAATAAAATAAAAACTTGTAAAAATCAAAACCCAACAGGTTACAATTTCAGTTACTGTTGTCTTACAGTTTCATGATAGTTAATAACGCATTATCATCTAATTAACAAATAAATGAAGTACCGAAAACAAAGAACTTCTTTTTAGAAAGTTCATTAAAAGGAGTTAATTTTAAGTTTCAAAGAGTTTGTAACAGCCAGTCGTTGCCTTTACAATGATCGTAAAAGTAACAGATGTCCGTTCGAGGTGGGAGTCATTCACCCTCTTATCAACACATTGGTAAGGAAGTCACGTTACCGTTACTGTTTAAAAAGGCGCGTTTACATTGTGAACCCGAAAGAGACGATTTAAGAATCGTCCGGAAACGAAAATGGCTTTTTGCAGCACGGGACAGAGGTGAACGGCACAAAAAGGTCCGACAAAAATAAAAAAGAGGTAATGTACAGTATAAATATTGGACAATCTTTTACATTTAATGAGGGCTATCGTATTTACGCTCACTAGTTGGGGCTACAGTATGGTCATGTCAATGGTACAATACTGACATTTGAATTTGACACATTGACATTGATAGCGTTGTACTATCTGACAGATGACTGTCCTTACTCGTAGGTGATATCTGGTGGAATTGTAAGCGATGCCCCCATTACTGGGTAAAGGCTACTTGCATAGACTACATATTTTGTACGCTAAGACAATTTATTAAAGACTAGCTGGCGCCCGCGGCTTCGCTCGCGTTAATCCTTTCTTACCGGATGCCTACGTCATAACATCTACCTGCAGGCCAAATTTCAGCCCGATCCATCCAGTGGTTTGGCCTGTGCGTTGATAGATCACTATGTCAGTCAGTCAGTAACCTTTGAGTTATATATATAGATATAGATACAGAAGATATGAAGCACTCTTCATATCATCACGTTCTTTACATATTTAAAATCAGTTTATTATCATCCGCACTTCCTATGACCGCAGCCTTAGTTTAAAATCTTCGTTTTCTTAATTGCCAGATAGGAAAGTTTTCCTTTCAGTCCTAAGTGATTAGGATATTCGATTCAAACCTATCTAGTTACTGTGAAACAAAATTCTATTGTTTAATTTGCTTAAGTGTTAAGTTTTGTCTTTACCTATTATCATTTTGGATTTTTATTGTATTTATATCTTTTAATTAACACTTTCTTTTAAAAGCGAATTAAAGAACGAAATCACCAAAATCTCTAAGTAAGAGATTTCCAATAAACCGATTAAAAATTGTTCGCCTTATCGAATCGATTTACTAATAATACAGAGAGATCCTTACTAATATTATAAATACGAGAGTGAGTTTATTTGTTTGTTTATTTGTGTGTTTGTTTATTACCTCTTCACGCTCTATCTACTGAACCAATCTTCCTGAAATTTCGCATACACATAGCTTGAAGTACGGAAAAGGACATAGGGTACCTTTCATCCCGGGAAAAGCACTGTTCCCGTGGGAAATTCATATGGGCGAAGCCGCGGGCGAAAGCTAGTAAATAATAAAATTAAAAACAAAAACTAGTGCCAATTGTTTGATTATACAGCGGATGCAAATTTCAAACTTAAACTCGCTGACAAACTCGAAGCAGATATAAACAAGTAGCATTTGTCAACCAGTAACAAGTTGGAGCTAAGTTGGAGTTGATGAGATAACGAGCTGTGGAGTTCACTCGGTCACCGGTTTGTTGTTGCTTCACACAGTTTGTCAAAGTTAGTCGGCGAATGTATTGAATCGGTAGGTGGGTTGTGACTATCACAATCATAGATCACAATCCACGGAGATACTTCTCAGTATGAAGTTTATTTATATGAAACTTAGTTCACTAAATGGTTAAAGGCAACTTCAGGGTTGGTCTCTATGAGGGAGTAGAGATGTTTATTATATGATATTACTCATTGACGAAATAAGAATTTTGAATGACGAAATTCTATTCTCATCCCGCACAGATTGTAAAAGTCAATCAAGGGAAAGGGCTTTAAACTGGGGATTCCTTTACTCATAGGCGATGGGCTAGCAACCTGTCACTATACCTGAATCTCCATTCCATCAGAGAGCCCACTATAGCTAAGCGTGGCCTTCGAGTCTCACGACTCTTGGCTCTGTCTACCCCGTAAGGGATAAAAACGTAAATCTATGTGTGTAAATTTTATTGCGCTTTGGAGGCGGTATTAACCTTAGCTTTAAGTAATTTTCTCACACATCTCATCTCCTCTCCTCTCCTCCTGTTGTGGACATCGGAAGAACTCTGTGGCGCAGTGGTCAGCACCTACAATGTCTGGTCATGGCCCATCATGGTAAAGGCCAATGCCCCAGGAGTGGGAACATTAAATAATGTTAAAGATAACACTGGGGTCAGGGGTCAGGTCCAGAGTTTTTCTCATCGCGAAAATAAAAAGCATTTTTTAATATACCTACTACAACATAGGCAGATTAAAAAAAAATGTTTAAAAATATTTGTATAAATTTTCGTAAGGTACCTAATAAAAACATTGTCAATTGCCAATATGTCACCAACTCCCAAATACAACGTATTGGAATATTTATCCATGCTTTAACGTCAGTTGAATGTCACCGAGGTTTATCGATGTGTCAGGAGTGGGAATATCTGAATATATTTCTGAAATACCGGTTATCATTTTATTTATCCAATAACGATTTGAACGCTTCGCAGTTTTAATAATTCGGTTTTAAACTATTTTTTTTTTGTTTTCAGAAAAAAAACTAGTTGTTCTAAGGCTGTTAGAGTAAAAATTTGGAAAATTTTCAGAAAACTATTATCAGATAGACCCCAATCGGTTTAACGATTTATTCCCGCTATCATCAGCATTTGTCCTCCGCTGGGAGACATCGGGAAGAAAGGTAAGGATATAGCAACTTTTTTCCATAGTGGGACACATAGTTGGAAACAGCGGGAAAACATTCCTTCGGCCGTTTTCGAAACCAAAATGTCGAAACCAGTTTCGAATAACTAATAATATTTCTTTAACCGAAACTAGTTTCCGAATAATAATAATTTTTCTGTTTTCGAAACTCGTTACCAATTAAGAAAAATAATTCTGTTTCCGAAACCGGGTTTTTTTGTGTACATATGTATAACTGATTTTGTGTCAAATGTTTTTTACTTTATATGTTACTAGCTTTTGCCCGCAGCTTCGCCCGCGTGAATTTCCCACAAGAACAGTGCTTTTTCCCGGAATGACAGGTACCCTATGTCCAAAGTCAAAGTCAAAATTTTTTATTGAAACTTGGCCTTCAAAGAAGGCTCTTTTTCACGTCGATAACTAATTATTTAATCATAATATATTATGTCTCAAAGGTACAAACTACTAGCATTTCGGAACGACCACTGCTGAGAAGAAATGCCGAAAGAAACTCATGAAACAGTTTTGGTCGCCTAATATGCCAGCTATTTATTAACTTTATACATACACTAGATTGTGTACAGTCAAAAATAAAATATAAGAAAAAAAAAAATATATAATAAAACATGTTATGTTTGTCATCAAGTAACCACAATAAATTGGTTAAGAACAAAAAATAAAAGTAAAATGCGAATCAGGATCGAAGCAGGATCCACCTGGCAACACCCGTTCACGAGTTGACGGGAGGGTCAGCCATCGCAAAGCTCAACCATAATAGAGGGAACCTTACGACCCGGCCCGCGACGCCGTCAACAGTTTGAACATTTTAGAAAAATAAATATTTTCAGTCACTTGAAGATCACAATACACGTACATGTTTAACAATTAAATGTCAATGTAATTAAATTTAAAAAAAACAAGGAAAGGTTATTATTCACAATAACAAAAATATGCAATCAAGTGTGGAGTGGCGAAGTTGTAGGGAGAGACCAAGCTTTTTTATCGTTCAAATAATCACTTATTGTGTAATACGCTTTATTCATCAAAGTATGTTTTTGTAGTAAGTTTTTAAGATATGTTTTAAATTTTTGCATAGGTAAATTTTTGTAATGACCTACTTAGAAAAGTTAAAAAAGAACATGACGCTAAGGAACTAAATAATGCAGGTAATAATAGTAGACAACTCTGGCAAGCTATCAATAAAATCACAAACAGAAATAAAGCTAAAAACTCTTCAGTTCACTTATCACAATCTGCGAATGATGTAATCAACTATTTCGCAAATGTGGGAAAATCACTGGCTGAAAAGATTCGCAAGGAAAATTTCAAACCACCCGAAATGTCTCGGAAATGTGTTTCACCTCATTCATTTGTTCTCTTACCTACGGATGAAGCTGAGGTGCTTTCCTTGATCTCTTCTCTTAAGTCTAATTGCTCCGTTGGATGGGATGGAATATCGAATATTGTTATTAAAACTCATTCACAACTTTTAGTAGGTCCTATAACCCATATTTGTAATTTATCACTGTTAAATGGTATTTTTCCGAAAGCATTAAAAAAGTCTATCATCCATCCAATTTACAAGAGCGGAGATAGGAATCAGGTTAGCAATTATCGTCCTATATCTATCCTCCCAGGGTTATCCAAGATTCTCAAACGTCTAATCAGTTTGAGACTAATAAAATATTTAGATAAATATAATATTCTATCAGAATCACAGTTTGGCTTTCGTTCCCAGAAATCGACTTCTGATGCTGTACATGTCCTTACAAATTATATAGTCGAGAACTTGGATGCTGGGAGAAAAGTAGTTGGCATCTTTTTGGACTTGGCCAAAGCTTTCGATACAATATCTATCCCAATCTTGCTGGCTAAGCTAGAACGCATTGGCATCCGCGGAAATCAGTTACAGCTTTTTCGGGACTATTTATCTGATCGAACGCAATGTGTCAAGCTGGGTGATTGCGTCAGTGAGGACAAATGTGTTGAATACGGTGTCCCCCAGGGTAGTATCCTTGGCCCTGTCCTTTTTCTCGTATACATCAACGATCTGTGCAATGTAAATTTGATAGGAGGAAAGATTGTCACATTTGCCGATGATACCGCTCTTTTATTTAGTGGCGATTCTTGGAGAGAGGTCATTGATACTGCTCAGAAGGGTTTTAATATTGTCACTATGTGGCTACAGCATAATGTCCTTAGCCTGAACCCAGACAAAACAAAATTCATTTCTTTTTCAATACGAAACAATCCACTTCTAACTTTATTTCCCTTCTCGATTAAAGCACATTCTTGTGAGTTTCAAGATGCTGACTGCTCTTGCCCCGTTTTGGAGAGGGTTAATTTCGTCAAATATCTGGGTGTTATAATTGACTATAAATTAAATTTTGAACAACATATAGACAAACTGACAGACAGACTAAGAAAACTTATTTATATTTTTAGGAATTTGAGAGCTGTTGCATGTCATAAATTACTTTTATCTGTCTATTTTGCCTTGTGTCAATCGCTTGTACAGTATTGCATAGGTGTATATGGTGGAGCATCTAAAACTTCCCTGCTTAAACTGGAAAGAGCACAGAGAGCAGTATTAAAGGTTATGTTTTCCTTGCCATTTAGGTTTCCAACTATTGATTTATATCGTGTTATGAAGTAAAATAACAGATTTAAAAAGTAAAAGTTATTTATGTTCAGTTAAATATAAAATACACAATACAATTTAAAATTAAAAAAATACACTGGGAAGGACACGGGCACGAATAGACGAAAAGAGATCACGGACACGGACGGAATACCCGGGGAAATACCGACACGGGGTAAGTCGGACAACCGGCACAATTCCGACAGGGGTTCTACTGGCGGCACAACAGGTATGAAGGTGGACTGGCATGGTGGACGCCTTCTCCACTGACAAGCGCGAGGCACCGACTTCAAAATGTCAAACTGCCTCAACAGCAACAGCTTCAATCCACAATAGCCTCTGTGTCCTTGATAGCTTCGACGTTTCTTGATAGTTTTTTAGAGAGAATAGTTTTTTTTACGTCGCGAAGGCTTGCAGGGTCCCGGGGTCAGCAGGCCCCGGGACAAGACCTTTAATTTCGCTCCGCGCTCCGATTTCTCGGAGAAGTGAAGACTGACCCGTTCTGACATTCAGTGTCTTTATATAGGCCTCGATTTAGAATTTCGTATTGCTTCATAATTTTCAAATAAAATACGAAATTAGAACATTTGTGAAGAGGTTCGCATAGAAATTTATAGAATTTTAGAAAAATAAAATCTGATTTGTCACAATCCTTGACAATCAAAATTGTTTATAATAAGGAAAGACATAAATAATTTTAATAAAATTTAAAGAAGTGATCATCGAAAAGTGTAGAAAAGTACATTAAATATGTTGGAAAAGCATATATACTATAAAACAACCAAAAATGAAGATATAGCGGTAAGTTTAAAGAAATATTCCCTAGCAACGTAGAAATTTTACAATATAAAGTGTAAAAAAGAACATTTTGAGCTAAATAAGTAATTATAATAGTAAAATAGACAAGAATAAAAGTAAAATAAACATGAATACACTACATTTCCCCCAAAACCCCTGAAAATTTTTACACTAGGTGAAAATTTTGAAGGTTAATAGACAACACTTTCATACCAGCCTATCATACCAAATCTTACATATTACAATAAACCTTTCATACTAAAATCGATCAAACTTAGGGGTAGGGCTCACAGTCAATGGCTCCTACTCCAAGATAAGTACCTGCCTAGTAGTACTACGTAACAGTTGGCTTATTTAAGGAGTTGTAATCCGCTCACGTTGAAATCCCATTGATGATGAATGATATATGAATATGATATGACTGAAGGCTTATTTTATGAGTAGTCAGCCGCTCATTAAAAAGAAAGTAATGTAATAAAGATATGATGAAAATATATACAGGAAATAATGAATGTATGTAAGTATAGTAGTATTTCTTAGGTATAACAAGGGCTTATTTTATGAGTTGTCAACCGCTCAAAGAAAGAAATAAATAAAGAGTACGCAACGCAAACTTGCGTAAAGAGAGTAGTGCACATTAAGTAATGCAAGGTAAAGACTCAACACAGGACTGTGTAGAGAGATGTAGTAGAACATTAAAGTTTAGTTCTTTAGTGGCTTAAGAGCCGATGATAGCAATGAAAATGAAAGGAAATGAGAAAATGCCAAAAATGTAACTAGTAATTGAAGATGGGAACAAACAAAAAATAAAGTATATACATTAGTCAAGTAAAAGTAAAATTAAAATAAATTCTAAGTCTTGATATCCTTAATGTGCCATTTTGCACGAGAACCGCTAGCGTCCTCAAGGATAAATACCAGTGGAGAGAGTTTTTGTATAACTTTACACCGAATGAATTTAGGCGCTAATTTGGCACTAAAGTAAGAACCGGCATTACTGAGCACATAGTTCTTACGCCAAACATAATCGTCGACATTAAATTCTTTTATAGTATGTCGTAAATTATATCGAACACTATTTTTAGTATGGGAGTCAAATAGAGCTACTTGTACTTTGTCAAAAATTGTCGCAAGTAATCCTATATTAGTAGCATAAATATCACGAGGTAAGAAAGTAAATTCGTCAAGGTTATTCGTAGGAGTATAAACAGAACCACAGCTGATAGTTTCCCTGCCAAAAACTAGAAATGCTGGGGAATAACCCGTAACTGCATTAACTGTACTGTTCATAGCATATTGGATTTTTGGAAGAAAAATATCCCAGGATCTATGATCATCACCTACAAGAGACGCTAAAGCCGTAACAATAGTTCTGTTATACCTTTCAGTGGGGTTGACTTGCGGGCAATAATGAGGTGAACAAAAGATAAAAGGTATTTTATAGTTATCCAGAAGTTTTTTGAATTCTCTAGATTGAAATTGAGAACCATTGTCCATAATAATAGTTTGAGGTACACCATGTATAAGAAATACAAAGTTTTCTAGGCATTCGATAATATCTTTAGCGATAGCACGTTTAAGGGGAAAGATTAAAGTATATTTAGAAAAACAACAATTCACAACTAGGATGTGTTGATTGCGTTTTCTTGTCATGGGAAGAGGACCCATTAAATCAAGAGAAATACATTGGAAGGGTCTTGAGCAAACTTTAGGTTTACCCATGGGACCATAAGGTGAATGATTAGGATGCTTATAAGCAAGACAAGACTCACATTCACTTATTAATTGAGCAATGTCTTTGAACATTCCTGTCCAATAATATAAAAGAGAAAGTTTTTTATAGGTTTTAAAAATTCCAAGGTGAGGTTCACCAGGCAAACCATGATTACTTTTAATCAGATTTTCTCTATCACCAGGAAGAGGAACTTCTTTCCATACGAAGTCATCCGTTATAGTATGAAGGGAACGAGAAAGACGATAAAGCTTATTGTCCTTAATAGTATAGTTTGGAAAACTATCAGAATTGTTTTGACAGCCTTGTAAAACTTTATTATACTGTTCTTCCACCGTTAAAACTGAAACATTTAAGTTAGTTTTATTATCCGATAGATTTTTAGAACGAGATAACAAATCCGGTACTACATTTTCTTTACCTTTTTTATGTTTTAGAATGAAGTTAAAAGAAGATAGACGTACAGTCCATCGAGCAAGTCTGCCAGAAGGATTTGACAGATTTAGAAACCACTTTAGAGCAGCATGATCCGTGTAAATGACAAATTGTCTGCCATTGTCTAAATAACAACGCCAATGTTCGAGAGCAGTGATAACAGCAAGGGTTTCTCTCTCTGTAGTAGAATAGTTTTGTTCATTTTTATTAAGAGATTTACTCATATAAGCTATGACAACTTCTTTGTCTTCTTTTATTTGAGTAAGCATAGCTCCTATACCAAAATTTGATGCATCAGTGTGCACTGAAAAAGGGAGATTGAAATCAGGACAAGAAAGTACTGGTGTAGTTACTAAAGCTTCTTTTAATTTAAGGAAAGCTTGATTAGCATCTGAGTTCCAAACAAATTTAGCAGCATTTTTACCACCACTATTTAGTTTATTAAGCGGAGCAGCAATAGTGCTAAAATTAGGAATAAATCGACTGAACCAGCTACATGTTCCTAAAAATCGACGAACTTCTTTACGAGAAGATGGAATAGGGTATTCCAGAATAGAATCAATTTTTTTAGGATCAGCACAAAGACCGTGTTCATTTACCACGTAACCTAAGTATTTTAATTCGTTTTTAAAGAATACACTCTTTCCAAAGTTAATAGTTAGACCGGCATAAGATAGTTTTTCAAATACTTTGATTAGAAGCGATATATGTTCCTCGAATGATTCGCTAATAATAACGATATCATCAAGATAACAAAAGACTTTATTATCAAATTCAGGAGTAAATAACGTATCCATAAGACGCTGTTGAGTAGCTGGAGCATTAGTAAGTCCGAAGGGCATGACAACAAATCTGTACATTCCTCTACCAGGCACATAAAATGCTGTTTTATCTCTGTCAGCAGGATTTAGGGGAATTTCCCAAAAAGCTTTAGCAATATCAATGCTAGAAAGGTATTTAGCATTTTTTAAATGATCCAGTATTTCATTGATTAAAGGAAGACTATAAGCATCTTTGCGAGTAACAGAGTTTAGTTTTCTGCTATCGACGCAGAATCGCCATTCGCCATTCTTTTTAGGGGTTATTAAAACAGGAGATAACCAAGGACTCTCACATTTTTCGATAACTTTCCATTCAAGCATCTTATCAACCTCGTTGATTAGCGCATGTTGTTTTACAGGAGAAAGTCTATACGAGCGTTGTTTAATGGGAGGATTATCGCCAGTATCGATTTTATGACAAATTAGGTTAGTTCGACCTAACTCACCCTTTTCTTCAAAAGAAATACTTTTAAAACGATTAATGATATCATCAGCGATATCCTTCTGAGATTTAGAAAGATTATCGTAAGGTAAAAATTTTTTATCGTCTGAAATTGCAAGACAATTATTATTAAATATTGTAGAAAATAAGTTAGGTACTAAGTTAAACTTTTTCCAAAAATCTACCCCAAGGATTAGTGAGGGAGTTATTTTTGGGAAAACAAAAGCTCTAATTAAGTGAGTTTGACCATTAAAAGTAATAGGAAGATCAAAGTGACCTAAAGATTTGAGTTTATGATTATTAGCAGTAGACACAACAACCGACTTAGACTTGGATAACGAGAAACCCAATTTCAGAATTTCAAGATGTGATTTTTTTCCTAAAATAGTTAAAGAACTGCCACTATCTCAAAGTCCTGATAATGAAACATTATCAATTGATATATTGATAAAAGGACGATTAGAATCCTTTTCATTCTCATAGAGAACAGAAGAAGTTCTATAACAGAGGAAAAAGTTTTTTATTGTTAATAACCAATCATTCCAATCTTTTTGATTAAATTTATTATCCAAGTCACATTTTAGTTTTTTTGAATTAGTTGAAGATTTGCCTGCATTGCATTTAGGGCAATCAGGAGTTTTAACATCTTTTGTACCACATTTAAAACATATTAAAAATCTAGGTTGAGGGCATTCGTTAAGAGAATGACCATTGGTACGACAGCGTACGCAATAGATATTAGGGTTAGGAGATACACTAGCAGACTTATTAATTGTATTTACAGATTGCTTCGATTGAGGCTGAGAGTTATTTTTATTAAAGTAAGTATGTTTTTGAAACTGAGACTGAAAATTATTTTTGTTGAAGAATTGTTTAGCATTAGAAGTAGAAGGGGAAGGTAATTTATAATTAAATTCTGAGCTAAAAGAATTATTTTCATTATCGGGTTCCTTAAAGTTTTTATCTCTATCTAGAATTTTCTCATAACTTTGACAGGTATTGATCAAAGAAACGACAGAGTCAACATCTTTTAAGGCTACGAACATCGAATAACAAGGTCTTATGTTCCTTAGTAAAATTTCGAGTTTCTCAGACTCGGAAAGTTTTTTGGTAAGACGTGAGAACATACCGAACATAATTGAGATATAAATTACAATGGGTTCATTGTCACCTTGGGTTCGATTCCTGATGGCATTTAGTAGTTTATAGTCGTAGTCAGGTTCACCGAAGTCTCTTATCAAAAGATTAGTAACTTCGTCCCAAGTTAAATTACAATTTAGTTCTTTTTGAAATCTAAACCAATGTAAAGCATTGTCAGGAAAAATTTCGAAAGCTTTGTTCAGAAGTTTCTCTTTCGAAATATTTCGAGAAATACGAAATTCTTCTATTTTTTGAAGGAAAGATTTCGGACAGGTTTTACCATCATAGCAAATCTTTTTTTAGGTCGTTTAAGGAAGAAGGAAGTACCAAATTTTGTAGGATTTCAGGATTGAAACTACTGAGAACAGAAGAAGAAGATTGAGGAAGAGGTGAAGTTGTAATTTGAGGAAGGGGTGGAGTGGGCGTGGAAACATTTTGCTCTGCGTTCAGAAAAGTAAAAGGTTCAAATCGTTTTTCAAGTTCGACAAATTTATTTTTGAGGACATCAAATTCTTCTTTTTTATCATTGTGTAAATCTAAATCAATTCTATCTAAGCGATAGTGTAGATGATTTAAATAAGTCTCAATTTTAGGAATAATTTTTGAGTTACCCGACTCAAGTGAGACTAATTTTAATTCAGTGTAAGCTAATGTAGCTTCAATCCCGTTGAGATCATCCTCAACTGGCAAAGGAGAATCTATAATGTCATCGCTTAATATAGATTGCGTAAGCGAAACGACTTGTTTTTTTAATTGAGGGAGCTTATCAGCTGGTTCCTCCAGTCTAACCTTGACTTCGTATTCTAACTCGGCTTTATTGAGCAGACTATATGCAATTGGACGAGACATTTTAATAGAAGTTTAGGAGTACTTGTACAAAGTAAAGTACCTAAGTATAGTACCTTAGTTTAGTAAAGAGTTAAAGTCAAGTTATAGAGTCTAAGTCCAAGTCAAGTTAGTCAATAAAATAAATATTTATTGAATAAATATTGAGTATTAATGAGTTCAATGTGAAAAAGAGACCAGTGTGAAGTTAATTTAGTGTTTAAGGTCGAGAATCTAAGCCAAAATTAGGAGAACGTGTAGGTGTGTTTTTTAGAATTTAGAGGAGAGACAGAGCCAAAAGATGCGATGGGCGCCAACTGTTATGAAGTAAAATAACAGATTTAAAAAGTAAAAGTTATTTATGTTCAGTTAAATATAAAATACACAATACAATTTAAAATTAAAAAAATACACTGGGAAGGACACGGGCACGAATAGACGAAAAGAGATCACGGACACGGACGGAATACCCGGGGAAATACCGACACAGGGTAAGTCGGACAACCGGCACAATTCCGACAGGGGTTCTACTGGCGGCACAACAGGTATGAAGGTGGACTGGCGGGTGGTGGACGCCTTCTCCACTGACAAGCGCGAGGCACCGACTTCAAAATGTCAAACTGCCTCAACAGCAACAGCTTCAATCCACAATAGCCTCTGTGTCCTTGATAGCTTCGACGTTTCTTGATAGCTTTTTAGAGAGAATAGTTTTTTTTACGTCGCGAAGGCTTGCAGGGTCCCGGGGTCAGCAGGCCCCGGGACAAGACCTTTAATTTCGCTCCGCGCTCCGATTTCTCGGAGAAGTGAAGACTGACCCGTTCTGACATTCAGTGTCTTTATATAGGCCTCGATTTAGAATTTCGTATTGCTTCATAATTTTCAAATAAAATACGAAATTAGAACATTTGTGAAGAGGTTCGCATAGAAATTTATAGAATTTTAGAAAAATAAAATCTGATTTGTCACAATCCTTGACAATCAAAATTGTTTATAATAAGGAAAGACATAAATAATTTTAATAAAATTTAAAGAAGTGATCATCGAAAAGTGTAGAAAAGTACATTAAATATGTTGGAAAAGCATATATACTATAAAACAACCAAAAATGAAGATATAGCGGTAAGTTTAAAGAAATATTCCCTAGCAACGTAGAAATTTTACAATATAAAGTGTAAAAAAGAACATTTTGAGCTAAATAAGTAATTATAATAGTAAAATAGACAAGAATAAAAGTAAAATAAACATGAATACACTACAATCGTAAGGCCAAAGTGCTAACCGTGCGACAACTTTTTAATAAATCAAGAGAAATACATTGGAAGGGTCTTGAGCAAACTTTAGGTTTACCCATGGGACCATAAGGTGAATGATTAGGATGCTTATAAGCAAGACAAGACTCACATTCACTTATTAATTGAGCAATGTCTTTGAACATTCCTGTCCAATAATATAAAAGAGAAAGTTTTTTATAGGTTTTAAAAATTCCAAGGTGAGGTTCACCAGGCAAACCATGATTACTTTTAATCAGATTTTCTCTATCACCAGGAAGAGGAACTTCTTTCCATACGAAGTCATCCGTTATAGTATGAAGGGAACTGAAACATTTAAGTTAGTTTTATTATCCGATAGATTTTTAGAACGAGATAACAAATCCGGTACTACATTTTCTTTACCTTTTTTATGTTTTAGAATGAAGTTAAAAAGAAGATAGACGTACAGTCCATCGAGCAAGTCTGCCAGAAGGATTTGACAGATTTAGAAACCACTTTAGAGCAGCATGATCCGTGTAAATGACAAATTGTCTGCCATTGTCTAAATAACAACGCCAATGTTCGAGAGCAGTGATAACAGCAAGGGTTTCTCTCTCTGTAGTAGAATAGTTTTGTTCATTTTTATTAAGAGATTTACTCATATAAGCTATGACAACTTCTTTGTCTTCTTTTATTTGAGTAAGCATAGCTCCTATACCAAAATTTGATGCATCAGTGTGCACTGAAAAAGGGAGATTGAAATCAGGACAAGAAAGTACTGGTGTAGTTACTAAAGCTTCTTTTAATTTAAGGAAAGCTTGATTAGCATCTGAGTTCCAAACAAATTTAGCAGCATTTTTACCACCACTATTTAGTTTATTAAGCGGAGCAGCAATAGTGCTAAAATTAGGAATAAATCGACTGAACCAGCTACATGTTCCTAAAAATCGACGAACTTCTTTACGAGAAGATGGAATAGGAGTATTCCAGAATAGAATCAATTTTTTTAGGATCAGCACAAAGACCGTGTTCATTTACCACGTAACCTAAGTATTTTAATTCGTTTTTAAAGAATACACTCTTTCCAAAGTTAATAGTTAGACCGGCATAAGATAGTTTTTCAAATACTTTGATTAGAAGCGATATATGTTCCTCGAATGATTCGCTAATAATAACGATATCATCAAGATAACAAAAGACTTTATTATCAAATTCAGGAGTAAATAACGTATCCATAAGACGCTGTTGAGTAGCTGGAGCATTAGTAAGTCCGAAGGGCATGACAACAAATCTGTACATTCCTCTACCAGGCACATAAAATGCTGTTTTATCTCTGTCAGCAGGATTTAGGGGAATTTCCCAAAAAGCTTTAGCAATATCAATGCTAGAAAGGTATTTAGCATTTTTTAAATGATCCAGTATTTCATTGATTAAAGGAAGACTATAAGCATCTTTGCGAGTAACAGAGTTTAGTTTTCTGCTATCGACGCAGAATCGCCATTCGCCATTCTTTTTAGGGGTTATTAAAACAGGAGATAACCAAGGACTCTCACATTTTTCGATAACTTTCCATTCAAGCATCTTATCAACCTCGTTGATTAGCGCATGTTGTTTTACAGGAGAAAGTCTATACGAGCGTTGTTTAATGGGAGGATTATCGCCAGTATCGATTTTATGACAAATTAGGTTAGTTCGACCTAACTCACCCTTTTCTTCAAAAGAAATACTTTTAAAACGATTAATGATATCATCAGCGATATCCTTCTGAGATTTAGAAAGATTATCGTAAGGTAAAATTTTTTATCGTCTGAAATTGCAAGACAATTATTATTAAATATTGTAGAAAATAAGTTAGGTACTAAGTTAAACTTTTTCCAAAAATCTACCCCAAGGATTAGTGAGGGAGTTATTTTTGGGAAAACAAAAGCTCTAATTAGGTGAGTTTGACCATTAAAAGTAATAGGAAGATCAAAGTGACCTAAAGATTTGAGTTTATGATTATTAAGCAGTAGACACAACAACCGACTTAGACTTGGATAACGAGAAACCCAATTTCAGAATTTCAAGATGTGATTTTTTCCTAAAATAGTTAAAGAACTGCCACTATCTCAAAGTCCTGATAATGAAACATTATCAATTGATATATTGATAAAAGGACGATTAGAATCCTTTTCATTCTCATAGAGAACAGAAGAAGTTCTATAACAGAGGAAAAAAGTTTTTTATTGTTAATAACCAATCATTCCAATCTTTTTGATTAAATTTATTGTCCAAGTCACATTTTAGTTTTTTTGAATTAGTTGAAGATTTGCCTGCATTGCATTTAGGGCAATCAGGAGTTTTAACATCTTTTGTACCACATTTAAAACATATTAAAAATCTAGGTTGAGGGCATTCGTTAAGAGAATGACCATTGGTACGACAGCGTACGCAATAGATATTAGGGTTAGGAGATACACTAGCAGACTTATTAATTGTATTTACAGATTGCTTCGATTGAGGCTGAGAGTTATTTTTATTAAAGTAAGTATGTTTTTGAAACTGAGACTGAAAATTATTTTTGTTGAAGAATTGTTTAGCATTAGAAGTAGAAGGGGAAGGTAATTTATAATTAAATTCTGAGCTAAAAGAATTATTTTCATTATCGGGTTCCTTAAAGTTTTATCTCTATCTAGAATTTTCTCATAACTTTGACAGGTATTGATCAAAGAAACGACAGAGTCAACATCTTTTAAGGCTACGAACATCGAATAACAAGGTCTTATGTTCCTTAGTAAAATTTCGAGTTTCTCAGACTCGGAAAGTTTTTTGGTAAGACGTGAGAACATACCGAACATAATTGAGATATAAATTACAATGGGTTCATTGTCACCTTGGGTTCGATTCCTGATGGCATTTAGTAGTTTATAGTCGTAGTCAGGTTCACCGAAGTCTCTTATCAAAAGATTAGTAACTTCGTCCCAAGTTAAATTACAATTTAGTTCTTTTTGAAATCTAAACCAATGTAAAGCATTGTCAGGAAAAATTTCGAAAGCTTTGTTCAGAAGTTTCTCTTTCGAAATATTTCGAGAAATACAGAAATTCTTCTATTTTTTGAAGGAAAGATTTCGGACAGGTTTTACCATCATAGCAATCTTTTTTAGGTCGTTTAAGGAAGAAGGAAGTACCAAATTTTGTAGGATTTCAGGATTGAAACTACTGAGAACAGAAGAAGAAGATTGAGGAAGAGGTGAAGTTGTAATTTGAGGAAGGGGTGGAGTGGGCGTGGAAACATTTTGCTCTGCGTTCAGAAAAGTAAAAGGTTCAAATCGTTTTTCAAGTTCGACAAATTTATTTTTGAGGACATCAAATTCTTCTTTTTTTATCATTGTGTAAATCTAAATCAATTCTATCTAAGCGATAGTGTAGATGATTTAAATAAGTCTCAATTTTAGGAATAATTTTTGAGTTACCCGACTCAAGTGAGACTAATTTTAATTCAGTGTAAGCTAATGTAGCTTCAATCCCGTTGAGATCATCCTCAACTGGCAAAGGAGAATCTATAATGTCATCGCTTAATATAGATTGCGTAAGCGAAACGACTTGTTTTTTTAATTGAGGGAGCTTATCAGCTGGTTCCTCCAGTCTAACCTTGACTTCGTATTCTAACTCGGCTTTATTGAGCAGACTATATGCAATTGGACGAGACATTTTAATAGAAGTTTAGGAGTACTTGTACAAAGTAAAGTACCTAAGTATAGTACCTTAGTTTAGTAAAGAGTTAAAGTCAAGTTATAGAGTCTAAGTCCAAGTCAAGTTAGTCAATAAAATAAATATTTATTGAATAAATATTGAGTATTAATGAGTTCAATGTGAAAAAGAGACCAGTGTGAAGTTAATTTAGTGTTTAAGGTCGAGAATCTAAGCCAAAATTAGGAGAACGTGTAGGTGTGTTTTTAGAATTTAGAGGAGAGACAGAGCCAAAAGATGCGATGGGCGCCAACTGTTATGAAGTAAAATAACAGATTTAAAAAGTAAAAGTTATTTATGTTCAGTTAAATATAAAATACACAATACAATTTAAAATTAAAAAAATACACTGGGAAGGACACGGGCACGAATAGACGAAAAGAGATCACGGACACGGACGGAATACCCGGGGAAATACCGACACAGGGTAAGTCGGACAACCGGCACAATTCCGACAGGGGTTCTACTGGCGGCACAACAGGTATGAAGGTGGACTGGCGGGTGGTGGACGCCTTCTCCACTGACAAGCGCGAGGCACCGACTTCAAAATGTCAAACTGCCTCAACAGCAACAGCTTCAATCCACAATAGCCTCTGTGTCCTTGATAGCTTCGACGTTTCTTGATAGCTTTTAGAGAGAATAGTTTTTTTACGTCGCGAAGGCTTGCAGGGTCCCGGGGTCAGCAGGCCCCGGGACAAGACCTTTAATTTCGCTCCGCGCTCCGATTTCTCGGAGAAGTGAAGACTGACCCGTTCTGACATCTCAGTGTCTTTATATAGGCCTCGATTTAGAATTTCGTATTGCTTCATAATTTTCAAATAAAATACGAAATTAGAACATTTGTGAAGAGGTTCGCATAGAAATTTATAGAATTTTAGAAAAATAAAATCTGATTTGTCACAATCCTTGACAATCAAAATTGTTTATAATAAGGAAAGACATAAATAATTTTAATAAAATTTAAAGAAGTGATCATCGAAAAGTGTAGAAAAGTACATTAAATATGTTGGAAAAGCATATATACTATAAAACAACCAAAAATGAAGATATAGCGGTAAGTTTAAAGAAATATTCCCTAGCAACGTAGAAATTTTACAATATAAAGTGTAAAAAAGAACATTTTGAGCTAAATAAGTAATTATAATAGTAAAATAGACAAGAATAAAAGTAAAATAAACATGAATACACTACAATCGTAAGGCCAAAGTGCTAACCGTGCGACAACTTTTTAATAAATCAAGAGAAATACATTGGAAGGGTCTTGAGCAAACTTTAGGTTTACCCATGGGACCATAAGGTGAATGATTAGGATGCTTATAAGCAAGACAAGACTCACATTCACTTATTAATTGAGCAATGTCTTTGAACATTCCTGTCCAATAATATAAAAGAGAAAGTTTTTTATAGGTTTTAAAAATTCCAAGGTGAGGTTCACCAGGCAAACCATGATTACTTTTAATCAGATTTTCTCTATCACCAGGAAGAGGAACTTCTTTCCATACGAAGTCATCCGTTATAGTATGAAGGGAACTGAAACATTTAAGTTAGTTTTATTATCCGATAGATTTTTAGAACGAGATAACAAATCCGGTACTACATTTTCTTTACCTTTTTTATGTTTTAGAATGAAGTTAAAAGAAGATAGACGTACAGTCCATCGAGCAAGTCTGCCAGAAGGATTTGACAGATTTAGAAACCACTTTAGAGCAGCATGATCCGTGTAAATGACAAATTGTCTGCCATTGTCTAAATAACAACGCCAATGTTCGAGAGCAGTGATAACAGCAAGGGTTTCTCTCTCTGTAGTAGAATAGTTTTGTTCATTTTTATTAAGAGATTTACTCATATAAGCTATGACAACTTCTTTGTCTTCTTTTATTTGAGTAAGCATAGCTCCTATACCAAAATTTGATGCATCAGTGTGCACTGAAAAAAGGGAGATTGAAATCAGGACAAGAAAGTACTGGTGTAGTTACTAAAGCTTCTTTTAATTTAAGGAAAGCTTGATTAGCATCTGAGTTCCAAACAAATTTAGCAGCATTTTTACCACCACTATTTAGTTTATTAAGCGGAGCAGCAATAGTGCTAAAATTAGGAATAAATCGACTGAACCAGCTACATGTTCCTAAAAATCGACGAACTTCTTTACGAGAAGATGGAATAGGAGTATTCCAGAATAGAATCAATTTTTTTAGGATCAGCACAAAGACCGTGTTCATTTACCACGTAACCTAAGTATTTTAATTCGTTTTTAAAGAATACACTCTTTCCAAAGTTAATAGTTAGACCGGCATAAGATAGTTTTTCAAATACTTTGATTAGAAGCGATATATGTTCCTCGAATGATTCGCTAATAATAACGATATCATCAAGATAACAAAAGACTTTATTATCAAATTCAGGAGTAAATAACGTATCCATAAGACGCTGTTGAGTAGCTGGAGCATTAGTAAGTCCGAAGGGCATGACAACAAATCTGTACATTCCTCTACCAGGCACATAAAATGCTGTTTTATCTCTGTCAGCAGGATTTGGGGAATTTCCCAAAAAGCTTTTAGCAATATCAATGCTAGAAAGGTATTTAGCATTTTTTAAATGATCCAGTATTTCATTGATTAAAGGAAGACTATAAGCATCTTTGCGAGTAACAGAGTTTAGTTTTCTGCTATCGACGCAGAATCGCCATTCGCCATTCTTTTAGGGGTTATTAAAACAGGAGATAACCAAGGACTCTCACATTTTTCGATAACTTTCCATTCAAGCATCTTATCAACCTCGTTGATTAGCGCATGTTGTTTTACAGGAGAAAGTCTATACGAGCGTTGTTTAATGGGGAGGATTATCGCCAGTATCGATTTTATGACAAATTAGGTTAGTTCGACCTAACTCACCCTTTTCTTCAAAAGAAATACTTTTAAAACGATTAATGATATCATCAGCGATATCCTTCTGAGATTTAGAAAGATTATCGTAAGGTAAAAATTTTTTATCGTCTGAAATTGCAAGACAATTATTATTAAATATTGTAGAAAATAAGTTAGGTACTAAGTTAAACTTTTTCCAAAAATCTACCCCAAGGATTAGTGAGGAGTTATTTTTGGGAAAACAAAAAGCTCTAATTAAGTGAGTTTGACCATTAAAAGTAATAGGAAGATCAAAGTGACCTAAAGATTTGAGTTTATGATTATTAGCAGTAGACACAACAACCGACTTAGACTTGGATAACGAGAAACCCAATTTCAGAATTTCAAGATGTGATTTTTTTTCCTAAAATAGTTAAAGAACTGCCACTATCTCAAAGTCCTGATAATGAAACATTATCAATTGATATATTGATAAAAGGACGATTAGAATCCTTTTCATTCTCATAGAGAACAGAAGAAGTTCTATAACAGAGGAAAAAAGTTTTTTATTGTTAATAACCAATCATTCCAATCTTTTTGATTAAATTTATTATCCAAGTCACATTTTAGTTTTTTTTTGAATTAGTTGAAGATTTGCCTGCATTGCATTTAGGGCAATCAGGAGTTTTAACATCTTTTGTACCACATTTAAAACATATTAAAAATCTAGGTTGAGGGCATTCGTTAAGAGAATGACCATTGGTACGACAGCGTACGCAATAGATATTAGGGTTAGGAGATACACTAGCAGACTTATTAATTGTATTTACAGATTGCTTCGATTGAGGCTGAGAGTTATTTTTATTAAAGTAAGTATGTTTTTGAAACTGAGACTGAAAATTATTTTTGTTGAAGAATTGTTTAGCATTAGAAGTAGAAGGGGAAGGTAATTTATAATTAAATTCTGAGCTAAAAGAATTATTTTCATTATCGGGTTCCTTAAAGTTTTATCTCTATCTAGAATTTTCTCATAACTTTGACAGGTATTGATCAAAGAAACGACAGAGTCAACATCTTTTAAGGCTACGAACATCGAATAACAAGGTCTTATGTTCCTTAGTAAAATTTCGAGTTTCTCAGACTCGGAAAGTTTTTTGGTAAGACGTGAGAACATACCGAACATAATTGAGATATAAATTACAATGGGTTCATTGTCACCTTGGGTTCGATTCCTGATGGCATTTAGTAGTTTATAGTCGTAGTCAGGTTCACCGAAGTCTCTTATCAAAAGATTAGTAACTTCGTCCCAAGTTAAATTACAATTTAGTTCTTTTTGAAATCTAAACCAATGTAAAGCATTGTCAGGAAAAATTTCGAAAGCTTTGTTCAGAAGTTTCTCTTTCGAAATATTTCGAGAAATACGAAATTCTTCTATTTTTTGAAGGAAAGATTTCGGACAGGTTTTACCATCATAGCAAATCTTTTTTTAGGTCGTTTAAGGAAGAAGGAAGTACCAAATTTTGTAGGATTTCAGGATTGAAACTACTGAGAACAGAAGAAGAAGATTGAGGAAGAGGTGAAGTTGTAATTTGAGGAAGGGTGGAGTGGGCGTGGAAACATTTTGCTCTGCGTTCAGAAAAGTAAAAGGTTCAAATCGTTTTTCAAGTTCGACAAATTTATTTTTGAGGACATCAAATTCTTCTTTTTTATCATTGTGTAAATCTAAATCAATTCTATCTAAGCGATAGTGTAGATGATTTAAATAAGTCTCAATTTTAGGAATAATTTTTGAGTTACCCGACTCAAGTGAGACTAATTTTAATTCAGTGTAAGCTAATGTAGCTTCAATCCCGTTGAGATCATCCTCAACTGGCAAAGGAGAATCTATAATGTCATCGCTTAATATAGATTGCGTAAGCGAAACGACTTGTTTTTTTAATTGAGGGAGCTTATCAGCTGGTTCCTCCAGTCTAACCTTGACTTCGTATTCTAACTCGGCTTTATTGAGCAGACTATATGCAATTGGACGAGACATTTTAATAGAAGTTTAGGAGTACTTGTACAAAGTAAAGTACCTAAGTATAGTACCTTAGTTTAGTAAAGAGTTAAAGTCAAGTTATAGAGTCTAAGTCCAAGTCAAGTTAGTCAATAAAATAAATATTTATTGAATAAATATTGAGTATTAATGAGTTCAATGTAAAAAAAGAGACCAGTGTAAAGTTAATTTAGTGTTTAAGGTCGAGAATCTAAGCCAAAATTAAGAGGAGAACGTGTAGATGTGTTTTTAGAATTTAGAGGAGAGACAGAGCCAAAAGATGCGATGGGCGCCAACTGTTATGAAGTAAAATAACAGATTTAAAAAGTAAAAGTTATTTATGTTCAGTTAAATATAAAATACACAATACAATTTAAAATTAAAAAAATACACTGGGAAGGACACGGGCACGAATAGACGAAAAGAGATCACGGACACGGACGGAATACCCGGGGAAATACCGACACAGGGTAAGTCGGACAACCGGCACAATTCCGACAGGGGTTCTACTGGCGGCACAACAGGTATGAAGGTGGACTGGCGGGTGGTGGACGCCTTCCACTGACAAGCGCGAGGCACCGACTTCAAAATGTCAAACTGCCTCAACAGCAACAGCTTCAATCCACAATAGCCTCTGTGTCCTTGATAGCTTCGACGTTTCTTGATAGCTTTTTAGAGAGAATAGTTTTTTTTACGTCGCGAAGGCTTGCAGGGTCCCGGGGTCAGCAGGCCCGGGACAAGACCTTTTAATTTCGCTCCGCGCTCCGATTTCTCGGAGAAGTGAAGACTGACCCGTTCTGACATTCAGTGTCTTTATATAGGCCTCGATTTAGAATTTCGTATTGCTTCATAATTTTCAAATAAAATACGAAATTAGAACATTTGTGAAGAGGTTCGCATAGAAATTTATAGAATTTTAGAAAAATAAAATCTGATTTGTCACAATCCTTGACAATCAAAATTGTTTATAATAAGGAAAGACATAAATAATTTTAATAAAATTTAAAGAAGTGATCATCGAAAAGTGTAGAAAAGTACATTAAATATGTTGGAAAAGCATATATACTATAAAACAACCAAAAATGAAGATATAGCGGTAAGTTTAAAGAAATATTCCCTAGCAACGTAGAAATTTTACAATATAAAGTGTAAAAAAGAACATTTTGAGCTAAATAAGTAATTATAATAGTAAAATAGACAAGAATAAAAGTAAAATAAACATGAATACACTACAATCGTAAGGCCAAAGTGCTAACCGTGCGACAACTTTTTGTTCTTTCCATTATTATAAAAAAGCATTCGTTACTGGTCTATAGTCCTGACATTATTAATCGTAAGAGACGTAAAGATTTAGTCTGTAGAAATAGTACTATTTATTCCACAGTTTTTGCTCAACGTTTCTTTTGTTTTATAGGTAGTTTATTGTACAATAGAGTGAATAGGCAGTTACATATTTATAGTATGACCAAAGGTGTATGTAAGAAAGTAGTGAAGAGTTGGCTCCTAGGATTGAGTTATGAGGACACTGAAAACCTTATTTCGTCTGTATATACCTTCAACTTATAGCTCCAATTTTTGTTAAGTATGAATATTTTAATTACTTCTTTTTTTTTATCAATTGTTAAGGTACATTATGAGACTTATAGATTCTTTTATCTCAAATGTTAACCGTTGTTGTATTTTTCTTGGGGTGGAGACCTGGTGACCTGAAACACAGGCTTTGCCTAGCTTAGGCACCAGTCTCCCACTTAGTTTGTGTAAAGATTTTTTGTTTTATTCTAACTTAAACTGTATTTTTTGTGGGAGAAATAAAGAATTATTATTATGTTGGTACGCTTTTCAGAGCCACGGGTCCATTGGGACCCGGTCCTTTGAGGCGTTCATGGGGCCAAAGCCAACATGAAGAGGCCTTTTTGTACCTTTTTAATCAAAAAGTGAGATGGCTGCATCTGCGGAGATCTGTCCCTTAGTGTACCATAGGGATATACTAACGGACAGTCCTCCACAGCTGCCGAACTATTGCCAGGTAGGGATTAACAAAGTTTGGGCTATGTGGATGGGATGCTAGTGGACCGGATTGCTGGGTTATGGAGTGAGATACGGACATCTACCTTTAAATCTCTCACAACAATTTAAGTTAGGCAGATGGTGACTTGCTGCTCTTTGGCTGTACAGCCTGTGGGCCTCCCTAATTAAGCCACCAGTTGGCGGCCAGGGCGCAACACAGTGTGAGCAGCTAAGGGTGTCGAGAGGTGCGGCTCCGGTTTCACCTTCACGGGGCTCACCCCCGAGAGCGGGTTTCCCCGTTATTACGCCATTACGTGCAATACACTTCCACCCTGGAGCGAGTGTTCCGCTCTTGCTACTCCACTCTGAGCCGGCCGGCTAAGGCAAGCCAGAGGCGGGGGTGTGTCACTGTGTGTATGTGTGTGTGTAGGTGCGTGTGTGTGGTCCCCCTGGAGATCGGGTCCGTGGTGACGCCACTCACCAACAGCTCGCCACAAGCTGCCCCTGCGTTGACTGATTGCACTGGAGATCCAGCGGGCGATGGGGTCGTCACATCCCGACGCCTTTTTATTATTATTATTATTATTATTATTTATAGCCTCGTCAGGGAGCTTCTCCGTCCTTCTCCGTACTTCTAACTATGTGTATGCAAAATTTCAGGAAGATTGGTTCAGTAGATGAAGCGTGAAGAGGTAATAAACAAACTCACTTTCCCATTTATAATATTAGTTATGATTCATTTATATCATTTGAGCTCAAATCGCAAAATTTAGCCCGTGGTAGCTGTATGTCGTGCTAAATTATCCAAAAATGTAATCCGAAATTGCATACTTACAGTACTTTTTTTTTAATGCTCAACTTTCAATGCACATAAATATAAAACGTGGCACGTCTTGTTAATTTTTATCGCGAGGTCGAGTGCGTGCAATAAAAGTCAGGAAATATGTCTTTGTTATTGCCTTCTTTATGGCCCATCTCGTCAGGGAAGCTTAATTGTGGCTTCACGCTCAGGTTTTGTAACAATGCCTCCATGCTTGTGTAGGCGCACTTAGGAACAGGGCGGGCGGTTCATAGAAACGGCGCATCAAATATACCTACTACTACTACAAATGGAACTGTATATCCGTAACACGTCAATGTGTGCGTTTTCATAGCATAACGTCCCACAACCACACAAGAGCGGGGGAGAAGTGCGGGAGGTGCGGAGGGTGCCATATTACGGGAGGGGCAGGGAGTTTCCTTTCTGTACTAATATTAATTCTGTAACTTAGGTTAAGGAATTAACCAAATAAAACCACAACACGTAATTTAACTTGAAGTATAATCTCTACTATCGGAATGTACATTTCGACTGAGAAGATCCGGCCAGAAACTTAGTGGTTACTCTTTTCAAAAATAGTTTCAATATTTACTTTTACATATCATAAATAATGACACAACTTTCAACACAATAACTATGTGAATAATTAAAAATAATCGTAATAACGAATGGACAGAAAAAGAAGAATGGCCCTTATATAAGTGTTTACTCTTTCGTGTCTCAAAAGCGAATGCTCCTCCACAAGAATGTGCCAGCTGTTTCTATACCCACGCAGATTGAAAAAGTCATCAAGCGGCTAATAGGGCTTTAAACTGGAGATTCTACTCATAAGCGATAGGCTAGCAACCTGTCACTATATCATTAATAAGCCTGAATAATATCCAGCTAAGCATGGCCAGTCTCACTATTCTTGGCCCTGTCTACCCCGTTAGGAATCAGACGTGGTATATATCTGTAGGTTTTCCAAGACGGTGGTTTTTCATATGAAATGCACGATTGCACAAGATATCAGACTTTATTTAGGATTGGAATAATTTTGGCTTTTACCTTTAGCTAATCCAGAATTTATTTTTATTATTTAAAATTAATTGAACTAATTGAAATAAGCGAACAATAACAGTATGCTGGAGTCGTAAAGACTACCAATACTGTATATAATAATTACATTGGTATAGTTAGTAAATACTCCACCCTAAACTCTACCCGTGTGCACCCGGCTTCACTAACGCGCTGTCCTAGGTGGGCGTCAAAAACAGCAAGGCAGCGCGGCGAGACGCGATGCGTAAATACTTTTGTGACCTATGGTATTGTCGGCGTTGTAGCTTATAATATTGCCTTGTAGCGCACCTAGGATGCTGGGTGAGGTTAAAAGGTGCGATATTAAAATGTAGAAAGCACACAAATATTGTATCTTGTAATGTATCGACAAATACTGAATTCTGGTTAACGGTCAACGAACTTCGGTTCTTGGAAGCGGCAAGTTCGCAATACTTTTCCGATTTTTCATCCTCCAAACTGATTTCCTACAAATGTTCTTCATTAATCTTTGGTATTAATTAGGTTTTTCCAAGTAACTAATCAGACAATATGAATAAAAGATATTTTCTATAGTAAAATATTTATTTGCTTCATAATTACACAAATAATGACACTCGATAAGAAGATGATAATTTATTTATAGTTTTAATTTTGAGATCCTAACGATTATTATGGTTTGCCATAAAGTTAGAAAAAAAAAGTACATTTTTTTTATGAACGACATTTTTCGTTTGTCTTTTATTTATTTTTTTGTTTCACCGCAAAGTTAAATATGTAACCGTATCGAATATTTGTATTTTTATCCTGTTTTTTTTCTTGGTGTCCTGTTATACGCAACTCAAATAGTTTATATGCCAATGAATATCATTATCACTCACTAAAACCAAGTGTACAGTCACATAAGATTCGAGATAGGGGGGAGGGTCAAGTTTCTCTATAACTGACTGTACATATACAGAAATACTTCAGTGTGTTTTTTCTTTGACAATACGTAGTTGAAAATTCAAATGGCAATAGAAATTCCATTTGATTGTGTATAAGGAGGCGAAGGAACTTCGGAGTCCTAGGCGGCTTAAGCCAGCAGGCCCGAAATAACGCGTATTGTGCCACTTCTACGGTCTAATATATTATTCCGATTTTTGTGAACTACATTATTTTCAATATTTCAAAAAGCTGCTTGAGATAAATTGGCTTATTATGACAAAGTCAATAATTCATTCAATAATTTCGGGATTACCAAATTTGACTCGGTTTTGATTTTCTATAAATGATTGCGAGTTGATGTCGACGACCCGTGTCAAAGCAAGTCTCTGTCTTCTCAAATATTGTCTTGCGAAATCATAAAATATCCAATTAAAAAGAAATAGGCTGTTAAGTATTACAAAATGAAGTTATAATTCTCATAATGATGGCGAAATGATTAAAAATCACTACTAGGACGATGACCTGGCTTAGTGCTATATTAATCAATCAATTCAATTGCGTTGATTGATTATATATTTTGGTACATATATAACTATGTATTTGTATGAGAAAATACACAAATTAAATGTATACATTAATGAACTGATCAAAATAAATAGATTGTGAATTTTGTTTACCTTTTGTCTTTCGAAATCCTAAAAAGTATTAAAACACGGTTCATGATTATAACTTCTATCTCAGAGAGAGTCTGAAATACACAAACAAAGAATAAACTAAAAGTTATATTGCAAAGGAATACCGAACTTTTTGTTTCTTTTCTGATTTATCTTAAAAACATAAGTTAGGAGTGGATTCTGCACCTCGGATGATTTTTAGTCTAGACAAAATATGAATGGCATTAACATGAATGTATGTACAGTCGAGGGCAGATAATACTGACCGCTAAGATAGAATTTAGTGAGGTGGAGGGGTCATTTTTTTCGCCCCCTACTGTACTAACGTTTTCCCTCAACTGGCCCGCGGGAATGTCGTATTTCACCCCCTTTGGGGTGGAATTTCCAAAATTCCTTTTTAGTACTAACCTGTCTTCAAAATTTTAAGTTTCTACGTACAGCGGTTTCGGCTCTTCGGATATATTCGGTCAGTCATTTAAAATAGTGTCCTTTTTTATTACTGTGGATTTTATTCTACACGGAATACCAATTTTAATTAAAATATGCTAAACAGTTGAGGCGTCATTGAGCAACAAACATCCACAGCCACACGTAAGGTTTGTACGCGTTTGTTAGCCCGATAAGCTCGCGTAAGATAGTTATTTGTCATAGCAGTAAATATTGGACTCATCTGATATTTTTTCCTTATATCCAAGAATTAATTCATAACAAAATGTCAAGTGCCACTTGCGACTAAACTAAGTTACTAAACACTTTCCTGAAATTAAACTACGGCGCTCCAGACAGTTTAAATTAATCTAATTAGTGATTTTACGCCGTATCATAATTTGCCTGTATGAATATGACATTGTGTAATTTTGAAAGAAATTCGTATTAGATGATGAAATATTCTAAGAATTAATTTTAATAATTAACCTTGTCCCGCTTTTATCTAGTGGATTATTATAAATCCTTCCTTCTCTCTTTATTTTTTTCATATCCATGAAGAACTTAGGTAAAATATAGAACTGACTGACGTATACCTACTAGATTCTTGATTAAATTTACGAAGAAAGTAGAGAGTGTTAATGAAGAGAGAGATCTGTAAAGATTCTATCAAGTGAAAATCTATAATCGGAGACTTCACATTTCCATGACCAAATAATATTATGTAATTTTTGTATACCAAAATACTGAAACTCCTTTTCGTTTATATGTTTGCCGCATCCTTCTCGTAACATACTGTTATTATTGTATGCTTTCGTCGGAACAAATATATGCTAAGACAAACATTTGCTGACGGCCCAACAACACAAAATACTGAGAGACTATGCGTAGACTCTCTTTTGTTTATAATGACAATCTAATTATTTAAAAAAACACGACTGACAACTTACATAGCCTATGTCACTCGGAGTAAAGCGAGGAATCTAACAATACCTCTCACGTCAAAATCTCTTAAGCCGTTCAGGACTTATGGTGGAATAGATAAACTTACATACATACATGAACCCTGAAAACATAACACTCCTTTTTTGGCCAGTCGTGTAAAAAAAAGAAACAATGTTTATTTGATACATCCACGATATCTCATGGTGTCTCCATGATGGGTAAACAGGATAACACTCAACGGATTCAATCTTTTTACTGTAAAACCAATTTAAAATCCATCAGTATAAAACTGGTCATAATGGATATCAGTAAATAAGGTTTTCATCGTCGTTTTCCATATGGGTTCAGTACTCAAATCGGTCTTATTTAGGTTTACTAGGCATTAAACCGAGCTGTAAAGATATCCCGACCCGTCAAGGCAAGACGATATGGTATAATACGGGTACTCAGAGTCGTTGACTGCACATCAACCAACACAAATTTATTCCAGATCCGCCTTTATTACAGCGAAATAGAGGTTCATTTAATCTAAGTAACCTGTTATTTTGACTACGAAACGGGTGGCAAAGTATTTTTAAAATATTTCGTCTATAAAGACGTTTTCGTTAATGATATCATAAGCTATCGTTTTCCAGCTTCTTTATCAGCTATTTGGCCCACGTAAAAGTCGTCTTTCACATTTGCAAATAGTAAAAAATATTCCAAGTACTCATAGGCTTTATAATTTTATAGACTTCACGTGAAATTTCAATTTCATCTAACACCTTTTAGCTTAAACTTGTCCCATTTTTTCCATTTTCTCAGAAAACCCATGACAGAAATTTTCACGCAAGAAAGAGGCTATATTCTAGAAAAATATTATACGCTTATTGCAAGAATAAATTGGATTTGCCTTTACGCGCGTAACGTTATAAGCGAGTATAATTTAACAAGAATTTTAACAATTACATTCTCGGTAAAAGGTTTTAACGATGGCCGACATCTAGGTTCGGTTGTCTAGAAACATTCTGTTAACGTTAAGTCATTATCGTGACTCAGTGTTTTTTCAATAGTAGATAGCACTCTTTGCATATAGCACTGTTTGATGCAATGCACCGTATCCTCTAAAACGAGAAAATTCTCCGCGGCGAAGACCCATTCGTTGTAGTTTTCCCGGCCTTTTAACTTGGGAAAGTTGACGAGATAATTCGTTGACATTCTTTTACTGAATAACACGTCTCGCAATATTATTTAACTACTTTTATACTGACAAAACTAATTTTACTGTGGAAAATACTAATAAAAATGCTGGAGCGCATAGCCTAAAAATGCAACACTTGCTTTTTAACTGAACGAATGACATTTTATTTTTTTTAATTTTGATACTGCCAACATGACTGCACTATTATAGAGTCCTTGTCGTTAATGAAGAGATGTGTTGTTTTATAACAGTGTTTCTATGACAACCTCACATGCAAGGCTACGCTATCCAGATTCCCAAAATTCCCACAGGAGCGAAGCCACGGGGCACCGCTATTTACACAATACAGAGAAACGGACCAGACGTAAAATTGATAATTAATTCTCAGCTAAATAATTCATCAAACGCCGTCGCTAGCAGATATCTGTACAATTGTCGTCAGCCACTACTGACAACCGTCTGCCTCGGTTTGACCTACAAACGTAAACTGAGCAGTCAGGCAATTAGGTTAGCTTACTAGATTAATGGATGGAGTGTTTTGTGATTGGTTTTTAAAGCCTGCCCTTGCCTGCAGCGTCGACCTGGTAACTATTATATAATCGGGGCCTGAGGCCTAAGGCCTTCTAAGCAATGAAGTCGTCAACGTTTGTCCTTTCTCAGTATAGATTATAGAATTTAAAATAATATACCGAAAATAGAAATGGCATAGACGCGTTATTTTGCCGCCACCTGTCATAAGTCGCATAGGACTCTGAAGCTCTTTAGCTCACTGACGCACACTTAATCGAATCTAATATTGGTTTAAATTGGTTTAAATTTTAATTTGCATTAAGTTACATATACGTTAACTTGTTTTGTGAGCGTCAGAGCGAAAGATTTTCATCATTTCTCTTCAAAATTCTCTGGTCTTGGTATTGGTCTAGGTATGTACCGAAAATGAAGAAAACCTGTTGAGCAAATAGTCAAAATAAATCGCTGGTATACTTTATAAAAATAAAGAAAAGTACTCGTACTTATACTCTTAAATTTATTACACTTTTGTAGGTTTTCCATGGCGCAAATCCCTGAAAAAGGAGCCGCGACACAAGTCTCCCATTTCGGGAAAAGCCACTTCGCGTTATAATGCTTAGCAAAGTTCAAATATGTTTGTTTGAGTCTGATAGTTCTAAAAAATTAAATAAAAAAGTACTCACGGCCGAAGATAACATAGCAGCAAGTAACACGAACACGACGAGCAGGCTGTAGCGACCGCTAGATTGACTTTGATGATGATGACTATCCGCATTCTCCCAGATTGGTATACCACCTCGATTCCTTAAGTTCTTATTTTTTTCCACGGATTCCAAATACTTATAAACCCTTTTGCGAATTAAAAAGCTAAGATGCTTTCTTACATATATACATATTGCTTTCAGGCGACGACAACATGAAACGACACATATTTTGTTTCATTTCAATTATTTTTTTGACAAAAATCATACAGATTGAGTTAGCCCTAATAAGTTTGAGACTTGTGGATACTGACTCAACGATACTATATTTTATAACAAATAAATAAATAAAAATAGATTTACATCCTAGACCCAGGCTGATCTAAAAAAAGATTATTTTCCATTTTGACCCGACCGGGGTTTGAACCCGAAACCTCCCGTGTGACAGTCCGGCGTGATTACCATTGGGCCACTTTTATCATTATTAGTACAAAGGTGTATTTTTTTTAATTTTCTATAATATGACTATAAGAAGACTTTAAAAAAATAATTACTAATTACTCAGTTACTCAGTTACTCAGTTGCAAGAGCAAGGTCGTATAAAGACCTGGTCGCGGGTTCAAGTCCTGCTCGCATGGAATTTTTTCACCATATCTTATTTCTATATGAGAGTACTTTAGTACTAATTACTCACTTTTTTAATTAATCTTTACTTTTTTATTCCTTGTATTTTTCGCAAAATAGTTTACACTATTAAAAATCACATTTTGTCTTTGACATCTCAATAAGAAACCAATAATAAAAAAGGCTACTCACGGACGAAGATATTGGACATCAGCGTCGCCGGCAAACAAAACACGATGACCAAGATGTCAGCGACTGCCAGGTTGACGATGAAGAAGTTGGTGACCGTCCTCATCCTCGGAGACCGGTACACCACCGCGATCACGAAACAGTTCCCGATAAGACCCACCACGAAAACTAGAAGGTACGCCGCGCAGTACACCGCAGTCATAGCCCCACTGTGTCTGTACATAAACTCATCACTCATCACACCCAAGTCCGAACGGTTCATAGTTATATTCATCTTCAAAGGATAACGATCAAACTCAATATGCGTCGATAGAGGCTCTAAATCCGGCAGCACGCTGTTATCCGGAACAAATCGAGTATTTATCACATCCATTATCGAATTTGATATCAAATCTATATTATGATTTTTTGGACTGTGATGATGAGAATGATTCCTATGACGGCCATGGTGACGCGTCTCGTGGTACGGTGTCTGCGTTGAGTAATTAAAAAAATCACTAAAATCATCCGTGAAAAAATCCGCTGTCGGAATCCTTAACGGAGCCATAGTTTTTTTTTTTTTACACACACATTTTAAATCCAAGTCACACCAAACGTCAGCCACAGCACTTGAAAATAAATGTTAGAAAAGTATGAAAAGTTACGTGAATTCGGCGCGCGGTTCGTAGCGGGTCTACGCGCGACTCGGCCGGCGTAGCATCGCCGTCTGCTCGTAGCAGCGCTACGAACGTCGCTTGGCAAACTTGACGCATGTGCATTTTGCTACGAGTATACTACATTTTGCTTTCATGCATATTTTGACTACCTTATTGCTATTGCTATAGAGTTTAAACTTCTTTGTATCGAATACAATGTAAAGTATTTTAGGTAAATTAGAAGGTCGTTGAGAATGCATCCGGGCAGTTTAAACGGTCGAGTTCCGTGCATTCGTTTTCATTTCCTATTTTTTTTTGAAGCCCTTTTAAAAGCTTTCGAAATTAATTTATAAAGCCCTTTCTTAGGTCTTCATTTTTAAGAAAATCTATCTATTTTCTTGGATTGTGAAATTTAATTGCCTATTTTTATTTGGTCTTGGCGTAAATAGGTTTAAGAAAGTACTAAATCTAAATTGACAAAAAATAATAACAACGCATTTTATGTCAACTATCTATACAATATAACAATTTTAGATAGTATTTTCAGGTCTCGTCTTATGATAATAAGCTAATTATTACAAAATAAAAAACACGACTGACAATTCACATAGCCTATGTCACTCGGAAGAATGCAAGGAATCTAAAAATACCTCTCACATCAAAATCTATTCAGCCGTTCAGGACTTATGGTGGAATAAAGAAACTTACATACTTACATACATGACCCCTGAAAACATAACGCTCCTTTTTTGGTTGGTCGTGTAAAAAGAGATACCTAAGAGTTTGTTGTGTATTTCAATCGGGAACTAACCTGTCGGTACAAGTTCAAATTAACAACCATATAAACTTTCTCATAAAATATTTACAGTACTAGTTACGTCCCGATACTTCGCCCTCGTAGGAAATTCAGGATGAAAAAAATTCTATGTTTAGGAAACAGAACCGTAAAGAAAAGAACAGAGTCCTTATTATTTTTTCTTTAGATTTTAAATATATTTAATTTTGTTATAATTAATATATTTAATTAACTTTGATTATTTTACACATGTCATCAGTTGAATTGTGCAACAGTTTAGACCAAAACTTACTAAAAAGTCAATTTTCAGTTCCATTTAAACCCATTAAACTGAAAGAGGACTTTTTTAATAAGTATCGGTCCCAGAAACATCCAATTTTGAAACATCGCGAGTATTTGTAACTTACCCTAAACTCTCGACTTTGATAGCCTGTTCATTTGGCAGTTTAAGTGGGTTCTGTACCTCCGCCCACACGGTCCCAAGTTCGTATGGCCATTAATTTGTACTTTTTAACCGATTTTGCTAAAAAAAAGGTTGTAAATTCAAAAGTTCTGAGTATGATTGAGGCAGATCTTGCACGCAAAAACTACTGACCAGACTTTGATAAAATTTGGTCTATTGATAGATTGATTACAGTAACATATTATATGTGGGATCGTACGTTAGATTTAATTCGAAACTCCGTTCTTACTTGTGATATTTTTAACATAGTACTTCTCCTTTAGTCATATTTATCATGACTGAGGGTCGTGGTCATTGCATGAAATGAAACACACACAACGACTATCTTGGCAATGGTAATGGAGTGGTTTGCCATTGTCTTTTCCATTCAACACATTAACTGTAATCATTAACCAGAGTACAGGATTCCTCACGATGATTCTCGCATTTTTGTTAACGCCATAGATTTACCTTCCTCTTCTTCGGAATTCTTTTATTTCCATATTTAACATTATATTATGTCATTATTTTCCATTGAGTATACAATTATGCCCAAATTCATGGATCGCAGAGTTAGTTGTAACTACCTTTAAATTTTCCGGACGTTTTGCTGCTTACAACCTAAACCTTTCTTCAATAATGAACCCTTATAGATTGATATTTAGTGGGCATTAGCCTTTAGCACACTAAAATATGAGTAATACCATTGAGTGCACTTCAGAGCGGTTCATCGACTCGGCGCTGTTGGCTGAGTTATAAACTTTTAAAACCGGATACCATAAAAATGCGTATCGAAATGCTATAAGTAATAGTTCAGTCAAGTCTAAATTCTACGCTTCCTTTTATATTGACACTTTATTTCTAGTATTTAACTGTTAAATTTTTAAACTTATTTTCATATGAAGATGAATGACAGAAGAGCGCGTTGACTACTAGACTATGGAGAAATAATCATAGTAACACACACTCCGTCTCACACACTCAGTATTTTAACATAACCATGAATGCAAGCGTCATAATATCTTATGAATCAGTAAGAATTATTAAAACACACGTCTTACTATCAAATATAACAAATTCGCCGCAAGGATAGACAGAGACTAAAGGATCTCTTGCCACGATCTTCACAGATCTTCCTCGCTTTCTCCACAATCATAAACTCGTAACGTGCATACGATTTGAGGTGCGCACCGTGAATCATATGCACTTGTGGCTGCTGCGGGGGCGTGCCACAGTGCGTTTTCATCAAGTTTCATGAACCATATTTACCTACAGTGATCTAAAGTTCAGAGTCTTCAGAGAAAAGGTGCAAACTTTAATGAAGAGAGCTAGGTACAAAATATAATCGTGTTCTGAACTTTATGTTTATCGCAAACATAGTTCATTTTCAAGTATTGAACGAAAACAGCTCGAGGATTTCGGAGCTTGGTGTGCGCTGCGCCCAACGCGTATTTTGTGATATTTCCTTTTTTACACGACTGACCAAAAAAGAGTGTTATGTTTTCAGGGTTCATGTATGTAAGTATGTATGTATGTAAGTTTCTTTATTCCACCATAAGTCCTAAACGGCTTAATAGATTTTGATGTGAGAGGTATTGTTAGATTCCTTGCATTCCTCCGAGTGTCATAGGCTATGTAAGTTGTCAGTCGTGTTTTTTATTTTTAAATAATTAGCTTGTTAAGCCATCAACTTGTGAACTCAAGCATAGTTCATCGACACCCGGTCTATTGGCCGTGTAGTGCTGTGCTCAGGCAAGCCGGACGACATAAAATCAAAGTGCTCTGACGTCTCATTTATTTTACTACGACGCAGTAAAAGCGGCAGTTAAAATAGTGCAAGTGTTGCATTTAATGGAAATCCTTTATTTTATCCGTAATTTTAATAATTAACTAATTTCTGGGAGACATGAATTTGGAGATTTGTTTGGGAAGTTACAAAGTGTATCCTCATAAATGTTCACTTATCATAATTATTATGTACTAGCTTTTGCCCGCGGCTTCGCCCGCGTTATTTTCCCACGGGAACAGTGTTTTTAATGAACCAGGATGAAAAGGACCCTATGTCCTTCTTTATACTTCTAACTATATGTATGCGAAATTTCAGGAAGATTGGTTTACTAGATAAATCGTGAAGAGGTAACAAATA
The DNA here is from genome assembly GCA_018467065.1 of Ephestia elutella. NCBI lineage: Eukaryota > Metazoa > Arthropoda > Insecta > Lepidoptera > Pyralidae > Ephestia > Ephestia elutella. The sequence continues at coordinate 998,020 of CM031569.1, forward strand.
AATAAATAAACAAACTCACTTTCGCATTTATTATATTAGTACCTAATTTTAATTGAAAAAATCTTTAATTGAAATCAATCTAAAGAATATCCGAACTTTTGAATTTATAATATTAATATTTAATACATCTATACATATAATAAAACAGTAAAAATATTTTGTCTGTACATTTAATATTTTTGACCGAAATGGATAGAGGGAGACCTAAAAAGAACAATAGAAAGCAAAAAAATTTTTTTGGAATTTCTTGTCTGTCTGTCTGTCTGTCTGTCTGTCTGTCTGTCTGTCTGTCTGTCTGTATGTATGTACGCGTTTCACGCAAAAACTACTGGACGGATTTGAATGAAACTTTTTTTGTTGTATAGCTATTAAGCCTGGGCAACATATAGGCTATAATTCATTTTGAAAACTGGAACACCTGATGAAGAACCATAACGGAACAGCTAAACTATAAGTAATATGGAAATGGTGCCTTAACAAAAATCGTTCAACCTGATGAGCATTTTCTGCCGACGTATAAAAATTGAAGATCTGGAACATCTGATGAAAAGCTCCAAGAGACCAACTACACTATAACATATATGGAAATGGCGCCTTAGCAAAAATCGTTCAACCTGATGAGCATTTTCTGCTGACGTATAAAAATTGAAGATCTGGAACATCTGATGAAAAACTCCAAGAGAGATTTTTCATCTAAGCGAAACTCACGCGGGCGAAGCCGCGGGCGACAGCTAGTAATATAATAAAACAGTAACTGACATGTCTGTTAAGAGATATACAAGTGAGTAGTAAAATGTGCTCGTATATATCTGACTAGCTGTCGCCCGCGGCTTCGCCCGCGTGAGTTTCGCTTAGATGAAAAATCTCTCTTGGAGCTTTTCATCAGATGTTCCAGATCTTCAATTTTTATAGGTCAGCAGAAAATGCTCATCAGGTTGAACGATTTTTGCTAAGGCGCCATTTTTATATATGTTAAAGTGTAGCTGGTCTCTTAGAGCTTTTCATCAGATGTTCCAGATCTTCAATTTTTATACGTCAGCAGAAAATGCTCATCAGGTTGAACGACTTTTGTTAAGGCAACATTTCCATATTTCTTATAGTTTAGCTGTTCTGTTATGGTTCTTCATCAGGTGTTCCAGTTTTCAAAATGAATTATAGCCTATACGTTGCCCAGGCTTAACAGCTATACAACAAAAAAAGTTTCATTCAAATCCGTCCAGTAGTTTTTGCGTGAAACGCGTACATACATACAGACAGACAGACAGACAGACAGACAGACAAGAAATTCCAAAAAAAATTTTTTGCTTTCTATTGTTCTTTTTAAGTGTCCCTCTATCCATTTTAGTCAAAAATACTAAATGTACAGACAAAATATTTTTACTGTTTTATTATATGTATAGATAAGGAAGATGTATATTTGGGTAAATGTATATACTTAGGTATAACTTTAGGTAATAACTTAGTTACTTACGTAATATAATCCATTGAAGCAGAAATATACCAAGAAAATTTCTTCATGGCCGGAAACTTATAAATTAGCTTAGGAAATCTATTTTTATTTTCCTTATTACCTACGAGCAAAAAATTTACCTAATCAGGACTCTTATTTATAGACACGTTAAATTGGCATAATTTACTTCTGAGAACCAGTAAATGAATCCCTGAGTGGATTTACCCCACAAAAATCTGAAAAATATAAATACGATACATAGTTTAATGTCAAAGCCGTATAATGTCAAAGTCTGGATTCAATTTAACAAGCTTTTGTTTTACTTGCAATGTAATGTATCATCAATCCTAATATATCCTACCTAATCCTAATATTATAAATGCCAAAGTTTGGATGTGAGTTTGTGAGTCTGTGAGTTTGTGAGGATGTTTGTTACTCAATCACGCAAAATCTACTGGACGGATTTCGATGAAATTTGGTATACGGGTAGAAAAATACCGGGAATAGCACATGGGCTACTTTTTATCCCGAAATTCCCACGGAAGCGAGGCCCCGGGGCACGGCTAGTATATAAATAAAACTATAACTGGTCTATATCTGTCTTCGAGCAACAAGGACTTAGGAGTCCATGTTGCTCTATGATATCTGTACGTATAGGAGATATTTAATAAAAAACTGTGACAGTTCTTTATAGGGCCAATAGAAGCCAAAACACACAAAAACTACTGGACAAAATTTGATGCGGTTTTCACAGTTGAATTGTTGAAGGTCTAACTTAAAATCAGGCGTAGGTTTTATCTTGATATGTCACTTAGAACTTGAGATATTAATTCCGCGCGGACGAAGTTCGCGGGCACAAGCTAGTCTATACATATAATAAAACAGTAAAAATATTTTGTCTGTACATTTTGTATTTTTGACTGAAATGGAGAGGGACACTTAAAAAGAATAATAGAAAGCAAAAAAAAAATTTTTAATTTTTTGTCTGTCTGTCTATATGTATGATCACGCTAATCTCCGAAAGTACTGAACCGATTTGAATGAAACTTTTTTTGTTGTATAGCTATTAAGCCTGGGCAACATTTAGGCTATAATTTTGTTAGCTTCTAATGAATCTAATTAATATATTATATATTAAATCCAATGTCATTAATAATACAAACTTAAATGAAATACTATATTGATTAATATTTTAAAAGATGACGTTTCATAGTGCGCCATCTTGTCTATTATGATTTTCGCAACACTATTTTGTTAAGCTCTTTATTTAATTAATTTATTATAACCTGATTGTTATAATATTTACTAATTTAATTGTATTAATTTAATGTGTTAGAATAACTGATTGATTTACAAATAAATTTTAATTAAAGTTGTGAAACGATGACACTCGGACGGGCGCCATCTTGTTGTTTACACAATACTATTTAAATCCAAGAGCGCATCGACCGAGTGTCATTCGGTCCTTGGCTATCGGTCTGTGCACATCTAAGCCAGAGTACTTACTTGGTGAGTCTGTTATTCTTTTATATTTTTATTTTTGCTTGATGCTATATTGTTATAAACGTAACGCCCGTTTATTATTATTTAATCTAAATTGCTATAAAATATACAAAATAATGAAGTATTACTGTTTTTTTTTTTAATACCCATACTGTTATAATTAGACCTCCTGACATATCAGAAGCGGGATATAAGGACAAGTTTCTTATTTTAGTTTAGTACTAATCAAAGTCGTATTTTTTTTTTGTTATTTTTCTTTCCGAACAATATGTTCGTACATGTATTTTTTTTAAGGCGTTGCTTTTTCTTTTGTTCTCCTTCACATGAGTACTTCACATGAGTAGTCAAACAGTGAGCTATAGATGCGGATGTAATATTTATGCTTTCTTTAAAGAACAGATATTTGGGTTAAGTTGTTCTCCTTTCGAATTTTCAGGTTAACTATGGACCGTTCGAAGTCCCCTCTACTGCCTAGTGGTTCACAGGCGATTCAACGCTCCTCGCTGGACGTGCTGTCATCGCAACAGTCCCGGACTCGTGAGCTGTTGTCACCACAGCGGTCCCGAAGCGACGAGCAGCGGTCCCGAGACTGCGTACAGCGGTCATCCCCGCAGCCTCGAAGCCGTGAGCAGCGGTCCCAAAACTGTGATCAGCGATCGTCACAGCGGCCTTGGAACCGCGAGCAGCGGTCCCAAGACCGCGACCAACGGTCATCACAGCAGCCTTGGAGCTACGAGCAGTGGTTACGAGACCGCAATCAACGGTCATCACAGCGATCACGGAGCCGGGCGTGTCAGTCGCCGCAGCGGTCCCGGAGCCGCGAGCTGCGATCGTCACAGCAGTTTCCTGTCTGCGAGCTGCGGTCTCCACACCGGGGTCCAATGCCTTCTAGTCGAGACTACAACTGCCCACGTAACCATCCAACGAGCAACAGGCTACGGGTAACAACGTGGAGCAGGTCAGTCCTATGTTGCCAAATTCTACGATAACAGCTGATAGTAACACTTTTAATTTGTTATTAGAAGCACTGAAATCGATTGCTCCGAACCCGGATAAAATAAGTTCATTAAATAATACAATACCCGAGTTCGATCCTGCGGGGAAAGAACAGACTATCACTATGTGGCTACACAAAGTAAACGAGTGTGCGGTTATATATAATTGGTCTGATAGGCAAATAGTACATTACGCTCTTCCAAAATTGAAAGGTGTAGCTAAGAGATGGTACGAGGGCCTACCTTCGTTGCTTTTCTCCTGGAAAGAATGGCAATCCAAACTACTGGCTGCATTTCCATCTGACGAAAACTATGGTCAGATGTTAAGCGACATGCTTGCTAGGCGCGCAAAATTTGGGGATTCACTGGACGAATATTTTTATGATAAAATTGCACTTATCAATAGGTGTTTGAAAGATATATATGTGTATAATTTTAGTGTTTTATGGTATGTTATGTTATGTTAAGAGTCTTTCAGAAATTTGTTAAAAAACTGGAACCGGACTAGCTAAATGGAAATAAAATAAAATTGTCTGGACTCGGTAGGTACTCAGAATTTATTGATTATTTAGATATCATTACAATATTGCACAGTTATACTCTTAAACATGACCCCTCTAGGAGGACACGGATGGTACAATATTTAAAATATGTACTCTTAGATAACCTTATTTATTATGAGCAAAACTCTTGTGTGTAAGGATGACCGAGTCAGAGAGAACATAATAATTTCCAAATATAAAGGGTCGTGAGAGTATATTCGGTTCGCGTGGTTTATTAAAGCTCCTCAAAATGATTAACTACCAATTTTGTGTAGTAACAAATACAAGGGAAAGCAAAGGTTGATTCCCCAGCTTCGACGTAGCAAGATAAGATGAATTTTGGTACCTCTTTTTGGATCTAACCCAAGATTCCGTAGATTAAACGTTTCCTGTTGCCGCAACCACGGTCTCCTGGTGCTCCTGCAGGTATATCTTGAACTCTCCACGCCGACAGGTTCTCCAACCGTTGTGATTGACCAAACTAATCACCCCTATACTATTTGGGCAAATATTTAAACCTCAAAAGATGTTTATTGAAAGGAGACTACTGTATAGTAAAAACTATTCAAGCAGTGATGAAATATCAAAACTTTAAACATTAAGAACTGAGTTAAGTATTTTTAAATCTTAACTTTTAAATTTTTACTTTTAAAATTCTTTCTTGTAAAATTCCATGAGTATCTCGTGTTGATCAAAACAATCTACGACACACTCCCCATCCATGAACCCAGCCTACTAGTGACGAACGGTTCTAAATCTGCGCAACGCAAGCAATCCATCCAACCGTTCACATAAATACTCAGGTTGCATTATTCCATCAACATATTCCATCTGCAATTTGGCTGGCTGTTAGTGCATTGTATATACCATTTTTATGAAGGTTTATCCTTCATCTTTACCCTGGCGACGAAACGAAACGATATAATGTGCCTCCCGGCTGAGGTCCCGACCATTTTGTCAACGCGTCCCTTTTATTTTTTTTAAACGTCAAATCTATGACATTTAACACCTAGTAGTTCTGCCAAACAATAAAATTTATAATTCGATGAGTTTTATTTAAAACCTTTTATTGAAATAAAGGATAACACATGACTAGGAATAGAATATTTACTTATTCCGGTTATTAAATAATAAAATCAAGAGAAATCTCAAAATATATTCTATATCATCAAAGGACAGCGACCTCTATGATGCTAGATGTCAAAACATCTTCAATATTAATTTCCAACCTGCACAACAGATGGCACTAGTGGTTTCAAAAGATGACCTAATTCAAACAAAATAATACTTTCTGTTTCTTCTCAAAAGAACAAATAAAACGCAACGTTACAATATCCCTCCCCCCGAAAAAGTTTCGACACAGGAGAAACCCGCTGCCCTCAGCGTACTTAGCTGGAAACAAAAAAAAATAATGAAAATAAAACAGAAAATAACCACCAGTTTTAAAACGTTAAATATTAAAATTTCACTATGTTAAATTTTAAAATCCTATCCACCACAAAACAAACTCTGAGTACTTACCCACTTACATTTCCTTTCCTACTGTGATATAGACCAAAATGAAAACCAACTGCCAGGACCGTTGTTATTCCATCTTTAATTTTCACCTGCTGTCCGAGCATATGTTCCCCTTTCTTTCAATCCATCTTTCTATCATACATCCCTATCATAAACAGTAGCAGTTGCAGATTTTACTGCCTGTCACGTTCTAGCACACTTATTCCCAGGAGTCCAAACTGTCATTCCCAGTTGTACTCAATCCCCAGTAAGTAGCTATTTACTCTGAAATTCTACTCATGTAAGAAAGAAAAGTATATAGTCTAGGATATAGTGAATATTTTTCAAACCACATGATATCAACCCTAGCTATAAACCAGTTACTAGCCGCCATGGATCATCACAACAAACAAAAAAAATATTCTCAAGGTAAGTGGTCTAATGTGCCACATGATTTCTACCAAGAGATAACAATGAAATGAATAAAAAGATGCAACATGTGCTATCATTTTAAACGAAACAAAATTACTAACGTGACAGTAATTATTACTATATCACTAAAGTTATGTCTAAGGACAAGAAAAAAAAATTGACAGCATTTAGCTATATCACAAAACTTAAGTAACAGCTCTTAGCTATATTACTCAATATAGTCTACAGACTAAAGAAAATTAAAAGAAAAGAAAAAAAACCTTAGTGACAGCTGGAAGCTATATCACCAAGCAAGTACAAAAGAAAATTGTGTGTTCCTATCCTAACCGTTAGTAAAACTATGTATGTACCTACTATCCATAGTACAAAAATATTTCCTAACGAGCATGCAACCAATTTAAACACGACCTCTACTAACTAGTTAAACACACAATCTAGTAAACTAGAGTTAGTTAAGAATAAAACCTAGCAGTCTAAGCTAATTTAAATTAAAACTTAGCAAACTAAAGCTAGTTCAAAATAAAATCTAGCATACTAATGCTAGTTCAAAATAAAATCTAGCATACTAATGCTAGTTCAAAATAACCTTGGCATCGTTGTTTGGTATATACCAAAGCAACACGTAAAAACGTCCTACGGCTAGAGAACCAGAGTCCACTGCTTAACAGTGAGGAGAAAAAAAATAAGGAAGAAACGGGTATAAGCGATGTGAGAAACAGGTAGTCATACCTTGATATCCTTGATATGCCAAGTACCGAGATATTTTCCGTCATATCCTTCTAATTCGTAGACCAATGGTGACAATACTTTCTTTACGATACATTTCTCGTACTTAGGTGCTAGTTTGGTAGCTTTAAATTTATCAGCGTCACTTTGTATGTACGTCTTCCGCCAAACTTCCTGTCCCTCAGACAACTTAACCTCACGGCGACGTAAATTATAATACCTGGTGTTCGTAGCGTGAGCTTTTAAAATGTTTGTACGTACTTTATTAAAGATCTCCTTCAGAACTCCAAACTCACCTGCATATTCATCCCTTGGCATGGCTATATCATAATCACAATCACCAGTATCTTTATAAAATGACCCATTTATTATCGGTTCTCTGCCATGAACTAAAAAGAATGGTGTAAAACCAGTAGTTTCATTAACAGCGCTATTTAATGCAAACTGTATTTTATATAAATTTAAATCCCATGTTCTATGATCTTGTTTTACATAAGATGAGACAGCTGTCATTACGGTTTTATTATATCTCTCCACTAAATTAATTTGTGGTGTGTACCTAGGTCCGTAGTGAACACGAGGAACGTTATACTTTTCAAGCAATTTACGAAAATCAGATCCCGTGAATTGAACCCCGTTATCGGTAATTACGGTTTCAGGAATTCCGTGAGCTAAGAAAACATAATTCTCAATGTTCTTTGTCACCGCGGCACTAGTTGCACTTCTTAACGGAAACAACATGGTATATTTTGAAAAACAGCATGTTACCACTAACAAATGTACAAATCCCGAACGAGATCTAGGCAAAGGTCCTACCAAATCCATTGACAAAACTTGAAATGGTCTATAGCACTGTTTTGGTTGACCCATAAGTCCTGGTGTGAGAGTTGTCTTGTGTTTGTAAGCTGAACATGTGGCACAATTTCTAATATAATTTGTTACATCTCTATATATTCCTGGCCAAAAATATCTCAAACATATCCTGCGATGTGTTTTGAATACTCCTAGGTGTCCTGAAGTTGGAGGTTCATGATTCTCCGAGATAATCTTTGCACGCCCAGATTTCGACACTACCTCTTTCCAATCAAACTCTTGTGTTAATGTGTATTTACTTTTGCAATATCTAAACAGTTTTCCATTTTCTATACGGTAGTTGGGATAATTTTTCGGATATGCTGTACAACCCTGAAATATTTTCTTATACCACTCATCATCGTCTTCATTTACCGAGGGAGTGTTTATGACTTCAACCTTGAGTAAACGTGAGAGAGCGTCCGGTACGACGTTATCTTTCCCTTTTCTATGCTCAATTGTGAAATTGTACTGTGACAAACGACAACCCCAACGAGCTAATCGTCCAGTAGGATTTTCCAAATTCATGAACCATTTTAAGGATGCATGATCTGTGACAACAGTGAAAGGTCTAGTTCCCAAATATGGCTCAAATTTTTCAACTGCAAAAACGACAGCTAAAGCTTCTCTTTCTGTTGCACTGTAGTTACGTTCATTTTTATTTAGTGATCTACTAGTATAGGCCACAGGGTGATCTTGACCATTAATATTTTGGGTTAGCATGCCACCAATACCATAACTTGATGCATCACAATGTACAGCAAAAGGTATTTCAAAATTTGGACAGGCTAAAATCGGAGCTGAAACTAAACAATTTTTTAAACGAGTGAAAGCTTCTTCAGCTTCTGTGTTCCAAACAAATTTAATCTTTGTACTGGTAAGAGCATTAAGTGGTGCTGCTATAGATGAAAAATTTCTTATAAATCTACGGTACCAAGAGCAAGTTCCCAAGAACATTTTGACCTCTTTAGAAGTTTTTGGTGTAGGAAATTCCAAAATTGCACGCACTTTCTCTGGATCCGTTCTTAATCCACACTCATCTACCACATACCCAAGATATTTAAGTGATTTACGGAAGAACTTACTTTTTTCAAAATTAATTGTTAAATTTGCATTTTCAATTCTTTGGCAAACGCGTTTTAACAGCAGTAAATGTGTTTCAAAATCTTCAGCTATTATTACAATATCATCTACGTAACAGAATACTAAACCCTTTGTAATATCACTACAAAAAGGTGTACCAAAGAGCATATCCATCAATCTTTGTTGGCGAGCAGGAGCTCCACACAAACCAAATGGCATTACCTTAAATTTGAACAAACCTTTACCCGGAGCAGTGAAACTAGTTTTTTCTTGTGAATTTTCATCTAATTTAATTTGCCAAAAACTTGATTTAAAATCAACAGAGCTTATGAATTTAGCATTTCGAAGGCTATCTAAAATTTGAGGTATATAAGGTATTGCATAAGCATCCCCTTTCGTAACTGCATTTAACTTTCGACAATCCAAACAAAATCGCCATGTACCATCTGGCTTTGGAACCATAAGAACTGGGTTATTCCACGGGCTTTCACTAGGTGTGATAACATCGAGCTCGAGCATTTTATCCACTTCCTTATGCAATTCCTTCAATTTCTCGGGTGACATTGGATATGGTCTACATTTTATTGGTAACGCATCACCAGTATTTATTGTATGTTCAATTAAATGTGTCCTACCTAATCCCTTGCTTTCAAACGAAACGTCATGAAATTGTTTAATCATAATTTCTGCCAGCTCTTTTTGGTTAGAATTCAAATCATTATAAGATTTTACAAAATTAATAGGCTTGTCAACATAACTAGAATTTTGAATAAAATTTGTAGGTGCTTCAATATAAGATATGTTTTGAAAAATCTCCGGCATTAATTTAAAACTTTTCCAAAAATCTACTCCCAATATGACATTTGAAATTATAGAAGGTATTACATGAAATTTGATTACATTAGTCACTCCCTTAAAAGTAATGGGCAGTGTTAAATAACCAATAGTATTGCAAACTGAACCGTCCGCAACCATAACATTTGATTCGTTAGTGTCTTCTAAAGAATATCCCAAATCAATAAAACGCTTATGAGCATTATTTCCTATAATTGAAATCGCTGCACCAGAATCTAACAATCCACAAATTGTCAAGTCTAGGATATCTACATTTAGATAAGGCCGAATATCATTTACGTTTGGCTCAAACAAAACCGATGTAACGTTGTTATGTTTAAAATATTTAGATACAATCCCTAACCATTCTTTCCATTCCAAAGGATCAGCCTTTTCCTTCGAATTAAGTTTACATCGATTTGAGCTTCCTAGTTTTTTGGATTCGAACCAGTTTCACATTTAGGACAGGAGCGAGTTGTGTAGCCTAATTCTCCACACTTAAAACATAATAACCTTTTGTCTCTACAAAATCTAGTACTATGGTTATCCACTTTACATCTGTAACAGTACACTTTTTTATTTTTATTCACTGTATCCTGTTTTTGTGTGTTACCAAAATGTTTATTATGGTGTGTTTGAATAAATTGTTTTTGATTTTGAATGTTACTAGTTTGTCTTTGTTCTGGAAATTTCTTTTCTACCTGAGGTGGTTGAGACACAACGGTGACATTTTTTGTCTGTTTACACTTGTACACATAATCGGGATTTATGTTCGATTGTTTAGGTGGTTCAACAAACAATTCTGTGCTTTGACGTGCCGATTCTATTTTTCTACACTTAAGTTTGAGATCATCAATAGAACTAATATCGTATAACGCTAATTGTTCTTTATAAGTTGGTCTAATGTTATGTAATAAAATATCCAACTTGTCTTTATCAGATAGTGGTGTATTTAAACGCGAGAACATTCCACTCATAACCGCAAAATAAATGTGTATAGGTTCATCTGAACCTTGTGTACGTGACCTTAATTCGCTTAGCAATCTGTATTCGTAATCAACTGGTGCGAATTCCTCGATTAACAAAGCACTGAGTTCCTTCCATGATGAAACTTGATGTTTGACACCTCGATACCACAAAAGTGCCTGGTCCGTGAAAAAACAAAACGCAGATTTGAACAACACTGTATCGTTTACACCAAAAGCCGTAGCACGTTCACATACCATATCTAAGAAGGAATGTACACTTGTGTGACCATTAAAACTAATATTCCATTTGTGGATATTTAATTTATTAATAGGAGAACGCTCCTGACTATCCTTCGCAACCTCTTCAACCGAACCAGAACTGGATTCACCTTCCTGTTTTTTAGAATCCCAACCGTTTAAAATACCAAGAAAAGGTTTCAACTTTGAAAGTAATGCAGCACAAATATCCTTATCCATAGGTTCCTCACATTGTAACCTCTCCAATCTTTGCAAACAATGACAATATAAGGCCTTCGCACGAGAGAGCTGATAACGATCCTTAGATTTCTTATAATTATCCAAAATACCTTGTAATTCCTTGATTTTATCCGTAACAAGAGGCAACTCCACACTGGGTTTGATATCATCACCCAAAATGTCCTCCGGCTTAAATTCTTTACAAAGTGACTTCAACTGTTTTCGCAATTTGGGAACGGTGTCCTCTGGAATCTCCGATCGAACAGAAACCTCATAAATAAGCTCTTCGCGTAGCAACGAATGAAAATAAACGCTTTGTGTATCCATTTTTTTTTATATAGGAGCAGTAATAAACACCAGTATAAGGGAGAAATTAATATAACCTATATGTTTTCTCTGTCACAATAAGTATGCAAGTTATTTACTTGTAAAACAAAATAAGTGGAACATCATGTTCACAAATCACCACAAAAAAATAATATGCACAGCCCTATCGCTGTGTGTAAATAAGTACTTGTATTTAAAATTTGTTGTGAAATTAAAGTATTAAAATATTTCACTAATCTGTGAATATTTATACAAAGTATTTAAAAAGGATTAAGTACCTGTATTGTAAGCAGTTTTATAACAATATGTATTTTGTGATTTATAAAGTAACTTATATTATATAGTAACTTATATGTCTAGATAGTAGGTAATATTTATCATTAACCCGGTATAGGTAGTTATGACACACCAAAGAAAAAAAATATAAATGTAATGGTTACATTACATTAAAAAATATACAAAACAAGGCACAGCATACACTAACAGCAGCACAGCAAAAAATAATAATTTGCAGATAGAATATAAAAAAAACTCAGTTATTTCTTTATTTTGATTTTAGAGAAAATAAATTAACCAAAACTAAAAATTGTATTTATTTTCCCTAAATAGGAAATGAAAAATAAATGCACAACCTGATTACAAAGTAGTTATTTCAATGAGCTGAAAATAATAATACACTACCAAAATGAAGCTTTAATAAACCAAGTGGGCGCCACTGAAAGATATATATGTGTATAATTTTAGTGTTTTATGGTATGTTATGTTATGTTAAGAGTCTTTCAGAAATTTGTTAAAAAACTGGAACCGGACTAGCTAAATGGAAATAAAATAAAATTGTCTGGACTCGGTAGGTACTCAGAATTTATTGATTATTTAGATATCATTACAATATTGCACAGTTATACTCTTAAACATGACCCCTCTAGGAGGACACGGATGGTACAATATTTAAAATATGTACTCTTAGATAACCTTATTTATTATGAGCAAAACTCTTGTGTGTAAGGATGACCGAGTCAGAGAGAACATAATAATTTCCAAATATAAAGGGTCGTGAGAGTATATTCGGTTCGCGTGGTTTATTAAAGCTCCTCAAAATGATTAACTACCAATTTTGTGTAGTAACAAATACAAGGGAAAGCAAAGGTTGATTCCCCAGCTTCGACGTAGCAAGATAAGATGAATTTTGGTACCTCTTTTTGGATCTAACCCAAGATTCCGTAGATTAAACGTTTCCTGTTGCCGCAACCACGGTCTCCTGGTGCTCCTGCAGGTATATCTTGAACTCTCCACGCCGACAGGTTCTCCAACCGTTGTGATTGACCAAACTAATCACCCCTATACTATTTGGGCAAATATTTAAACCTCAAAAGATGTTTATTGAAAGGAGACTACTGTATAGTAAAAACTATTCAAGCAGTGATGAAATATCAAAACTTTAAACATTAAGAACTGAGTTAAGTATTTTTAAATCTTAACTTTTAAATTTTTACTTTTAAAATTCTTTCTTGTAAAATTCCATGAGTATCTCGTGTTGATCAAAACAATCTACGACACACTCCCCATCCATGAACCCAGCCTACTAGTGACGAACGGTTCTAAATCTGCGCAACGCAAGCAATCCATCCAACCGTTCACATAAATACTCAGGTTGCATTATTCCATCAACATATTCCATCTGCAATTTGGCTGGCTGTTAGTGCATTGTATATACCATTTTTATGAAGGTTTATCCTTCATCTTTACCCTGGCGACGAAACGAAACGATATAATGTGCCTCCCGGCTGAGGTCCCGACCATTTTGTCAACGCGTCCCTTTTATTTTTTTTTTAAACGTCAAATCTATGACATTTAACACCTAGTAGTTCTGCCAAACAATAAAATTTATAATTCGATGAGTTTTATTTAAAACCTTTTATTGAAATAAAGGATAACACATGACTAGGAATAGAATATTTACTTATTCCGGTTATTAAATAATAAAATCAAGAGAAATCTCAAAATATATTCTATATCATCAAAGGACAGCGACCTCTATGATGCTAGATGTCAAAACATCTTCAATATTAATTTCCAACCTGCACAACAGATGGCACTAGTGGTTTCAAAAGATGACCTAATTCAAACAAAATAATACTTTCTGTTTCTTCTCAAAAGAACAAATAAAACGCAACGTTACATGTTCTATTACTGGGAAAAGAGCTGTAGAATGTGTTTTACACGATATCGATGACCGTGCCATTAGACTAGGTGCTGAAGCAGCCCAGTTTGATGATTTAGATAAACTCCTCACATATTTAAGAAATTCCCGTAATATCAAAATACACACCGACAAACGTAATAACAATAATAAGCTTCCTCCGCCTGAAAATATTGACAACTCTCAAACCAATAACCAATCTCAATCAACTTCATTTAAAAGAAAAGTAATTCGCTGTGCAAATTGTAAAGTAGAAGGTCATATGGTTAGTCAATGTACTATGCCCATAAAAAAATTCACAAAATGTTTCAGAATAGGGCATGAAACCGAAAAATGTTATATTAATACACCTAATACAGAAAAGTCTGTAAATAGAGTTAGGTCTGAATTAGGCTCAGGTAAAAAGTTTCAGAAACAAGCTTTAGTTAATAATGTCCTTATAGAAGCATTTGTAGATCTTGGCAGTGATTGTTCTATGCTTAAAAATTCATATCTAGCTAAGCTAGGTGTACAAAAGATCGGTTGTGATAACTTACCTGTATTAAAGGGGTTCGGTAATTCTTTTGTTCAAGCTTTAGGGAGAATTACTGCATATATTGAGGTTGATAGTGTTGGAGCATACACGGAGTTACTTCTCGTCCCAGACAACGTTATGCAAATGCCACTGATGCTAGGCCAAACATTTACTGAACAGCCACACATTATTGTACATAAAACTAGCGACCGTTTTGATATAATGCAAAACTTTACCGATTTTGAATCTTCCTACAAAACTAATTTACATTGCTTAAATTCTACAATTATATCTGGCTTAACTATAGTGAAAGTATATACTATATCAAAGTTTACAGGGGTGTTATTTATTGAAGGTGGCTTAATATATAAAAATAATGTTTAACACTATATTCTGAATGGTATTTATCAATTTGATGATGCTGGCGAGGGTGAGATTGTAATCAATGGCCTGAATGCAGGAGAGTTAGTCTTCAACAAAGATTACTTAGTCGCACGTGGGAAAATAGCTCTTAAGGAGGACGAGAAGAACGTACTCCGTGTATCAACCCGGAACTGTCAACACCAGTATAGTCCAATAGTAAAATCAGATTTGAGTCTTGGTGAAAATTTAGACCAGTCTACAATTGACAATCTTTTAGCACTACTTAACAGATTCCGGAATTGTTTTGCTTTCTCTTTGTCTGAATAGGGTAACTGTCGAGTATCGGATATGACTATTTCTTTGCAAGATAATGATCCAGGCGTATATGGACCATACCGCTTAGCATTAAAAGAAAAAGAAGTTGTGAGAGGTATGGTTACTGAATTACTACGTCACGTCCTGCTTAGAGTATGCGTATTCAAAAGCCGCAGCTGGCAAAAAGTCCGGATTTCTTAATCCAATTGAAAAGGTCAGTCAACCATTTGATACTGTACACTTAGACCACGTAGATCCCTTTGTAAAGAGCACTAGAGGTAGTATTTATATATTGGTCATAATTGATGCATTTACGCGGTTCATTTATTTGAGAGCAGTTCGGAATACTGAGACCAGTTCCACAATAAAGGTAATTTGAGAATACATAGGTATTTTTGGTGTTCCACGTAGGATAATTTCGGACCGAGAAACATCATTTACGAGTGACCCTTTTAAAACTTTTATAACTGAGAGAGGTATCAATCATGTTCTAAATGCGGTAGCCACCCCTAGAGCAAACGGACAGGTTGAGCGGTATAACAAAGTTATTGTGGACTCATTAACAGCTAAGTGCGTAGGAACCTCTGAGAGTAAATGGGAGGAATACTTACCGGAAGTTCAATGGGGTATAAATAACACCTTTAACAAGGGCATCAATAGAACTCCTGCAGAAGCTCTGTTTGGTATTAGACCCAAGGGCCTAAGCGACAATAAGTTAATAACAGCCATAGATGATGGTGTTACGACTAATAAAGAAGTAGACTTAGGATCCATTAGTAGAGAAATCACAAAAACAACAAAAGGAAAGATTTGACAAATCTAGATGTAAACCTATTCAATTTAAAGAAGGTGATTAAGTTAGGGTAGAACGTCAGGTTCCAGCTACAGGCGGTAGTAAAAAAAGCTAATACCTAAGTTTCAGGGCCCTTATAAAATAACAAAAGTCTATGACCACGATAGGTATCAAATAGAAGACACTCCTCTGACTAAAAAGGGAAACAAAAAATATTCAACCGTTGTTGCAATCGACAAACTAAAGCCGTGGTTAAACTTTTCAAGACCTAATGATGATATTTTGAGTGAGGAAGAGTCTAATTAACTTCATGTTTAACCTAATATAATAATACTAATTAACGCAGAATATGAGGTCTGTTATCTTGTTACACAGGACAATGAGGTCTGTTGTAATTCTCTTAGTCAGGACAATGAGGCCTGCAATTTCGTTACTCAGGACATTGAGGCCTGCAGTTTCTTTACTCAGGACAATGAGGCCTGTTGTAATTCTGTTAGTCAGGACAATGAGGCCTGCAATTTCGTTACTCAGGACAATGAGGCCTGCAGTTTCATTACTCAGGACAATGAGGCCTGTTGTAATTCTGTTAGTCAGGACAATGAGGCCTGCAATTTCATTATTCAGGACAATGAGGCCTGTGGTTTTGTTAATCAGGATAATGAGGCCTGTAACAAGTGTATTACTGTAATATTATACTTTTATGTACTAATTAATTCTCTAACTATCAAATTATAATTTTAGTTTTACAACATAATTTTATTTTCAAAGTGTAAGGGCACACTTTATTTCGGATGGCCGAATCTGTTAGCTTCTAATGAATCTAATTAATATATTATATATTAAATCCAATGTCATTAATAATACAAACTTAAATGAAATACTATATTGATTAATATTTTAAAAGATGACGTTTCATAGTGCGCCATCTTGTCTATTATGATTTTCGCAACACTATTTTGTTAAGCTCTTTATTTAATTAATTTATTATAACCTGATTGTTATAATATTTACTAATTTAATTGTATTAATTTAATGTGTTAGAATAACTGATTGATTTACAAATAAATTTTAATTAAAGTTGTGAAACGATGACACTCGGACGGGCGCCATCTTGTTGTTTACACAATACTATTTAAATCATGGAAGTAATAAGTACCTTTGCAAAGTACTTACTACTTCCATGATTTAAATCCAAGAGCGCATCGACCGAGTGTCATTCGGTCCTTGGCTATCGGTCTGTGCACATCTAAGCCAGAGTACTTACTTGGTGAGTCTGTTATTCTTTTATATTTTTATTTTTGCTTGATGCTATATTGTTATTTTATTTTATTTTATTTATTAGGTTTGTCAACAGTTGTTACAATATACATTTCATTCACAATCTACACCATTCTTAAAGCTAATTGCACAACCTCTTACAGACAAACACCACATGCACATTAAAACGATGTTTATAAAATATATTGGTCGCCATAAATACTCCAGTGTTATAATATGTTGACTAGGCAAGGTAGTTTGACAGTATAAAGAAATCTATGGTTTGAATTGAAATAATAAACAGTCAGTTTGACAGTAGCATCCATAAACATAATATTCATTAAACTATAAAAAAATCATGCTAATTCATGAAAAATCTATAAAAGCGAAATTTAAAAGATAAATGTAAGAAAATAAAACTATATCATGCCAAATAATTCAAAAGTTTGTAAAATTAAAACTGTAAAGATAAAACTGTAAAAATGAAACTGTAAAAATAAAACTGTAAAAATAAAACTATGTCAGGAATATTTTCCGAGTTTTTGACAAAGAATCGGTAAAATCAATTTTGTTAACGCATCTGTTATAAAGCTTGCATAGACGTGGAATCGGCGAGTTCTGACCCATTTTCGTTCTGCGGTAAGGAGGAAAAACAGTGTTCGAATTGTGTGCCGAGGATAACGATATGGTACTTTTAGGTTTATTTGACTCAGCAGCTGTGAACAGTCAATTTTATTTTGAAGAATCTTAACAAAAAATGTTAAATCTAGAAGATCTCGACGTTTTTCGAGACTGACCATCTTAAATCTACTAAGTCTCCCCTCGTACGATTTAATTTTTTTAGCTTCACCCTCGGCAAAAGCGAGATGATACATGAAGCGCTTCTGTAATCTCTCAATCCTCAGCATATGTGTCGCGTAATGGGGTCGCCATATCACTGATCCGTATTCTAAAATGCTTCTAACGAGACAGTTATAAAGTGTGATTTTAGTATGCTGATTTTTGAACGCCTTGATGTTCCTAAGAACAAAACCCAGAGTCCTAGATGACTTCTTAATTGTGTACTGAATGTGAGGTAAAAATGTCAGTTTACTATCGAGCAAGATCCCCAAATCTTTTACGGTTTCCACCTCATTTAACATTGATCCATCCATTACATATTCATGTCTAAGTTTGTTGCTTGTTCTACGGGTAAAATTAATATGCACACATTTATTGGGATTGAGGCGCATGCCATTACTTTTGCACCATGTCACAAGATTATTTATATCACATTGTAATGCAACAGCATCAGCGGTAGTTTGTTATAAACGTAACGCCCGTTTATTATTATTTAATCTAAATTGCTATAAAATATACAAAATAATGAAGTATTACTGTTTTTTTTTTAATACCCATACTGTTATAATTAGACCTCCTGACAATTTATTTTGAAAACTGGAACACCTGATGAAGAACCAAAACAGAACAGTTAAACTATAAGAAATATGGAAATGGTGCCTTAACAAAAGTCGTTCATCCTGATGAGCATTTTCTGTAGACGTATAAAAATCAAAGATCCGAAACATCTAAAACAGTTTGGAACACAAAAAGATTTTTAATCTAAGCGAAACTCACGCGGGCGATGCCGCGGGCAACAGCTAGTACAAAATAAAACTTAACCATTTTCCTGTTAATGCATTCCGTGTCAAACCACGTGGTTTAATTAAATTATAGTTGCGGTTGAAAATAAGCTATTTTCAGGGTTGCTATATTTTTATTTTTAGTGCCTATTTTTTGACAAATCGTTTTAATTTTTTGACGAAATATTTTTGTATTTAGTCTTTGATTATATTTTATTCAACATGGATCTGTCTGTGTTATGTACACATTATATAAGTAGATATGATTTCTTCCATGCTTCCATTGCTTCCATGCTAATCTGGGAGCGAAGAAAAACATAGAATGTGGCAGCTGCTTCTCTTCCCGCGCAGATTGTAAAAGTCAATCGAGAGAAAGGGCCTTTTAAACTGGGTATTCCTCCACTCATAGGCGATGGGCTAGCAACCTATACTATATCTGAACATCCATTCCATCAGAAAGCCCACTATTCAGCTAAGGGTGGCTTTTGAGTCTCACGACTCTTGGCTCTGTCCACCCCGTAAGGGATAAAGACGTGCTTCTATGTATTTATGTAGATACGGTCGTGAGCAACGCCGCAGGAGAAGACTAGTTCTATAAAATTCCCCTCACGCGCCGCAGCACGCTCCTAGCGCACGCCTCGTCTCTCTTCCAGGCCAATTAACTTATATAAATAACTATAGTCCCTCCACTTCACCCCACACTAGTACAGCTTCTTCGTGAACTTTACTCTTTTGGGAGTTTTATTTTATTGACCCCTAAAAATAATCTTCAGCCATTTTAATGTCCCAATGCTGGAGCTCATCATATGGATTGATAAGGATAGGCCATGACTACGGGGGTCCAATGCGAATTCAGTCAGAACCAAAGGTTTAACGTACCTTCCGAAGTACAGAAGTACTCGAAATAATACATTTTTGGGCAAACAAAAACATATTAAAAAAATAAGTATTTAAGCATATTTTCGTGGTCTATTACTATTACATGGATTTAGTTATATGTATGAGTCAAGCTGCTGCAACAAAAACACGATCTAATGTACTTAATTTCTTTGTTTGCATTTAATTTTTTCTGACTTAAATAAATCACTAGGCTCTTAAAGTCAACTTCAACCTTTGATATTTAATTACATGTGGAAACGTGTGATCTTATTGAAATAAACTTACGTGGGAGATGTAAATGTCATATATAAATAGAGATTGACACATTTTATGTAACTAAATTTATTAGCACTCAACTAAAATCACATTTGACTCGCTTTTGCACGGTGTTTTGCTCACATTGATTTATCCCTTGAACATAAGTATCTGTCTATCATCAATACATATAATAAAACTGTAACTGGTCTGTGTCTGTACATAGCAGATATTTAAGAAAAAAACTATGAGAGGTCTTCATTGAGCCAATAGAAGCCAAAACTATTTTTTTTATAGAATTTTTGTCTGTCTTTCTAACTGTATATTTGTGCGCGCATCACACTAAAACTACTGGACCAAATTTAATGCGGTTTTCGCTGTTGTATTGTAGGTCTAACTTAAAATCTGGTATAGGTTTCATCTTGATACGTTGCCTAAAATCAGAGATATAAACATTAGTAAATTACGCGCAAACGAAGTTTGCGGGCTGAAGCTAGTTCTAGATAGGTAAAACATAACTTATAACCCTACGATTTCTGCGACTCCTGTCACTACGACATTACTCCCTGTGGGAAAATAATCGTCTGTCAGTACTTTGTTCCATTATTCAAAAACACTCTTGGTTATATTTCCCCGGCGTAGTTCGCAGGTATTCAATTTAAGCAGTTTTGAGCAATAACAGCGGGTCATCGTACGGCCACAATGGAGAATTGGAGACCATAAATCAAGTCCAGATTTTATAACCTCAAATTGCCGCATATTTCCAATGTTTGGGCGGAAACGGGTTCACACTCCAATGGGTTTTTGGATAATTAAATCGGAAAATTGGACTTGTTTGTTTGTCAATTTGTTAATTACTCTGGTTAGTAGATTTGCAATAGTCATCATCACCCATTTTTATGTCTCGACTCCTGTGGATGGATGGATGATGTCCTTTTGGATGGATGAGGAGGATGGGTCATGACAAGGCGGCCACGAGGGTCCAATGCAAGATTTTACGACTGCAAATACAACCAGTACCTACCAACGACTGAACGTGTCTTCTGAAGCACGGAGTAACTCAAGATAAATCATGAGATAATACATTTTTGGTCACCCATCATTCCGGTCATAGCAAAACTAGCTAACCAGGCAGGCAGAGCGCGCGAACCATAGCGCTCGTGACCCGCTTGCTCGTTTGCAGCCCAATGTTATATAAAAAAAAATAGCGCTATTACCGAGCCCCTCTTGTATATTCTTATAATTTATTTCGTTCTAGCTTTTTCCCGCGGCTTCGCCCGCCTGAATTTACCACGGGAAGAGTGCTTTTTCCCAGGATGAAAGGTACTTTATGTCCTTCTCAGTACTTCTAACTATGTGTATGCGAAATTTCAGAAGGATTAGTTCAGTAGATAAAGCCTGAAGAGGTAACAAACAAATAGATAAACAAACTCACTTTTATAATATTAGTTAGAATTATTGTATTATTTATATTTTGTATTATATTCATATACTAGCTTTTGCCCTTCGGCCTCTCCGTAAACCACTTCGAATTTCCGTTGGAATTAATTTTCAATTGTTTATTGTTGTATGTTCTCAATAATGTATACTTGTTTTCGTTGTAATGTTTTCGGTGTAAAAACAAGTATACATTGCTGTATAAGTATACCTACTTATTTTAGTGAGTGGCACAGTGGCCGATACTTTCATACAAAAGATCTAGCACTAACACTTTCTGTAGGTTTTATTCAAAACTAGCTTTTGCCCGCGGCTTCGCTCGCGTGAATTTCCCACGGGAACTGTGCCTTTCCCCGGGATGAAAGTCTATGTCCTTCTCCATACTTCCAGCTATGTGTATGCGAAATTTCAGGAAAATTTGTTCAGTAGATAAAGCGTGAAGAGGTAACAAAAAAACAATCAAACCAACAAACAAACAAACAAACAAACAAACAAGCAAGCAAGCAAGCAAGCAAGCAAGCAAGCAAGCAAGCAAGCAAGCAAGCAAGCAAGCAAGCAAACAAACAAACAAACAAACAGACATGGTCTAGACAGAGACAGCACGACATTTGAGACTTTTGCTTTAAATTACTAATTAATCGGTAGTAAAAATAGAACATTTAATAAAATCTATAAACAGGTAGATCAAAAAGTTGGTAGATGTTTTTACATCTTTTATGCTAATAATGAAACCTCACTTGAATTGTTGATTTTCCGATAAAAGCTCGTATCCTGGTGGGCTTCACGACCTCTAAATAACCTTTCACGAAAGCTCACCTTTTGATCGGGAATCCGAGAAATTTGCAAAAAAATAATGAAATTTTATTATAGGTAGAACATGATATAATAATATGACTAAGTTTCTGTCTGTTTTAGCTCATAGCATAAACTAATTTTTGACTAATTTACTATTTGTTCGCTTCCGACCCATGATCCAACCGGTATGTCTAACAATTTGTACCACGGATAAGTAAAACCATCCATTGATGTCCAAAGAAGGTTTATGTTTTGAGACATCACATGGAGTTCTTCAAAAGGGGCGCGAAAAGTTGTAATTAGGGTCTGGGGTAAACGCTTTTCATCGAATGTGCCATTAGTATCTAAGTACATAATATCTCGATGGCCGCCAGGTGGTCGCAATCGCAAGTTCAAATGAAAAAAAACTGCAGATTTAGCCAAAGTTTCATTTGATTCATAGCGATACGATATCGAAGTTCGTAATCGTTTCGACAGATGACAAAAACAATTTTTTTCCGTCATCAAAGCGAAAGCGAATGTCAAATGTATGGAAGTAAGCGATAAAGATAAAACAGTTCGTTACTCTATGGTTTCGAATCGTTTTCTCTATGAACTTGCGATGACGATGGCGATCGACCACGTGATTTAGCGTTACCTTATGTCATCCCATACATTTTAGCGTTTGCGAACTTCGATTTCGATATTAAAATCTGACTTCGTCTAAAGGTCCTGATCTATGAAACGGAGTAGTGTTTTGATGGCCGACTATTTCCACCTCATTCGTACTTCCGTTTTGATATTTGTGTCGGACACTTTTTTGTATGAGAGTCCTGTCTCTTATAACGTAGTGATTACATTATCTTTGATGGCCACATGCCTGTTTGCTTAAACTTAGTTGTATTAAAATATGTATTACTGACATTATTACACAAATTACATCTAGCCGGTATACATGGCAGTCTATACAGATGGTTCAGTTCCTACGTTAAAAATAGATCCCAGGCTGTAGCTATTAATGGATTCGTTTCTCCGTGGGTTACGATTCCTTCTGGGGTGCCGCAGGGTTCACTGCTCGGCCCATTATTGTTCCTTGTATTTATCAATGCAAATTAAGCTTAATATAAAACATTGAGAAAAATTTATAAATCTTTTATTGTAATACAGGTATCGTTATTTTACAAGGTTATCTATTACGGGAATATCGGGAGAAAACAATTTAAAGCCTATCCCGTAATGTCTCTAAAAGTTTCTATGCTATTGGATACTTTTAGGGACACGAAACCGAAATTAAAGAACCTAACCATTTTTATCCCATTTTCATGTAAAAACATTACAAAAACTAGCTTCTCAAAAAAGTAAATACTACTAGGGATGTTGGCCTAAATAAAATTTAAATGTAGGTGTAATGGTATTGATAATAACGATACACCATATTGTCAAAAAAGCCTCAAAATCTTTAGGATTGACCAATATGATATACACTGGTTAAATTTCAATTCAATTAAAGCTACTAAAGTGCTTTATTGCTCCTACGTGCGTAGCATCCTTGAATATACTTCCGTCGTGTGGAATCCTTGCTATGATATCTATATCTCTCGTATTGAATCCATTCAGAGACGTTTCCTAAAATATCTACAATATAAATGTAAAAGCAATGATGATACTTATGAAGACAGGTGTAAAAGATATCATTTCCTACCATTGCAAGTTAGAAGAAACATTAGCGACTTAAGTTATTTCGTTAAAATTCTAGTGGGTGCAATAGATAGTCCTGAACTTTTAGAAAAAATTAACATAAAAATTCCAAATTTTTCACGTAGAAGAAATAAACTTTTCATATTACCTCCTGCTAGTACAAAGTACCGTAAAAATTCATTTTTCTTCAGGGTCCCGAACTTATGTAATAATTTTTGCGCTCAAAATAACAGCGTGGATATATTCAATGCAAAACCTAAACAAATCAGACGAATAATTGAGCAAGAATTTTTCTCTTCCCAACCCATCCATCCGTAATTGTCGCTACTTGTAACTGTGTTATAATATGGTTTATAGCACCTAATGTTTCTTTCTTTTTTTTTTTTTAAAACTTTCTTGAGTTATTGTTTTTCTGTCTTTGAGTTTGAGTTTGAGTATGGTTGTAATTTCATTTTTCTTTTTTCTATAAGTGGAAACTTGTTAATAGTTATATAGATTTTTTAAGTTTTTACTTAGTTAGTTATGATAAACTGTTAGTTTCCCAAATAAAATAAAATAAAATAAAATAAAATAAAATAAAATTATTCCTAGGAATTAGTGGACGATTGTCAGCAGACGCAATTTGTCTATAATATGGAAAAATGTTTTATTTCGATCGGATAGATACTTTGTAGGTGGATATTTTTTTCAATTAAAAATGCAAAAAAATATAAAATTGAGAAAATTTTAATTTTATTGTAATACAGGTATCGTTATTTTCAAGGTTATCTATTACGGGAATATCGGGAAAAAACAATTGAAAGCCTATCCCGTATTGTTAAAAGTTTCTATGCTATTGGATACTTTTAGGGACACGAAACCGAAATTAAAGAACCTAAATTTTATCCCATTTTCATGTAAAAACATTACAAAGACTAGTTCTCAACATATCGTTTGAATAGGGATGTTGCCTAAATAAAATTTAAATGTAGGTGTAATGGTATTGAAATAACGATACACCATAGGTAATTGAATGTTTCTTTAATTGACCAATATGATATACCTGGTTAACTATTTCTCAGTTCTCATTAAAGTAAATTGGGAACCCTTTTACTCCTTCAAAAGTGACGTCACCGCTTTTCAACCGACTTCAAAAACCAAAAAGAGGAGGTTCTCAAGTTGGCTGTATTTTCTTTTTACTGTCATACAAGTCCCATTGTCATACAGTTTAAACTGTGGTTAACGGTGTTGGTTTTACATTTAATTCTACTATTATATAATTTTCCGATTTATACATAATGTAAATACTGTTTGTTGACCCCAATAAATAAAATAAAAAAAGTCCCAAATAAATGATTGTTTTCGTAATTTAGAGAAAAGATCTACCATATGACCAAAATTTCGAGTTTGGGAGTGCTAACGCAACTCGGTGTTGCATTACTGAAAGTTTTTCATCCATGTAAATACTTCCTTTGAGTATTTAAATAGTTACATATCAATTCTCTTTCTTCTACTTCCATAGAATCACGTCTCCATCCCTTACGGGGTAGACAGAGCCAAGAGTCGCGAGACTCGAAGGCCAAGCTTAGCTAAACGGAACCCTATACCTGATTTTTTTCAATATTTATAAGTATCTTGACTTGTTTAAATTAAAACTTTTCACTAACTGCGTCATTGTATTGGATTTCCTGAGCCGTAAAAAGCAAATGGCGCAATATTTAATATTATCCTTGCGTCACGATGCTCTGACACATGAAATATTGTTACGTGTGTAGGCTTCGCAGTATTTGTAACTAAGTTACGTCGTAAGTGATTTAATAACAAAAAAATATAACAAAGATAATTGGGATATTATTAGGGCAAGTCAGCCGTATGATGGCGGAAAAATAGACAAAATAATTATCTGGGGGTCTAAAATGGCCATTTTGATGAATCGGAATATGATCAATTTCTCAGTTCCTAAATATTCAAAAATGAAACTTATGTCACCACTGATAAGGTTCATTTTTGAATATTTAGGAAACGAGAAATGAATCATATTCTGATTCGTTAAAGTGGCCTTTTTAGACCCCCTGTTTGATGTTCAAAAATGGGATGTTCTGACGAACTGTCAGCCTCTTTATAGAAAAAAAAAACAAAACCTTATTTATTTGCCTTACGTACTTAACAATTTTTCTGTATTTTTTTACACTTATGTAACGATTTCCCATCTAAATAAAATCATTTGATCATCAAGTTGGTGGTTTACACATTACTTTTACCTATTTATAATTAACGACTCGCCCCAGAATCGCAAAGGTCTGAAATTTCGCATACACATAGTTAGAAGTACTGAGAAGGCCATAGGGTACTTTCATCCCGGAAAATAGCACTGTACCCGAGAGAAATACACGCGGGTGAAGCCGCGGGCAAAAGCTAGTCTCTCTATAAGTGTACAGTAGACGAGGAGAGCGACTTTCTTTTATACTTTGTCGCTAGGTACTGATATTTATGACATAATCTCATTGAAATCCGTTAAATAAATAAATAAATAAATTGAAATCCGTTGTACTAAAAATACAAGTTTAGCTTCTTATGAGTTCATCAACCCTCATCCATAATGTAATACAATATTTCGTGCATGTATTTTGATTGTTATTATATTACATTAAGTACATCCCACATCTACGCGTTGAGATGGTTACAACGCCAAATAAAATCAACATTGTCTAGCGGATTGAAAGGAAATTATGTTATACTGATATAGGCGTATCTATTAATAATATAATTAATGCGCTGTTATTCGCTTTGCCTTAGTGAATTCCATTTTATATGCTGTAGCATAGACCACGGGGCTTCGTTTTCAAAGGAAATTCGAGATAAAATGTGCTATTCCTGGTAATAGTATCCACCCCTTTATCAAGTCAGTGGAATTGTTCAGCCGTTTTAGTGTAATATAAAATTGGACGTTGGATATCATGGAATATGGATATCATGAAACCGCTGAACATTATTAACATTTTTCAGAGAGGTATATGTAGCGTAAGTGAACACAAAAAAAGGAATTATAAAAATTCCACACCCAAAAACAAAATTCACGCGGGCGAAGACGAGCGAAAAATTATAAAATTAAAATAATAAATATGTAAATCTAAATATGTAAGTACCTTTTACTTTAAGTTTTATTTACTTAATACTATATAATATGTTTGTAAGTAGTATAATAATGCAATTTATTTGTGATGTGAACCTACTGTTTATACTTGTATATGATTTTTAAACCTGTAACTTTCATAACCAATTTAAACCAATCCACTGTCTTCCAATAGAGGAAACCAAATCTATACTTCAAGCGAAATTGCGGTACTCTCAGAGGTTATAAGGAGTCAAGTTTATTCCTTTTTTTAATCCAACCAGTTTTTTCCAGTCACAGCAGCGTAATCTACGAAACAATTTGGATGCAGTATTACGATAGGGATCACGTGATCCCTCAAAAGGATCACAGTTCTTTGACATCATGTTTATAGCCAAAGAACGTGTATACCATACGACACGATACTCTCTTTTGCAATTATAAAATGAACGCCCGAAGAGACAGGAGGGAGTAAGCTTGTGCATGGCCATACGACTGACGAACTAATAGCGTGCGCCGAACAAGATCCGCCCGCCCCGCGTACCACCAAATAGATCGATAAATCGCCTACTATATATACTACTAGCTGTTACCCGCGGCTTCGCCCGCGGCAAAAAAGGATTAATCATTATCCCGCCCCTGTGAAACTATTGCTTGAGCGCGAGTTAGCACTTTATTCACGATGGAGCGAGTTGAAAAATAGGTAAAATAGCAAATAGGCAAAATTACAACTTCATAGGCAAATACCGTTTATACACTCGCATATATATGTGTGCATGAAATTTAGTAAGGCTGCTTGCGTGCGTGTCGTAATTTTCAATCATAATGGCGCGAAAATTTCAATCGTTACCGTACAACGTATAGATAGATATATTGATAAAGATATAAAATAATAAAAAAACGTGCCAACAGGTCATAAAAAGTAACCTGAACCTAACTTATTTTCTGCCTTCAAGTATTTCCGTGCGAAATAAAAAAAATAAACTGAACCTAACTTCTTTCCCGCCTTCAAGGTGTTTCCGGGCGGTCTAAAAAAAAAACCTAAACCTAACTACTACTATACGATCTTAGCTTTTTAATATACAATGTTTAACACTCAAAAAATTTACAATTTCAAAAACATTGTTTATTTTTAGACCAACCGCGAATTGGACCAACTGCGAATTGAACCAATCGCGAATTGGACATTTTTTGGAACTTTGGACCAATCGCGCCTAAACCGTGTCAGTGATGTCAACAGCGAAGTGCTGGGCGGGGTGGGGTGCGGTATTTAAAATGAGTGCGGGGCGGTGAGTGACCGATATGAACGTTACTACTACTTACTATTCTGTGGCGCTTCTGTTTTCGCTACACTATATGGTATACATAAACATTTATAAAAATATTACTCGAAAGAATATTCTTCGCGAAAAAGTATTGAAAGAACTTATCCGCGGTAAAGTCTAAGTCGCGGTAAACATCTAGTGGCAGGCCGTGAGAACTAAAGGCAAGTATTTAATTAAAGCGCAATCTAACGACAAATTAGATGTAATGGAAAAAATATAGTGTACCTCATACGGCTATGTTGCGCGCCCCGCCTCGCAACGCAATGTATATCACAACAAACTCACTGATGCTCCTTCACACATAATATATAGAAGTTTGAGCAGAGTGCATTAGTCCGTGCACTCAGCAGCGGTCCGCACACCTCGACGTATCCGGGCATACTGCCGGCCGCCCGGTGCAACGGCCCATTTTTATTTTATTTTATTTTATTTATTAGCACACAAAACAGTAAGTAAGGTGGGTACATGACATAAAATATATATAAACATTAATTTTTTGCAAAGAATTAACCAAACTGACCAGCAATAAGTGTACATACCATGTTAAATTTAGCTCACAATACAAATAGCTACTTAAATATAAAAACAAAACAATACAAATACCTAATTATATAAACAAAGAGGGATACAATACAAATTATAATTTTTAAAAATTTAATCTTTTATTACATTAAGGCACTTCCTCTTAAATGACATTAGTGAAGTGCAAAAAATGTCGGGTAGTTCTGTTGATGAACAAAGCGAGTTATATAATCGGCATATTCTGTACAGAGGATTATTGTGACCAATTTTGTTCGTACAAGCGGGTATTAGAAACAGTTGAGGAAATCGCTGACTTCGCGACGGTGCTCTAAAGTTAATTTCGGCTAATACTGAAGTTGACAACTCTGAGTTTAGGATTTTGTACAAGTATAAAATATCCGTTTGGGAGCGTCTGCAACGGAGAGATGAGAAATTAAAATGATCTAGACGTTGCTCATAAGAGATTAAGTTGCCTCTCAGGCCAAGCCGTGCTGCCAAAAATCTTAGAAAACGCTTCTGGACAGACTCAATTTGCTCGACGTGCGTTTTATAGTGAGGTGACCAGATGACCGAGGCATATTCCAGCTTGGTTAGTACAAATGTCTTGTAAAGAGTGATTAGGTTTTTAAAATTCTTAAAATCTTTAGAAATTCTACATATGAATCCAAGCAACTGCTTACATTTAGTCGTTAATTTATCGAGGTGTTGAGTAAATGTAAGTTTTGAGTCGAGAATAACCCCCAGATCACTAGCAACAGATTTGCTACACAAGGATTGATTATGCAGTTTATAATGAAATTTTATTGGATTAAGTTTGCGCGTGAAGGTAATGACAAAACATTTCTCGATATTCAAGCTCATGTAGTTTTCAGAACACCAGCGATGCAAGAAATCCAAATCCTGCTGCAACCTGAGGCAATCCTGTAAATCATTGATCTGAGTGAAAATTTTTAAGTCGTCAGCATACAACAAACATTTACACTGAAGATTTGG
The DNA here is from genome assembly GCA_018467065.1 of Ephestia elutella. Taxonomy (NCBI): domain Eukaryota; kingdom Metazoa; phylum Arthropoda; class Insecta; order Lepidoptera; family Pyralidae; genus Ephestia; species Ephestia elutella. The sequence continues at coordinate 1,027,744 of CM031569.1, forward strand.
TACCAGATCATTAATATAAATAGCGAATAAAAGCGGGCCAAGGTGGGAGCCTTGGGGGACGCCAAATAGAACAGAAGCTGGTGCTGACAAGAAACCATTTACAGCAACTAGTTGACTACGATTAGAAACGTAAGATTCTACCCATCGAAGAAGATTTCCATGTATTCCGACAAGCGAAAGTTTCCGTATGAGAAGACGATGATTTACCCTATCGAAAGCCTTCTGGAAATCTGTATAAGCTGAGTCAACCTGACCCTGCTTATTGAAAGACTTACAAAGATAGTTTGTATACTCGAGTAAATTAGTCACGGTCGACTTTTTTCTCCTAAAACCATGTTGCTCATCAACAAAAAGTGGTTGCACTTGGGAGTAGATGTGTTCATATGTAAGGGATTCCAATATCTTTGCGAAATGGGACAATATACTAATAGGCCGGAAATTGTTGCATAGACCATGGTCACCCGATTTATGAATGGGCACAATGTGGGCCACTTTCCAGATATTCGGAAATGTTCCACTTAATAGAGATTTATTATATATGATTGTTAAAGGTACGGCTAAAGCACTAGCGCACGACTTAATGAGATAAGGCGGAATCCCGTCTGGACCAGCACCTTTATTAATATCAAGTGATTTTAACTTCTTAAGAACGTCATCCTTAGTCACAACAATATTAGAAAGCGAAGATGTACAATTTTGATCAACTGTACATGACAGAGGCTTACCATCATCGGCTTGAAAAACAGACGCAAAATATTCGGAAAATAAATTACAAACCTCGGGACCAGTAGATGCTGACTTAGAATCCAATTTCATTATTGATGGTAGGTGATTAGTAGCCTTTTTGTTTTTAACGAATGAGAAAAATAATTTTGTACTACTGTGAAGAGAATCCTCGACGGATGATATAAAGCTATTGTAACATTTTGTTATAAGTGATTTGGAACGTCTGCGTAACATGGAAAAGGTATCGTAATCTCTTGGATTCTTGTATTTTTTGTATCTACTGTGATAGTGTTTTTTTTCTTCTATGCACGCTTTAAGTGCGTCAGAGAACCAAATCGGATAATTATTTTTGCAAATTTTTTTCAATGGTGTGTGCTCAGATATAATATTGTTCAAAGTTTCATAAAAGCGTTCAACACAAATATTAATATCCGAATCATTCAGAACAGTTTCCCACGAGACAGAATTAATCTTATCAATACATTTCTGAGTGTCACATTTTCTGTAATTAAGGACATATTGGGAATTGAATGTCAAGGTTTTTGAGTTTTTTAATTGCAAAGTAATAGTAATGGCAGGATGGTGACTATCAAGTCGTGTCAATTCATTTGCTTCTGTTAGTGAAACGTTAGCGAAGTTAGTTAAGAATAAATCTAAAATACGATTGTTTGCATTAGGTAGGGAGTTGAACTGTTTCAGATCCCCTGTTGCCATAAGGTCGCTAAGTAGTATCGACTTCCTATCAGTAGGTTCAGAGAAAATTAAATGATTTGAAGAGCAGTCACGACGCCACTGTATAGAGGGTATATTATAGTCTCCCAACAAAATAACCTTGCTAGATATATCGTTGTCTAGAAGTATTCGTGTGCAGTTTTCGAAAAAATCCTCAACCAAATCCGTTTTAGCATCAGGCGGCAGATATACCAGGCACAAAGTAAATGCAATATGGCTAGATTGAGACTTGTACACAGTGATCCAGAGATCCTCCGCTGAAGACTCCCATTCGTAACGTCTTGTGACGACCAAATCTTTTTTAACAGCAATCAAAATTCCACCACCCTCCTTTTTATGAGATCCTGATGTCTGCCTGTCTCTTCTAAAGACCATATAACGATTGTCAATGAATTCCTCGCTATGTATACTGTTATCTAAATTCGTTTCCGAAAGACATATAATGTCATAATTTTCATTCAAAATATTTAAATGAAGTTGTTTGAGTTTAGTCCTAATCCTATTGACATTTTGGTAAAAAATATCCATATAATAATGCTTAAAAAATAAAATAACAAGTTTTTGCAAACGTTAAGACAAGAAAAAAAAAACAGATCTTAAAATTAACTATTAGATTTTGGCAACAATTTAGATAGGCTCTCAATACTTTTTATAAAGATAGCAGGGGACTCGTCGCTTTTCCTCAGGTAAACTCGGCCAAACTTTACCCAAACGTACTTAAACTTATTATTTTTAGCAAACGACCTTGCAGCTGCATGGATATTCTTTGTTTCCGGCATCAAGTTCTCGCAGACGTATATTCTGGTCTTGTTTCCTTGTATGCCCAGAACTTGAGAGTTTAAGGGATCATCTGGGTGAGCTCGATTGTATCGAGTAGTAGCAGAGAGCAATTTGTCTCTTAGGCGTGAGGTTTTTAACGTAACCAAAATATTACGAGGGCGATTTGAAGATGCGTTCGATTTTGCAACACGGCGACATGCAACAATATCCTCGCTCTTCACATCCACCGATATTACTTCGGCCAGTTTCCCTAAAATAGTTTCCACATTTTCACTGCGCCTCTCAGGAACAGCCTGTATTTCTAAATTTGCGCTCCTATTTATACGTTCTATGGACAATAGATGCTGTTTGGTTGTGAGTAAATCTTCGCTTATCTTGCTCTGCTCATTTAATAGGTTTGTTATGATCCGAGTCTTTTCATCGAGCTTTTGCTGAAAGTCGTCGCTTTGATCTGTTACAAATTGGACAGACGTTGTAAGTTGATCAACATCACTCTTTAAAGAGGTATATTTATTATTCAACTCAGAAATGCTAGCCTTTATTTGCCGCAGAGATATAGTAAATTCATCAAACTTTTTATCCTGTGAATCCAATCTCATCGCAACTTCCTCTCGGAAAGCCCTTATCTCTGAAAGTACTAAGTCGTTATTACCAGTGGGACAGGCACAGCACTGGTCATTTGCAGGAATATTCTTTTTGCGTAATGGAGAAGTCTGCAACTGATCTGGTTTTCTCACTGGGGTATTCGAATTATCGCCACCCTTTGGCAAGACAGACTTGCATTCTGGACACACCCATGTTGTTCTAGAGGTGGATGGTTCGTAAAGGTCGATGCAATCAAGATGTTAATTTTGTCACATTTGCTGTTAGAACACTTAATACGTTTTTGTGTTACTAGTACATTTTGACGACAAGCTGCGCAGACGGCCACCATGATGATTTATCTTCAATACAGGAAAAGACAGTGTGTGTAAAAAAAAAAAAAAAAACTTTTTTTTTCCGTCCTGGGTTCGAACTCTTACTTCACAGGCGTCGGTCAAGTCCCGGCACCGATCGACCAAACAGTCAATTGGGAGGAGCGACGAAATTTGTGAATAGTTAAGTCAGTAAGTATAGCCGCAGCCGCAACTGATGACTCACATATCATCGAGCAACAGCACAATACGAATATGAGTCACCGTTCTGCCGCAAATCACTGCACTGCACCGATAATATTTTGTATTCAAACGGATTGGTAAATGATTTGATTTCACTATATCACTGTAGTAATGGTTTTTTAGGTAAAAAACTTTATATTATTCAAATGTTTACTGTATTGTTTTTGCACTATTGTATAAATTAGCACTTCTAGCTTGCTTTTTCTAGCCAAGATAATTAAAAAGTACGGAGCTATGTAGGACCACGTCTATTCGAGACGCGGGCGCGCGGGGGATTTTATATGGAAGTAGTGGGGAGGCTGTCGTAACGTCACTTTGACGTAAAGTCACTTTGCCGTAACGTCACTTTGACGTAACGTCACTTTGACGTAACGTCATTTTGACATGACGTCTATTTTGTCAAATAATAGATGGCGTTACTATAATTGGTATCCCATGCCCACGGGAACCATTTTTTCCGGGATAAAAAGTAGCCTATGTGCTAATCCAGGTCATTATCTACCTCTGTACCAAATTTCATCGAAATCCGTCCAGTAGATTTTGCGTGATCGAGTAACAAACATCCTCACAAACTCACAAACTCACAAATTCACAAACTCACAAACTCACATCCAAACTTTCGCATTTATAATATTAGTATGGACTAGCTTTTGCCCGCAGCTTCGCCCGCGTGAATTTCCCACGGGAACAGTGCCTTTTCCCGGGATAAAAAGTAGCCTATGTGCTATTCCAGGTCATTATCTACCTCTGTACCAAATTTCATCGAAATCCGTCCAGTAGATTTTGCGTGATTGAGTAACAAACATCCTCACAAACTCACAAATTCACAAACTCACAAACTCACATCCAAACATTCGCATTTATAATATTAGTATGGATACTACGATTTGAACCGTAAATTTTCTCAGGAGATTTTCTATTTTTGTTTTCAAATAAGTCGAAAAGGGGTTCAAATACAAGTCTAAACTAACAATACCTGTATGATGTTGAAACAGGAGTTACAGTTTACTTTAGACTGCACTATTCGTAATAATATTTGAACTGATAAGATTATTTACTACTAGATAGATTTTATTGAAAATCGTGTCGGAGTCGGATTCTTTAAAAGCCAGTCTGTTCAACAATTTGTATCGTAAATTAAATAAATACCAGTCAAGCACGAGTCGGTCGAATAGAAGAGGGTTTCATCACTTCTTTTGAGATAGGAATGTTTTTAAAAACAATGTGATGTCCTGGCTTCCTTGTAGGGTAAACACTTGGTTATTTTTCTAGTGTTTTTATTTTATCTAATGACGTTTTAACCAATAAATTACGAATGAAAATAACTTTCAGCTCAATGTCAAAATTGTTGAGTGACTTCCAACGGCCCCGGCGGGACTGCCCCGGTGACGGGGCCGTTGGAAAAAAAACTTCCAACGGCCCCGGCGGGCCCGGATTTTGCGTTGACGGGGCCGTTGGAAAAAAAAATTTACCAACGGCCCCGGCGTGTTTTTTAAATGGGACGGATAGCATAAAAAAATTATAGCATACGCTCCGGTAGTGTTTAAAGGGGGGGAAATTGTGTATTATTTTGTATACCTTAAATATGAAATGAAATTAAAAAACGAGTTTGTATGTAAAAATCACTTTTTATTGTTGATAAAAAATAAATTTCAACTAGGTATCAACAATAATATATATAAGAAAATAAAATACATGATGTTTGTTTAAGATTATGACACATAATAGTACAAGTATTAAGATAACAAACTGTCAACTACTAAATATCTTACTGTCTCTGTTGTATTTTTACTCCGTAAACAGTTTATAACTAATTAAAGTATTATTAACTGATTGTTACATACAAACTCTTTTTTTAATTTCATTTCATATTTAAGGTCTACAAAATAATTCACAATTATAAACACTACCGGACTACACAATTTCCCCCCCTTTAAACACTACCGGAGCATATGCTATATTTTTTTATGCTATCCGTCCCATTTAATAAACACGCCGTGGCCGTTGGTAAATTTTTTTTTCCAACGGCCCCGTCAACGCAAAATCCGGACCCGCCGGGTCCGTTGGAAGTTTTTTTTCCAACGGCCCCGTCACCGGGGCAGTCCCGCCGGGGCCGTTGGAAGTCACTCAAATTGTTTTGTTACAGACAAACGCCATTCCCGTACCGGTATAAACGGTACCGATGACAAATTATATAGTTAAATAAACTAGCTTTCGCCCGCATCTTGGCTCATGTGAAATTCCCACGGGTACATTGCTTTTTCCTGAAATGAAAGGTAGCCTATGTCTTTCTCAGTACTTCTAACTATATGTATGCGGAATTTCAGGAAGATTGGTTTAGTAGATAAAGCGTGAAGAGGTAACAAACTCAATTTCGCATTTATAATATTAGTTAGAATTAGGATAGTTAGGATAAATTAAAGTAGATCCCTAACTTGTCTTACAATACAATGTAAATTGCATTGGTCGGGAAGTAGTCATAAAATCTTGCGTACTGCTCTGTCAAGTTCCGCCGAAGACGAATGACACGACGTGAACTATCTCTTAAACAGCTTGTTTTGATTGTAATGGCTTTAGTTTTTTTTATTAGATGTAAACAAAGGGAACGATTTGCTTGTGTTTTACAGAACCTAAAGGATAAATGAGTGCTTCTTCTTCTTTTGGCGTGTCGATGCCATTCCAACGATCCATTCAAATTTATTGTACCCTAAAGTACGTGCTATGTTGTCAGGATTCATCAATGGGGTTCATATTCTGCAGTTTCTTTATTCCGCAATGCCTCTGCGTAGTAGGTACTCGTAATTTGCGTTTCTGGCACTTTGTGTCGGAAGGGCTTGAAAGCCTTCAGATAGTATTGGTGTGTGAGGTATCCTTAGATTCCTTATGTAATCCTGTATTATCGCCTTATGTTGCCAACAGGGTGTTTCATTACTAAAGCTCCTCAAGAATGATCTACAATGTACTTTTCAACCGACTTCCCAAAAAAGGAGGAGGTTATATGTTTCGATGTATGTATGTTTTTTTTTTATGTATGTTCGCCGATTTCTCCGCCAATTGAGGACTGATTTCCAAAATTGTTTTTTTATTCGAATGGGTTTATTCCCAAGTTGGTCCCATTTTAACCACGTCCGAATCTGTTCGGTAATTTTAAAGATACCTAACAAATAATAAAAAGATCAACATTGCATTATAGAGCAAAAGCCCGCGACAGCATGCCCTTCCTTATTTTATTAAAACTCAAGATTTTCTGTGTATGTCCCCAACATATAAATAGCGATTAGCGACTATAAAAGTTGGATCATGATTACTTAGGCAGATAATTTGTAGCAATCCATACTAATATTATAAATGCGAAAGTTTGGATGTGAGTTTGTGAATTTGTGAGTTTGTGAGTTTGTGAGTTTGTGAGGATGTTTGTTACTCAATCACGCAAAATCTACTGGACGGATTTCGATGAAATTTGGTACAGAGGTAAATAATGACCTGGAATAGCACATAGGCTACTTTTTATCCCGGGAAAAAGCACTGTTCCCGTGGGAAATTCACGCGGGCGAAGCCGCGGGCAAAAGCTAGTAGCATATAAAGTGGTAGCTCAATTTCCTCAAAGTAAAGTTTTTTAAAGATTTTATTCCGAAAAATATTAGAAATCACGCCATCCATTACCAGGCAATTGGTGTAGATATAAACCCCTGCCAGACATTGTCACTTTACTAAATTATAGTTATATTTGTTTTATTACAAAATCTGAATTTTATGTTACTATGAGAGGCCCCAAGGGTACTTTTTTTACCTATAAACATCATCCTTGCTAGCCATATTACCTGCATAAGCAACTAAGATCCAAACTTCATACCTAGTCGCTTATATTTTTACCCGTATATACCACGCAGAGAAACATTCCGCATTTTTAAAATAAGGAGGGTTTGGTCGTCGCGGGCTCTCGGTCTATTTATGTGCTAAAAATAATAGACAATTTGACATGTTCTGACATTTCAAATCAGACTGACATAAAAAGTTTCGAATTTCTAATTCTTTATTTTCGGCCAGAAGAAAAGTTTAATTTTTTATTAAAGAAAATAAGCGTAGAAGTACTAAAAATTATAAAATAAAACTTTTTTCCAAAAAAATTAACCGACTTCCATCATAAAACTTAAAATCATGAAATAACAATGAAGAAAAATGTATTGGCATGCTACCTACTGAATGAGGTGAAGTCGGTGCCGAAAAAAAAAATCTAAATTTACATTATAATCGTGTATACATATATATAAAATGCCTAGCTAAACAATTACATAACGCCCTTACTTCTGCACTTGGCACCGACTTCACCTCATTCAGTAGGTAGCATGCCAATACATTTTTCTTTATTGTTATTTCATGATTTTAAGTTTTATGATGGAAGTCGGTTCATTTTTTTGGAAAAAAGTTTTATTCTATCGAGCGAAGATGCGGCAAATCCACCAACTAAAATTGAAGGACAACTTTGACTACGACGACACAGCCGCTGCAAAAATCATCTGTAAAAGATGTGCTGGCCAATGATGATGTCAGCCTTTCTGTCTATATGTTTGTACGCGCATCACGCAAAATCTCCTGGACAAAATTTGATACGGTTTTCACAATTGTATTGTTAAAGGTCTAACTATAAATCTGACTTAGGTTTTATCTTGATACGTCACTAAGAACTTGAGATATTAACAGTCGTAAATTACGGGCGGAAAAGTTCGCGGACACAAGCTAGTTCTTCAATAAGCACATAGAAACGTATAGAAAAGTATGAATCAACAAAATTCCATCCAATTTTGTCAAAGTCTCAGACTCGTTTCAATCAAGTGTATTTGTTCGTATGAATTACTGTCGACCAATCATAGAGCCGGTCGAGGACACTCGCCTGCTCTTCAGTTTCGAAAGTAAATTCATTTCATTCTATTTCATTTCTGGCCCTCTGTACTTCTGGCGCTTATATACTGGAACAGGTAATGTCGGCACCGTAATATGAAATATTTAAAAAAAATAACGCGACCAACAGTATATCTTAACTAATATTATAAATGAGAAAGTGAGTTTGTTTGTTACCTCTTCACGCTTTATCTACTGAACCAAACTTCCTGATATTTCGCATACACATAGCTGGAAGTACGGAGAAGGATATAGGGTACCTTTCATCTTGGGAAAAAGCACTGTTCCCGTGGGAAATTCACGCGGGCGAAGCCGCGGGCGAAAGCTAGTCTACAATAAAAGATATATAGATACTTCAAAAGTTTACATGTATGTGATTTTCTATAGTCGTTTCTTTCAAAGTCAAAGTGTACCTACTTGTATAGTCTCTTCTTTCAAACCTACCTATTTGTTTATGCCATTGTCGCTTCCAGACATAAAGTTAAATATTCTACCGAAATATTTAACTTTATGTTTTCAGATACATTTTTTTTCATGTTGAAAAGATAAAAGAAAAATAAAATGTCATACTTATAGATTTTTCTTTTATCTTTCTGTTCGACCCCTTGAAGTACTGACCAATAATTAATATCTAAATATAAAAATAAAATCAAGCAGAGCGAGTAGGCAATAAATTTTTCATCAATACCTATATCACAGGGCGGGCGCTTCATAGAAACGGCGCGTCAAATATGCCTACTACTACTACTACAAATGAAACTGTATATCCGTGAACACGTCAGTAACACGTCAATGTGTGCGTTTTCATAGTCGAACGTCCCACAGTTACACAAGAACGGGGGAGAAGTGCGGGGGGTGCCATATTGCGGGAGGAGCAGGGAGTTTCCTTTCTGTACGTATAGTACTAATATTAATTCTGTGCCTATATTTAAAGTTCTTCTACTACTGAGTGATTAAAAGACAACACACAACAACGCACACACTACTCGGAGCCTCGGTCATTATATGGAATGAAACACACACAACGACTATCTTGGCAATGTTAATGGAGTGGTTTGCAATTGCCTTCTCCATTTCACACAGTAGAGCGCATGTTTCCTCACGATGTTTTCCTTCGACGGAAGCAAGTGGTGGTCGATCGATTCACTCGGAGCCTAAGAAGCTGAATCATGGCATGTTGGGAGAGTAGGGGACCACTAATCGAGGATTTCCCGAAATTCCCGAGGGAAATAGTCCCGAGCCTATGCTAGTCTAAATATAAAATATAAATTTATTCCAAGTGGAGTGTACAGTACAGCCAAGTGTCATTTACCGTTGAAGATCAGCGATACAGAGCGTGAACCCGTGTTTTACTATATTTACCGAGATCCGAGAATCACGTTTATTTGTTTGCTTGTTTGTCTGTTTGCACATCGCGAACCAATTGACTGATTGTCTGGATTCATTTTAACACTTATCCTAAACGTTAACCAATATTTCTTGTACCTAAGTAACTACAGATCCTTACCTGGTCCTTACTTCTTCCGAAAGGCTTGTCGCTTGTCATGGTCAAATGCCAGCTCCTGAGTTTTCTCACCATGACCTTATCTATGTATCTTATAAAATTAAAGTTCCTAAATTAAAGCCACGTATTTTATATTTACGTGCTTTCTCGAGCATGAATGGTGATGCCCTGGCTACTGATGCAGCTAAAATTTAAACTTTTTTACACGACTGACCAAAAAAGGAGTGTTATGTTTTCAGGGTTCATGTATGTATGTAAGTATGTATGTAAGTTTCTTTATTCCACCATAAGTCCCGAACGGCTTAACAGATTTTGATGTGAGAGGTATTTTTTACACTTTTCCATAATCCTTCACTATATAAGTAATGCGCAATGTTGTTAAATCATAGAAGTCAATTATTTCTCTTAATTTTCACACTACAAAATTAACTTTATATATATACAACCTTTTGCCGTCGACTTCGCCCGCGTTTATATCGTTTATTACCCATTTTCACCCTCTTATAAGAGGGTGAAAATGGGTAAGAAAGGAATTTTGGAATTTTCATACCTATAGGTAATTCGTAAGATAGAAATTCTTAATATAGCGCTCGTTTGCTATTGCACAACACCTTGGTCAAAAAACTACAAGAACTTTTCTGCTTTCCTTGCACTTCAGATTCAGATTTATTGCAAGCCACAAGTTCAAAGTTGTTACTTAATTGACCGAGCGAGCGAAGCGAGCGACGGCTATAATTCAAGTTGGGGCGAAAACTCATTGTTTGTATGTATGTATGTTTGTTCCGCGATGACTCTCGAATTGTTGAATTAATTTCGATGATATTAAGAATACATGTAGCAACTATCCATAGAATTTTTAAGTTCGTTGCGCAACAAAACCGGTTCAGCCGTTTTTGAGATATACGCATATTTTTAAAATAATAATCGCGAGGTCTAATCGCGGCGTACTACTAGTATAGGTACAAGTGACGCCCTCCAAGGGCACAGCAAACATGAGGGCAACTAGGCTAGGCTAGGGCACTTTTCTCACTTGCGCTTTAGTGACGGTAGTAACCTTAGCTTTAAGTAATTTTCTGACGTCAACCAAGTTTATGACGATTTAAAAGTGCTATTTTTAAGCCTATTTAAATAAAATAGTTTTCATTTCTCAACTTTGGTACACGGGTAGAAAAATACCGAGAATATAATAAACATAGGGTACTTTTTAATCCGAAATTCACACGGGAGCGAAGCCCCAGGGCGCAGCTAGTCTTTCATATAGAAGCACTCCTTTCTCTTAAATTTGTTTTAAGGTCACATATACAGTCAAGGTTATATACAGGGTTCAGGGTCAATGTCCGACTTTAAAGCCACCCGTTTCCGGATGCCAAAACATAACACGACAGAAAATTATATAGTCCAGGGGCATTTAGCAAGTTACACATCGGTCGGTTTTTTTTATATTTTCTTTATATACTACTAAGCAAAGCCTTTGCCCAGCATTGGGATACAACATCTACAGGCTAACAAAAAAAAATACTAAGTAAGTAGGCAAATAGGAATACGGCCCACCTGAAAGCACGCGGTCACCGCAGCCTATGGGCCCTGAAACACCAGGATTGTAATATGCGCGTTTTTTCTTTCTTCGAACTCGAACTTTCTTCTATATTGTCCCACTCCTGGGCAAGGCAAGCCCAAACATATGGGGCAGATCTATGCCTAGGAGTGGGACAAATTATGGTAAAGTAGTAAATAAATTAAAAAAAAAATATTAGGTAAACAAAAAAGTTGTACAACTTGGCTGTTAGGACCTCTTTTTAAGCAAAAATACGCCTGTGCCAGGAAGCTGTAATTATGTTCGAAATTATATAAAAAGAACCTACTTAGACTCTTTTTCTCTTCTCTCTTTCTCAGCCTAAAGACGTCCACTGCTGGACAAAGGCCTCCCCCAAGGATTTTATCCGTGGGGGGTTTTGCCGTAATCGCCACGCTTGGCAGGCGGGTTGGCGATCGCAGTGTGATGGCATAGTACGCGGAAAGATGCTGCTGCCCATCCTCCGGTGTTTTTAATCCCTTAGTCGCCTCTTACGACACCCACGGGAAGAGATGGGTTGGTGCTATTCTAGGGCCACACCACAGGCCTACTTAGACTACTCTACCGAAATTACAAAAGTTTGATGGTGTGTGTGAATATTTCTTACTCAATTTCGCCTTAACGACTGAGCAGATTTTGATGAAATTTGTAGCTCTACGGGTATAGTGGAACCTGCAATAGCGTATAAGCTAATTTTGTACGGAATTTTCTATATTCTATACATATAAACTAGCTGTTGCCCGCGGCTTCGCCCGCGTGACTTTGGCTTTGATGAAAAGTCTTTTTGTATTCCAAACTGTTTCCTGTGTTCCAATCTTAGATTTTTATACGTCTACAGAAAATGCTCATCAAGTTTTGCTAAGGCGCCATTTCCTTATATGTTATAGTGTAGCTGGTCTCTTGAAGCTATTCATCAGATGTTCCAGATCTTCATTTTTATAAGTCAGCAGAAAATGCTCATCAGGTCGAACGGTTTTTGCTACGGCGCCATTTCCATATATGTTATAGTGTAGCTGGTCTCTTGGAGCTTTTCATCAGATATTCCAGATCTTCAATTTTAATACGTCAGCAGAAAATGCTCATCAGGTTGAACGATTTTTGCTAAGGCGCCATTTCCATATTTCTTATAGTTTAGCTGTTCTGTTATGGTTCTTCATTAGGTGTTCCAGTTTTCAAAATCAATTATAGCCTATATGTTGCCCAGGCTTAATAGCTATACAACAAAAAAAGTTTCATTCAAATCCGTCCAGTAGTTTTTGCGTGAAACGCGTACATACGTACAGACAGACAGACAGCCAGACAAGAAATTCCAAAAAAATGATTTTGCTTTCTATTTTTCTTTTTAAGTGTCCCTTTATCCATTTTAGTCAAAAATACTAAATGTACAGACAAAATATTTTTACTGTTATAATATATTTATATAGATAAGGCAAAGCTCCTAGCCTACAAGAATATCAGTCAAACACTCGACACTGAATAGTAATTTCCTGCTGTGAGATCGCTAATGGGAATATCACGCTTGGATCCGTTAAGGGCAAGCACTTACACTCTTCTTACTAATGTAATGAGTGCCACAGCTGAACGAATTAGCTGTTATTAGCCATAATACAGAATTAGTAGAAAATGGCTTATACTATCGCATTAGGTAATTCCTGTAATGGTAGATAAAAGAGATGTAAATGTAAATAAATAAATACTATTTTCGTAGAAGATATCAGTTGAATCATTTCATTCATTATTATAATATTTAATTCAACATAAGGAAATTAATTGAAATGGTTGAAATGGCAATGATTCTAGAGACTTTATATTTCGTACAATAGAGGATGAGTCTTATGACAGCAGTATGAACCGATACATTTAAAATGAGGGCGACAGAGTTAACAGAAAATAATCGACCTATTTTGTACGAAGTATAGTGTAATAGTAAAAATACTGTAAAGAAAGCTCTAACGGAAATGTGAAGAGGCCGTGCAAAATAGAGTTTATTCTGCACGGCACTTTCCCATTTTGACCAAAAATGTATGAGCTGGATGTCGCAAATTGAAACCGGGAATGAACCAAAGCAACAGCAAAACCAGGAAATAAAGTGATTCTAATGGTGATACTATCTTCACCGCACACAACTAATGTCTTCACGTCTCAATGTTCATGACTTATTGAACGAGCAAGCGAAGCGAGCGAAGGCTATAATTCAAGTTGGGGCAAAAATACATTGTTTGTATGTATGTATGTTTAATCCGCGATAACTCTCGAACCGTTGAATTAATTTCGATGATATTAAGATTACGTGTAGCAACTATCCATAGAATTTTTAAGTTCGTTGCGCAACAAAATCAGTTCATCCGTTGTTGAGATATACGCATTTTTATGAAAATAAATTTCTCATATTCTTATAATAAGTTCGCGGCGAACCACTAGTATATAATTAATTATGATAAATACATACCTATTAGCTATAAAAAGGAGAAGCTAACCCTTAAGTGACGCGATACAAACAAAGCAGCGGGCAATGTACGACGCGTAAACAATGATACGAGCGTGATTTTAAACCGAATATAATAGACGGTTAATGACGCTTGCTTTTATAATTGGGAACATAGTGAAGCGAAAATAAATCAGCCGTTAGAATCTCTACGTTTCGCTAAGTAAGGTAAAAAATATACATCCGCGACCGACGACGATTTGACGACCTCCGTGGCCCAACGGTCATCACGCTGGACTGTCACACCGGAGGTCCCGGGTTCGATCCCCGGTCGGGTCAAGATGGAAAATGATTTTTTTCAGATTGACCCGGGTCTTATCTGTGTATGTATTTGTCATAAAATATAGTATCGTTGAGTTAGTATCCCATAACACAAGTTTCGAACTTACTTTGGGGCTAGCTCAATCTGTGTGATTTGTCCGTATATATTTATTTATTTACATACATATTCTCTCCTCCATGATCTGGATATAAAAACAGTGCGTGAAGAAATTAAAGACAAAGTTAAAAAGTACAAAGATCGCCTGAAATCACATCCAAATAAACTTGCAACTCACTTAATGGATATCTCCAAGCACTCGCAGACTTAAAAAAAGAGTACCCCAGGATTTGCTCTAACTTGTCATGCAAGAGGATATGTCACAGGACTGCAAGCCTCGCAAAATATCCGCCAATAGTAGACGACTTCTACTATAAGTCAAAAATATTGCTGAATGTCTCTGAGACAGATTGCAATGTAAAATGGATTAAAAAAAAACATACATATTATCACGCCTTTTTCCCGTGGGATAGGCAGAGATTAGCGATTTCCACCTGCTACGATCCTTACAGATCTCCTTCCCGCCTCTTGGAACCTAAGATATCAACAAAAGCTAGTGTGCAGAGCAACTACGCTCTGCTGCCAGAAAATGTGCGCAGAGCGAATCCGGACAAACGAAGCGGCGGGAAGAATTCTGTACCGGAACTTTACCGGGAAAAAATCTACCGGTAAAATTAAGTACCGGGAAAAAATCTCCACGCGACACCACGCTTGTCCGACTAGAATCTAACTTAAGCTATACGCAGTCTGCTACCACCGTAGCTTATGAAGGGAGCTACAGGGCCCTATATGATAACCTAACCTATAAATTAACTAGAATTGAACACTTACCAAACTAAATCTTCTTTCTCTTCGGATCCAAACTTGAGTGTCTTCGGGAAGGGGGAATTCCTAATTACCCTACCTAACCCTTGAGATCTCAATTCCCCATAACAACTAAATAGATTTCTTCCCGTAGTTTCACTCGGGAACAGCCAGATGTGAACAGCCAGCCACGTTTCACCTCTCACAAGAAAAAGTCACCATGACGGGTACACAAACACAAAGTTCAATAGTTATTTAACAAACAGGAAATTCACAAACACAACTCAAGCTAATTAGCAATCAAAGAACGCGGAACCTCTCGCGTATTAAAAATCAAACCGATATCGCATAGGGCACTGGCGACCGTCCGCGAGCCATTCGCACGAGCAGTGTGAAAACCCCGAACGCCCTCTGGCGGCAGCAATGCGAAACGCCCGCGTTTAGTTTTACCCAATATATTACAAACATCCCCCCGTCCCGGTCTGAGAAGCAGACCGCTAGCTTACTCTACGGGAAGGCGGGCGAGAGAGGTCACACCTCTCCTTAAAATCGAACCGTCGACCAACACCTCAGCCACACGCGGAGTGCCATCTCCGCCAAGAATCAAACGTAATATGCGAGCTCGTCGCCAAAGCAATGAGGGCAAATTTGCCTCTTTTAACAATACTAAATCACCCTCCCTGGGAGGCTCAGTCCTGTCTGTCCACTTCACTCTTTGCTGCAGCAAATGCAAATATTCAAGCGACCAGCGACGCCAAAAGTCCTGGCTCATTTGCTGCAACATTTGAAAACGCGACAACCGATATACGCGTTCATCCTTCCACGGGTATTCGGGCAGGGCATTCAACGGCCCTCCCACCAAAAAATGACCAGGGGTGAGAGCTTCCAAGTCATTTGGATCTGGAGATAGCGGACAGAGAGGACGAGAGTTGAGGACCGCCTCAACTTTACAAAACACTGTGGCCAGCTCTTCAAAAGTTAGAGCCGTTTCTCCGATAATGCGGCGGAGGTGGGTCTTTGCGGATTTCACAGCCGCTTCAAAAATCCCTCCCCAATGGGGGCAACTTGGGGGACTAAACTTCCAGGTTATTCCCCTTTGGGCAGCAATTTGACTTAAACTAGTACAATTTTTATCAATAAACACAGAAACATCCTTAAGATAATTTACAGTTCCCTTATAGTTTGTGCCATTATCAGACCTAATAAGGGAAGGTAGACCTCGACGCGAAACAAAGCGATCCAACGCGGCGACGAAGGCCTCCGTAGTCAGAGCCGATACCACCTCCAAATGGACAGCCTTGGTGGCCAAACAAACAAATACACACAAATAGCCCTTCACAATACGGGCATTACGAAAGGGAGAAGCCTTGATCGAAAAGGGACCGGCAAAATCGGTTCCAACGCCGTCAAACGGTCTCGAAGGTCGGATTCGATCAGCGGGCAAATCACCCATCTGTGGTTGCATCGTGGATGCCTTCAACCTATAACATGCAATACATCGAAACAGAACACTACGGATTGCTCTTCGGGCAGACAATATCCAAAATTCGCGTTGCAAAATAGCCAACAAAGCATTGCACCCAGCATGGGCGTTACGAATGTGTCGATCAGACACCAAAAGCTGCACCAAGGGTCCGCCCTTGGGCAACAACAGAGGATGGCGAGTCTCATATGGAAGATCCGCCTTCCGGAGCCTGCCTCCAACCCGAAGAAGCCCATCCGAGTCGATGTACGGGTTCAAACGAGCGACCGCGCCCTTCAACTTAGCGCGTCCGTCGCGCAAAATACGAAGCTCTGACTCAAACCGTCCGGTCTGCACGACACGGACCCAATGCAACAATGCGCTCCGGCGCTCTTCTGCACCTGCAATCGGCTCCAACCGCTTTGCCTGTGGGTTTCTACAATTATGTATGAAACGCTTAATCCAACTGGTAACACCCAGAAGCTTATCCAAACTGCTATACCGAGCAAGTAGCCAATCCAGCTCCGACGTCGTCTCAGCGACTACAGCATGTACACGGAGCCCAGTCAAACTCAAAGAAGTAACATCTGTCTGACAGACAGGCCAAGATGTTTCTGATCCCATCAGCCACTCTGGACCCCACCAGAGCGGGTGTGACACCAATTCTGGTGCCGTACAACCTCGGGAAGCACAGTCCGCTGGGTTAAGCTCTCCCGGCACATGTCTCCATGTTATATCAATTCCGATATTCTGGATTTGGGAAACCCGATTTCCCACAAAAACCTCCAAGGTATGTGGGGCCGCGCGCAACCATGCAAGCGCGACCTGGCTATCCGACCAGGCGAAGATGTCCCGTATTTCGACCGTGGCCGCCAGTTCACTGGCAACGTGATGCAACAATTTAGAGAGAAGGTGAGCTCCACTCAACTCAAGCTTGGGAATAGTCAGCCTAGTCCTGATGGGGGCGACCTTGCTCTTCCCTAACAAAAGCGAGACATTGACCCGGCCATCGGCGTCAACTGTCCGCATATAGACTGACGCGGCGTAGCCTCGCTCCGACGCGTCACAAAAGCCATGCAGGCTGGCTCGATATTTCCCGGGGGCAATATTCGACGAGGCAAGGCAATCCGATTGACTTCCTTAATCGATGAAAACAACTCGAGCCAATCATCCAATGGAGAGCCAAACAGCGGCTCGTCCCACGAGACGCCCAAAGTCCAAAGTCTCTGAAGAAGACACTTTGCAGAGAATATCACTGGACTGATCCAACCGCTTGGATCAAACATACGGGCTATTACGGACAACACCGTTCTCTTAGTCCAGACTTTTGGTATTTCCAAGTCCACTTGGAATGTGAAAATATCGGTTAGCGGCTGGTACTGCATGCCCAGCACCGCTATCCTGTTGGGATCATCCACATCCTCAAACAGGTGAGGGTTCTGTTGGTGATCCTCCGGGATCCCTTCTAGAACTTTAGGCTCATTAGACAACCACTTACGTAGCTCGTAGCCACCTGTCTTCAATATTTCAATCAATTCATCCCGCAGTAGGAGGGCCTCCTCAATACTTTGGGCTCCGGTGCACACGTCATCAACATACAAGTCACGTGACAGCACGGAAGCCCCACGGGGAAAGCGGATCCGTTCCCGCTCTGCCAATTCAAGCAATGATCTGATGGCGATATAGGGACTAGATTTCAAACCATACGTGTTTGTGTTGAGTTCATACACCGTCACAGGATCCTCAGGGCGCTCACGCCAGAGTATCAACTGGAATCGCCTGTCCTCAGGATGTATGACTGTCTGGCGGAACATCATCCGGATGTCCGCACCAAAAACCACTTGATGTCTTCTAAAGTTCAAGATGATGTCAATTATGTCCCTATGCAATTTGGGACCCGAATGCAAACACAGATTCAACGAAACCCCGTTCGAAGTGGGTGCGGACCCATCGAAGACGGTCCTCAATTTGCCTGTTGAGGCCTTCACCACCGCGTGGTGGGGCAAAAAATAATGCTCAGTTGAGCTCCAATCAACTCGAGCCGGAGACATGTGACCCAAATCCTCGTACTCGCGCATAAATTCAATATATTTATCGCGAAGTACGTGGTCACGCTGCATACGTCGCTCCATGGACAGCAGTCGTTTCTCCGCAAGCGCCCTACTTTGCCCTAGGCTAGGACGAGAGGCAACAAAGGGTAACCTAGTTACAAACCGACCGGAGGGCAACCTCTCCGTGGTTGATCGAAAAAGGGCTTCGCACTCAGCGTGTTCCGGATCCATCCTGGAACTCATAGGTGGCTCCTCCACCTCCCAAAACCTTTGCATGGTCTTGGCCAAGGACGCAGATGCGACAACCGGTGGCTCCTCCGCGGTGCCATTATCAAACACAGGGCCCATCAGGGCAAAACCAAAAATCGTAGACACTGCCATCAGTGAAGACGAACCCAGAGCCTTCTGTGTACCCAACAAAATCCAACCCAATACGTCCGAGCCCAGGAGCAAGTCCACTGGGCCGGGATGAAAGACAAAGGGGTCGGCCAAATCCAGACCCGAAACCAAAGACAACACACCCGGCGGTATGTCTGTCGAGGGGTGCCAACCCGCAATGGTATCCATTACCATAGCCGAAGTCGTGATCCTCATTGTGGAGGACTTCAGCGAAGAAAAGGTGACAAGTGTCTGGCCCGTCAGACACTTCACTTGTATGCCACCAACTCCAAGAAGTGGCACAGGCGAGTCTTCCACGACTAAACCTAACTGGTGTGCCACTCGAGTGGTAACCAAACTGCTTTGAGCCCCTGAGTCCAACAGAGCTCTCAAATTAATGGCTTCCCCCTACGACCCCATACGCGGACCACCGCGGTAGGGAGCAGAACCGTCCGCGGCTCTGTCCCAGCAAGGGAGCAAGCTAGTTACGGGCTCCCCACTCTCTCCAAACCAGGGGCGCGCCACTGACCCGGATAATATGGCGGGCGAGTGCACATCCCCATCTGAGGGGGGGCAGAACCCGCGGCCCGGCCATACATATGGTACGGCGGGTGGTACTCCAGCCGTGGGTACTCGTGCAGCGGCGGAGAAAACCGCTGCGGCTGCATGTGTTGGGTATTGGTAACCCGCGTGGAGGGGTGTCCCCACTCTCACGTCCGATCTAGGGCCCCCGCCCATGGGGGCCCTATCCGGGGCCTGGCCAGCTACATACTGGCCATGACCTTGGGGCGCGTGGTCCCGGTCCGCCAAGACCCGCGCAGGTACGCGACCCCCTCCCGAGGGGGTGCGACGAGCGAAGCCGCGTCCTCCGTCCGGTGGTGGAGGGCTTCGCGCAGGAGCGCCCCCGCCCATAGGGGACCCCTGCCTCAACATCCGGGTGCCATCCCCGTTGCGGTTCATGCAAAGCATCGCGTGGTGCCGCCCACGGCATGCACTGCATGGTATGGCACTGGGACAGTCACGTGCATAGTGACCGCCCAAACAATAAAAGCAAAGTTCATGCCGCTTTGCCATGCGGCGCCGATCTTGTACTGGCAGTCCCTGCCAGTCCCTGCATTGCAGCAGGCTGTGGCCCATCCGACCACATTGCAGGCAGTCCGCGTCCCTCGCGACTGCTGCCGTGTGTGCAACCCGCGCACCAGCTCCACGCGGTGGCGGTTGCCGTCCCTGTTGGGGCCTCCCTCGCCATGAGGGTTCCAAGGGCCTACGTTCAGGCGCTCTGGATGGCGCTGAGTCCGTCATGGTATTCTCAGCCGCCCGTGCCTCAAACTCCAAAAACTTCACCAAGTCAGTGAAGGTTGGTAGGGTGGTGCTATCCCGTTCCGCATTCTCGCGCTCAAATCGCGAGCGGATGTCATTGGGTAATTTGCCCAATACAATGTGCACCAACAAAAAAGACCATTGGTCCACCGGCAGCCCCAGTGTGCGGAGCGCGTTACAGGCCACTGTAACGGGCGTGAGCAACTGCAGGCGCAACTGTGCCCTGTTGGCCACCTTGGGCAGGGCCATCAACTGTGCGGCGTGCGCATCCGCTAACAAACGTAAGTTTTGGTAGCGGGAGTTCAATAACTCCCAAGCCGTATCGTACTGGTCGTCCTCCACCCGGAGGTGCTGGATGAGCGACCGCGCGTCATCCTCAAGAGTGGAGAGGAGGTAGGCCATCTTCTGGGCCTTCGACAAATCCTGTCGTGCTACGACCAGGGACTCAAACATATTTTTATATGCTACCCACTCCTCCATCCTACCCCCAAAGTGGGACAGCTGAAGGGTGGGGAGCCGACCAGTAACCGCTGGTCCTTCCTGTCTAACAGGTGTGCGAGGGGCTGGTCCGCCAGCCTGTCTCGCCCTTATTGCGGTCACCGCCTCCGCGATATCATCGTGCAGACTCAGGATCTGGTCCATGTCCGCCATGTGACCTGCGTAGGCCTCCGGGGTAAGATCGGCTTCGGTAAGCGCCGCCATGGCCGCTTCCGCGCTAATCAATCGTGAGTGGAGGTGATCCGCTCTTAGCAGTATGGCGCCCTCCCTGTCCTTCCGGGACAGGAGTCCTCCGGCCGTCACAAACCATCTCAATTCGTTGGCGAGTGTCGCCCTAGCATTGGAGGCCTTCGCCATCGCGTCAAGTCACAAACAAAAAATAACAAAAGGTAAATAAAAAACAACAAAATCAAGCAACTACACGAAGAACCGCGGTAGGTATGAGAATGGCACAAACCCGGAACGCACGGTACAAACCGCAAACAAATACAAAAAAGGTTACAAATATTCTTATACAAACAAACTAAGAAAAATCTAATAATTTTTACAAACAATTAATTATTTTTTTTACAAACGAACAAATAGAGGGTAGATAAACTACGCTCTGCTACCAGAAATTGTGCAGAGCAACTACGCTCTGCTGCCAGAAAATGTGCGCAGAGCGAATCCGGACAAACGAAGCGGCGGGAAGAATTCTGTACCGGAACTTTACCGGGAAAAAATCTACCGGTAAAATTAAGTACCGGGAAAAAATCTCCACGCGACACCACGCTTGTCCGACTAGAATCTAACTTAAGCTATACGCAGTCTGCTACCACCGTAGCTTATGAAGGGAGCTACAGGGCCCTATATGATAACCTAACCTATAAATTAACTAGAATTGAACACTTACCAAACTAAATCTTCTTTCTCTTCGGATCCAAACTTGAGTGTCTTCGGGAAGGGGGAATTCCTAATTACCCTACCTAACCCTTGAGATCTCAATTCCCCATAACAACTAAATAGATTTCTTCCCGTAGTTTCACTCGGGAACAGCCAGATGTGAACAGCCAGCCACGTTTCACCTCTCACAAGAAAAAGTCACCATGACGGGTACACAAACACAAAGTTCAATAGTTATTTAACAAACAGGAAATTCACAAACACAACTCAAGCTAATTAGCAATCAAAGAACGCGGAACCTCTCGCGTATTAAAAATCAAACCGATATCGCATAGGGCAATGGCGACCGTCCGCGAGCCATTCGCACGAGCAGTGTGAAAACCCCGAACGCCCTCTGGCGGCAGCAATGCGAAACGCCCGCGTTTAGTTTTACCCAATATATTACAAACAGCTAGTAACCAAATAAACTTTGCGAATTTTCTCGAAACCAGTCCGATTACTTAGCTAAGTAATCTAAGTTACGAAATCACTGTACTCTATATTAGAAACATAATAGCACATGTTTCGTTACGTAATAAATTGATGAAGTTTCCTAAGATCAACAAAATGTAGCAATATTAACCGAAACTTAGGACTCCCAAAGTCAAAAAGTGAAGTTTGGTTGCTGTTGTTAAAGTATATGACTTACCCGTTGTCCTACGTGAGCGTTAAAATAATGTAACAGGTTATGGCCTATGGCAATCGACGTTATCGCGCGTCATTTTTAATAGGTATACTTGGATTATTAATACAATTGGATTAATATGGTAGGTTAAAAAATATTCGTATAAATTTGACAGTTGCTCAGTATCTATGCCAAATAATAACATAACACCACATTATAAGTACATCAAAATGAATATTTAGGTCGCTCCTTGCAAACGCAAAACGTTACCAGAACATTTTCCCGGGCTTTTGAAATTCCAGCCCGGGGCAAATCAAACACAAACAAAGCAGGCGAATATACCCCTTAATTTAATATTTACAAGTACCACATTAGCCCAACGGTCTTGCATGCAGAAAGGAATATCTTCAGAGGGTAAGTCGGCCAAGGTTGCAGACAGGAGTTAGTTCGCTGGATATGGCTTCTAAATGTTGTTTCTAGATAAGCAGGAAGTTTCATCTAGGTGGTTAGGCATGTAGGTAGGGCCTAGCTAGAATGATGATTGATATTGTTTGTTTTTTTCATTTTTATAATAATAAGTATTGATTTATTGTTAAATGGAGGATGAAGTAAAGGCAAAACAATGTATCTAAAGAAAATAATCGGAAAATAAATTGGTCTCTAAATATAAAAGGATAACAAATAAAATAAGCACATTCTTAGTCGGTAACTAACATTGTAGAACTCCAGTGGTACCTAAGGAACCTGCCAAATTAGACTCGCACACATGTAAGTAATAAGTACAATCGGGATCACATAAACCTCCCCTGAGATAGGATTCAGTAAGGTAGGGGGGGTCAATATCTCCCTCTGACTGTACGTACATACGTACAACCTATGATTTTATTAATTCCATGCTCGCACATGCCCGGTTTTTCTTAAGTAAATACCTACGTACCTAAGGCACATCATAATCGTCAGCTTTCTGGTAGCCACTGCTGGGTATAAGCCTCCCTCTGTCTACGCCAAGCTTCTCTATCCAGGGCTATCGCAATCCAGTTCTTGCCAGCAATATTCCTACATCGTCGACCCACATAGCAGCCGGATGTCCTACGCTAAGGCACATCCAGCAATTTTAATTGAGCGACAGATGCAAGTAGTGTTGCTAAAGACTCGAGCCTTTTAACCCTAAACGTTTAACCGAGTGGAAAGAAGAGGGTTCTCAAGGCTGCGATACTTAGTCAGTATATTTTTAGCAAACACTTCCATCCAAATTTAGTCTTTAGGATACGCTATTTATCCCGAAATTGTAGTAGATAAGCGTGAATGAATGTAATGTCTATAATCGGCTGTTAAATACATTTTGGGTGAGAAATTAAAATAGTGAGGAACAAACAACTGAATTTTTTTTAACATATTATAGTCGGCCCCTTACAAATATTGATATAGGTATCTATCTAAAAGTAGTTATATTACTTGAGTACTTTCACGAGTAGAAATTTTGCTAATGTTTTGAAATGTGTTTACCATTGTGATTGTTGCTCTCATGCCAGCTCAGTTTTATGATATGAGATGACTGGCAGAGCAGACTACTTTTTCACTAGTTTACAAAAAAATATATTGAAGTATCATAGGTGATACCGAGGGTCTAGGAGGTATACATTTGTTATTATTTCTAAATAAAGTTTTTCCTTCTTTCTTACCGAGTCTTGAGTCTCGCTCAACACTAGAAATAAAGATTTGACGATTGCCAGCCCTCGCCCCACTCGATCTTATTCCTTTATTTACGACCTCCGTTTGGGCCGAGAATATTTAAACAGGAACGGAATGGTTCAGTTTTTGATGTAAAACATCTAATGGCGCGACTTGGAAGTTAGATCGTATGCCGTGACGGAAAATGGCATGGTGTGTCGTGCCACGATGCTCAAGTTTTACATACTGTCGGGCGTCCCGTGACGGCTAACTTAAAAAAAAACCTGTATTCTTGATAAATAATTCCTTAGCAGCTTAATTACTAGGTACTTACGTACCTACATAGTTTTAAAAATCTGTTTTGTCGGTGATCGCAATTTTTATCAATATAGGTAATAACACAGACATATAATAATAGTAAGAAAAATTTATTTCTGTGGGTAATAATGATTTGGCAGAGAAAAAATTTAATCTTTCAAACATGAAAAAAAAAATCATTTTAAGAACCAGTAACGCCATCTATACATTTTTGATAGTACCTCTACGTTTTACAATTTCATTTTAATACCGTGAAATAAATTCCAAATTTGTAGACAGGTATGTAAATGACAATTAGTAATATAATTAACAATAAACATTTATATTATGTACATATTCTAAAAGCACCATATTTTTTAATACGTATTTTTTTATTTATTAAATATATCAAAGTCAGAACGGAACTGAATTGCTATCACCTTGGCAGCTGACATTTGACACCTTATCATATGGGCGAACTTCATTCATTCACCTTGCAAGTTAACGACCTCCATTCATCCTCTGTCGTACTCAAACAGCGGTTTTTACCATCTTTGACGACAAATATCACACAAAATTATTTCTAAATCTTTCCATAAAGGCATATTAGTGCCGTCTGGTTATTTAAAAGTGTTTTAGTTGAGTGTATTATAAAAAAAATGGCATTAAAATCATCGCCGGCCGTGTTGGGTTTGGTAGCCAGAATTACACGCCGCAGTTTTTCGACTTCAAAGGCTTTGGCATCAAAACCTGTGACTGTACGAGATGCCCTCAACCAAGCCATTGATGAGGAAATGGAAAGAGACGAAAAGGTATTCATTATGGGCGAAGAAGTGGCACAATATGACGGTGCCTACAAAGTAACAAGGTAAAACTTTGATGGTTTATAACCTTATTATTTAGAGTACAGATTTATTTTAACAGCCTATTGTATACATTAATGGTGTATTTCAATAATAGGATGGTTAATTTTTGATTAAGTTAGACATTATTAGGTTTTCAATAGAAAATAGCGTTACATAACCAATAAATTTGTTGACAGATGTAGAATCGCATGTTATCTTTAATACTGGTAGGTTTATCTTAACAGATTTATAAATGTCTGATTAAATGTGGCTGTGCATACATTGATATGAGGCTTACATTGTATTTATCAAGTGTATATTATTTGGAATGTGTATTTTAACTTTATTGTATATAAAGTTACAATGGTTAAGTGGAATATTTGCTTGAAGTATGCTGATTGAGAAAGGATAAAATGAATAATAATGGAACAAAAAACTGGTTCAACATGTTTTCCTTACTTGTTGTGATATATTATGTCGGTCGGTGTCGGTCTGGAGGAGGAGGCAGAGAAGCAGAAGTCAGTGCTACGCAATTGTGTTTTTGCATACAAGAAATCAGATTGATGTTTTCCTTCACACTATTTTTGTAGTGTGTAGATGGTAAGAGCGGCCAGCTTGTTATTGTAGGTTTAGAATGGGGCACATGCTTCCTACTCTTATGTGCTAAACTAGCGGCCTGCCCCGGCTCCGCTTGGGTGGACACTACTGACCGTCTATCTGTATGTCTGTCTGCCTGTCCGTTTGTCTGTTTTTTTTCTCAGAAACTCATATCTTTTTGTGTGACTGTTCTTCTGAATAGTGGATAATCTCATTAATTATACTGCCATATTGACTCAAAAAGAAGAAGATGAAAACAATTAGTCTGTCATATAATAATCTGTATTTCAGGGGTCTGTGGAAGAAATATGGAGACAAACGTGTCATTGACACACCAATCACAGAGGCAGGCTTTGCGGGTTTAGCGGTCGGTTCTGCTTTCCATGGTCTGAGGCCGATCTGCGAGTTCATGACATTCAACTTCTCTATGCAGGCTATTGATCATGTAAGTCCACGAAGCAGGCAAAAAGAGGAGATGCCCATAGGCATTTTACATATGAAAGACAGTGTCCGCATTAGGAGAGGAGCGGGGGACGTATACTTGCCGTAGACAGAAATTAAAAAATGAACTCTTAATGCATTGACGTACGACTTATCTTATTTTAACAAACAGAAATATTTTCGCAAACTGTTTTATCAATTCTCTTGAGTTCTGCTATTACTCACTAGATGGCTGTACTGACAGGCGCGGATCCACCGCTGTGGGAATAATTACGTAAAAAATACTTACGACTGAAAAGATATACTTTCATCGACTGAAAAGATATACTTTCATCGCATGATTCCTTGTTGTGTGTGTTACTTTTACACCCCACAATACAGCACTTCATTGTTAATGAGCACAATCTCTAAAATTTCGCGTAACTTCGATACATCTAAGGCACGTGTTGACACTGAAGTAAACACCGCAAATGCGACAATAGTGACGTCTGGTCGCAAATAGTTAGAAACCTCAAGTTGGTCGACTGGGGACAGGTCTACTAGCTTATGACCAGCTCTTCTTTATACCTACTCTGTGTGTAAGTCATTTAGTTTCAACCTTTCTGGGCCTTGAAAGAAAACATAGCCTGCAAAAAGGAACAAATGCTAACATTTTTGTTTATAAAATAAAATTTACCAACTAATACTGATTGCCTGGTTCAAAGGATGTCTGTAGCATAACCTTTTCATTTTTTATTAATTACAACATGTTTGTGGTAGTGATTTTATGAGCCATAGTGTGGCACTTTATTCTTAATGTTCTTTGTGCAGAGCAACTACGCTCTGCTGCCAGAAAATGTGCGCAGAGCGAATCCGGACAAACGAAGTGGCGGGAAGAATTCTGTACCGGAACTTCACCGGGAAAAAACCACCGGTAAAACTAAGTACCGGGAAAAAATCTCCACGCGGCACCACGTCTGTCCGACTAGAATCTAACTTAAGCTATACGCAATCTGCTACCACCGTAGCTTATGAAGGGAGCTACAGGGCCCTATATGATAACCTAACCTATAAATTAATTACACTTAAAAAACACTTACCAAGCTAAATCTTCTTTCTCTTCGGATCCAAACTTGAGTATCTTCGGGAAGGGGGAATTCCTAATCACCCTACCTAACCCTTGAGATCTCAATTCCCCAGGACAAATAAATAGATTTCTTCCCGTAGTTTCACTCGGGAACAGCCAGATGTGAACAGCCAGCCACGTTTCACCTCTCACAAGAAAAAGTCACCATGACGGGTACACAAACACAAAGTTCAATAGTTATTTAACAAACAGGAAATTCACAAACACAACTCAAGCTAATTAGCAATCAAAGAACGCGGAACCTCTCGCGTATTAAAAATCAAACCGATATCGCATAGGACAATTGCGACCGTCCGCGAGCCATTCGCGCTAGCAAAGTGAAAACCCCGAACGCCCTCTGGCGGCAGCAATGGGAAACGCCTGCGTTTAGTTTTACCCAATATATTACAAACATCCCCCCGTCCCGGTCTGAGAAGCAGACCGCTAGCTTACTCTACGGGAAGGCGGGCGAGAGAGGTCACACCTCTCCTTAAAATCGAACCGTCGACCAACACCTCAGCCACACGCGGAGTGCCATCTCCGCCAAGAATCAAACGTAATATGCGAGCTCGTCGCCAAAGCAATGAGGGCAAATTTGCCTCTTTTAACAATACTAAATCACCCTCCCTGGGAGGCTCAGTCCTGTCTGTCCACTTCACTCTTTGCTGCAGCAAATGCAAATATTCAAGCGACCAGCGACGCCAAAAGTCCTGGCTCATTTGCTGCAACATTTGAAAACGCGACAACCGATATACGCGTTCATCCTTCCACGGGTATTCGGGCAGGGCATTCAACGGCCCTCCCACCAAAAAATGACCAGGGGTGAGAGCTTCCAAGTCATTTGGATCTGGAGATAGCGGACAGAGAGGACGAGAGTTGAGGACCGCCTCAACTTTACAAAACACTGTGGCCAGCTCTTCAAAAGTTAGAGCCGTTTCTCCGATAATGCGGCGGAGGTGGGTCTTTGCGGATTTCACAGCCGCTTCAAAAATCCCTCCCCAATGGGGGCAACTTGGGGGACTAAACTTCCAGGTTATTCCCCTTTGGGCAGCAATTTGACTTAAACTAGTACAATTTTTATCAATAAACACAGAAACATCCTTAAGATAATTTACAGTTCCTTTATAGTTTGTGCCATTGTCAGACCTAATAAGGGAAGGTAGACCTCGACGCGAAACAAAGCGATCCAACGCGGCGACGAAGGCCTCCGTAGTCAGAGCCGATACCACCTCCAAATGGACAGCCTTGGTGGCCAAACAAACAAATACACACAAATAGCCCTTCACAATACGGGCATTACGAAAGGGAGAAGCCTTGATCGAAAAGGGACCGGCAAAATCGGTTCCAACGCCGTCAAACGGTCTCGAAGGTCGGATTCGATCAGCGGGCAAATCACCCATCTGTGGTTGCATCGTGGATGCCTTCAACCTATAACATGCAATACATCGAAACAGGACACTACGGATTGCTCTTCGGGCTGACAAGATCCAAAACTCGCGTTGCAAAATAGCCAACAAAGCATTGCACCCAGCATGGGCGTTACGAATGTGTCGATCAGACACCAAAAGCTGCACCAAGGGTCCGCCCTTGGGCAACAACAGAGGATGGCGAGTCTCATATGGAAGATCCGCCTTCCGGAGCCTGCCTCCAACCCGAAGAAGCCCATCCGAGTCGATGTACGGGTTCAAACGAGCGACCGCGCCCTTCAACTTAGCGCGTCCGTCGCGCAAAATACGAAGCTCTGACTCAAACCGTCCGGTCTGCACGACACGGACCCAATGCAACAATGCGCTCCGGCGCTCTTCTGCACCTGCAATCGGCTCCAACCGCTTTGCCTGTGGGTTTCTACAATTATGTATGAAACGCTTAATCCAACTGGTAACACCCAGAAGCTTATCCAAGCTGCTATACCGAGCAAGTAGCCAATCCGGCTCCGACGTCGTCTCAGCGACTACAGCATGTACACGGAGCCCAGTCAAACTCAAAGAAGTAACGTCTGTCTGACAGACAGGCCAAGAAGTTTCTGATCCCATCAGCCACTCTGGACCCCACCAGAGCGGGTGTGACACCAATTCTGGTGCCGTACAACCTCGGGAGGCACAGTCCGCTGGGTTAAGCTCTCCCGGCACATGTCTCCATGTTATATCAATTCCGATATTCTGGATTTGGGAAACCCGATTTCCCACAAAAACCTCCAAGGTATGTGGGGCCGCGCGCAACCATGCAAGCGCGACCTGGCTATCCGACCAGGCGAAGATGTCCCGTATTTCGACCGTGGCCGCCAGTTCACTGGCAACGTGATGCAACAATTTAGAGAGAAGGTGAGCTCCACTCAACTCAAGCTTGGGAATAGTCAGCCTAGTCCTGATGGGGGCGACCTTGCTCTTCCCTAACAAAAGCGAGACATTGACCCGGCCATCGGCGTCAACTGTCCGCATATAGACTGACGCGGCGTAGCCTCGCTCCGACGCGTCACAAAAGCCATGCAGGCTGGCTCGATATTTCCCGGGGGCAATATTCGACGAGGCAAGGCAATCCGATTGACTTCCTTAATCGATGAAAACAACTCGAGCCAATCATCCAATGGAGGACCAAACAGCGGCTCGTCCCACGAGACGCCCAAAGTCCAAAGTCTCTGAAGAAGACACTTCGCAGAGAATATCACTGGACTGATCCAACCGCTTGGATCAAACATACGAGCTATTACGGACAACACCGTTCTCTTAGTCCAGACCTTTGGTATTTCCAAGTCCACTTGGAATGTAAAAATATCGGTTAGCGGCTGGTACTGCATGCCCAGCACCGCTATCCTGTTGGGATCATCCACATCCTCAAACAGGTGAGGGTTCTGTTGGTGATCCTCCGGGATCCCTTCTAGAACTTTAGGCTCATTAGACAACCACTTACGTAGCTCGTAGCCACCTGTCTTCAATATTTCAATCAATTCATCCCGCAGTAGGAGGGCCTCCTCAATACTTTGGGCTCCGGTGCACACGTCATCAACATACAAGTCACGTGACAGCACGGAAGCCCCACGGGGAAAGCGGATCCGTTCCCGCTCTGCCAATTCAAGCAATGATCTGATGGCGATATAGGGACTAGATTTCAAACCATACGTGTTTGTGTTGAGTTCATACACCGTCACAGGATCCTCAGGGCGCTCACGCCAGAGTATCAACTGGAATCGCCTGTCCTCAGGATGTATGACTGTCTGGCGGAACATCATCCGGATGTCCGCGCCAAAAACCACTTGATGTCTTCTAAAGTTCAAGATGATGTCAATTATGTCCCTATGCAATTTGGGACCCGAATGCAAACACAGATTCAACGAAACCCCGTTCGAAGTGGGTGCGGACCCATCGAAGACGGTCCTCAATTTGCCTGTTGAGGCCTTCACCACCGCGTGGTGGGGCAAAAAATAATGCTCAGTTGAGCTCCAATCAACTCGAGCCGGAGACATGTGACCCAAATCCTCGTACTCGCGCATAAATTCAATATATTTATCGCGAAGTACGTGGTCACGCTGCATGCGTCGCTCCATGGACAGCAGTCGTTTCTCCGCAAGCGCCCTACTTTGCCCTAGGCTAGGACGAGAGGCAACAAAGGGTAACCTAGTTACAAACCGACCGGAGGGCAACCTCTCCGTGGTCGATCGAAAAAGGGCTTCGCACTCAGCGTGTTCCGGATCCATCCTGGAACTCATAGGTGGCTCCTCCACCTCCCAAAACCTTTGCATGGTCTTGGCCAAGGACGCAGATGCGACAACCGGTGGCTCCTCCGCGGTGCCATTATCAAACACAGGGCCCATCAGGGCAAAACCAAAAATCGTAGACACTGCCATCAGTGAAGACGAACCCAGAGCTTTCTGGGTACCCAACAAAATCCAACCCAATACGTCCGAGCCCAGGAGCAAGTCCACTGGGCCGGGATGAAAGACAAAGGGGTCGGCCAAATCCAGACCCGAAACCAAAGACAACACACCCGGCGGTATGTCTGTCGAGGGGTGCCAACCCGCAATGGTATCCATTACCATAGCCGAAGTCGTGATCCTCATTGTGGAGGACTTCAGCGAAGAAAAGGTGACAAGGGTCTGGCCCGTCAGACACTTCACTTGTATGCCACCAACTCCAAGAAGTGGCACAGGCGAGTCTTCCACGACTAAACCTAACTGGCGTGCCACTCGAGTGGTAACCAAACTGCTTTGAGCCCCTGAGTCCAACAGAGCTCTCAAATTCATGGCTTCCCCCCCACGACCCCATACGCGGACCACCGCGGTAGGGAGCAGAACCGTCCGCGGCTCTGTCCCAGCAAGGGAGCAAGCTAGTTACGGGCTCCCCACTCTCTCCAAACCAGGGGGGCGCCACTGACCCGGATAATATGGCGGGCGAGTGCACATCCCCATCTGAGGGGGGGCATAACCCGCGGCCCGGCCATATCTATGGTACGGCGGGTGGTACTCCAGCCGTGGGTACTCGTGCAGCGGTGGAGAAAACCGCTGCGGCTGCATGTGTTGGGCATTGGTAACCCGCGTGGAGGGGGGTGTCCCCACTCTCACGTCCGATCTAGGGCCCCCGCCCATGGGGGCCCTATCCGGGGCCTGGCCAGCCACATACTGGCCACGACCTTGGGGCGCGTGGTCCCGGTCCGCCAAGACCCGCGCCGATACGCGACCCCCCTCCCGAGGGGGGGTGCGACGAGCGAAGCCGCGTCCTCCGTCCGATGGTGGAGGGCTTCGCGCAGGAGCGCCCCCGCCCATAGGGGACCCCTGCCTCAACATCCGGGGGCCATCCCCGTTCCGGTTCATGCAGAGCATCACGTGGTGCAGCCCACGGCATGCACTGCATGGTATGGCTCTGGGACAGTCACGTGCATAGTGACTGCCCAAACAGTAAAAGCAAAGTTCATGCCGCCTTGCCATGCGGCGCCTATCTTGTACTGGCAGTCTCTGCCAGTCCCTGCATTGTAGCAGGCTGTGGCCCATCCGGCCACATTGCAGGCAGTCCGCGTCCCTCGCGACTGCTGCCGTGTGCGCAACCCGCACACCAGCTCCACGCGGTGGCGGTTGCCGTCCCTGTTGGGGCCTCCCTCGCCATGAGGGTTCCAAGGGCCTACGTTCAGGCGCTCTGGATGGCGCTGAGTCCGTCATGGTATTCTCAGCAGCCCGTGCCTCAAACTCCAAAAACTTCACCAAGTCAGTGAATGTTGGTAGGGTGGTGCTATCCCGTTCCGCATTCTCGCGCTCAAATCGCGAGCGGATGTCATTGGGTAATTTGCCCAATACAATGTGCACCAGCAAAAAGGACCATTGGTCCACCGGCAGCCCCAGTGTGCGGAGCGCGTTACAGGCCACTGTAACGGGCGTGAGCAACTGCAGGCGCAACTGTGCCCTGTTGGCCACCTTGGGCAGGGCCATCAACTGTGCGGCGTGCGCATCCGCTAACAAACGTAAGTTTTGGTAGCGGGAGTTCAATAACTCCCAAGCCGTATCGTACTGGTCGTCCTCCACCCGGAGGTGCTGGATGAGCGACCGCGCTTCATCCTCAAGAGTGGAGAGGAGGTAGGCCATCTTCTGGGCCTTCGACAAATCCTGTCGTGCTACGACCAGGGACTCAAACATATTTTTATATGCTACCCACTCCTCCATCCTACCCCCAAAGTGGGACAGCGGAAGGGTGGGGAGCCGACCAGTAACCGCTGGTCCTTCCTGTCTAACAGGTGTGCGAGGGGCTGGTCCGCCAGCCTGTCTCGCCCTTATTGCGGTCACCGCCTCCGCGATATCATCGTGCAGACTCAGGATCTGGTCCATGTCCGCCATGTGACCTGCGTAGGCCTCCGGGGTAAGATCGGCTTCGGTAAGCGCCGCCATGGCCGCTTCCGCGCTAATCAATCGTGAGTGGAGGTGATCCGCTCTTAGCAGTATGGCGCCCTCCCTGTCCTTCCGGGACAGGAGTCCTCCGGCCGTCACAAACCATCTCAATTCGTTGGCGAGTGTCGCCCTAGCATTGGAGGCCTTCGCCATCGCGTCAAGTCACAAACAAAAAATAACAAAAGGTAAATAAAAAACAACAAAATCAAGCAACTACACGAAGAACCGCGGTAGGTATGAGAATGGCACAAACCCGGAACGCACGGTACAAACCGCAAACAAATACAAAAAAGGTTACAAATATTCTTATACAAACAAACTAAGAAAAATCTAATAATTTTTACAAACAATTAATTATTTTTTACAAACGAACAAATAGAGGGTAGATAAACTACGCTCTGCTACCAGAAAATGTGCAGAGCAACTACGCTCTGCTGCCAGAAAATGTGCGCAGAGCGAATCCGGACAAACGAAGTGGCGGGAAGAATTCTGTACCGGAACTTCACCGGGAAAAAACCACCGGTAAAACTAAGTACCGGGAAAAAATCTCCACGCGGCACCACGTCTGTCCGACTAGAATCTAACTTAAGCTATACGCAATCTGCTACCACCGTAGCTTATGAAGGGAGCTACAGGGCCCTATATGATAACCTAACCTATAAATTAATTACACTTAAAAAACACTTACCAAGCTAAATCTTCTTTCTCTTCGGATCCAAACTTGAGTATCTTCGGGAAGGGGGAATTCCTAATCACCCTACCTAACCCTTGAGATCTCAATTCCCCAGGACAAATAAATAGATTTCTTCCCGTAGTTTCACTCGGGAACAGCCAGATGTGAACAGCCAGCCACGTTTCACCTCTCACAAGAAAAAGTCACCATGACGGGTACACAAACACAAAGTTCAATAGTTATTTAACAAACAGGAAATTCACAAACACAACTCAAGCTAATTAGCAATCAAAGAACGCGGAACCTCTCGCGTATTAAAAATCAAACCGATATCGCATAGGACAATTGCGACCGTCCGCGAGCCATTCGCGCTAGCAAAGTGAAAACCCCGAACGCCCTCTGGCGGCAGCAATGGGAAACGCCTGCGTTTAGTTTTACCCAATATATTACAAACACAACTGACCAAAAAGGAGTGTTATGTTTTCAGGGTTCATGTATGTATGTATGTAATTTCTTTATTCCACCCATAAGTCCTGAACGGCTTAACACATTTTGATGTAAAAGGTATTTTTAGATTCCTTGCATTAGCCCAAATGACATAGGCTTGGTGAGTTGTCAGTCGTGTTTTTTATTTTTTTATAATTTGCTTGTTTTAGCTAAGTAAATAAAGTAAAATTTTATTAATCATGTTTCCATAACAGATTATTTTGCTTAAGTGCCAAGAAGATCACTGTAGCTAGGCTATAGATTCTTTATGTGTTGCACTCACCGCAATTATAAATCTATAAATCGTATGCAATTCAAAATGCGATTACCGCCGCTCTTGCGACTCATGCGACGAGATACATTAATATTGTTATTATTTATAACTAACAACACAACGCGCTTTTACTATGCCTGGTTTTTATCTTTTTTATCTTAGGTAGCTACCTAGTACCATTCTTATGTTGCTATTTTTTAGTTCTTTATTGTTTTATTTCCTATATCTTTCCATGTAAATCCTTATAATCCTGTTCAAGTATTGTATGTTCTGTTCTATAAAGGTGAGAGGGAGCCTGGTGACTTGTAATACAGGAGGTGTACACCTACCTAGCTCAAGCACCAGTTCTCTCCACTAAAAGGTTCACAACCACAACATCCTCTTTATTTTTTTATATGTGGAGAGAAAATAAACGATTTTATTAGTATTATGTTATTATTATTAGTATTTATTAATTTTTCCAGATGATAAACTCAGCAGCGAAGACATTCTACATGTCAGCCGGTACTAAGAAAGTGCCGATAGTGTTCCGAGGCCCCAACGGCGCCGCGTCCGGCGTCGCCGCGCAGCACTCGCAGTGCTACGGCGCCTGGTTCAGCCACTGCCCGGGGCACAAGGTCGTCATGCCATATTCTTCAGAGGATGCCAAAGGTAAATGCTTCCTTCTTTTAGATGCTGAAAGAGATATGCTGAAAATTAAAGCCTAGGATGGCACTGGTGTACATTTATGATTTAAAATACCGCTAAACATTAACTTTAACACGAAACTAAAGATTAGTGTTGCAGCAATAGTGTTGACTATCGATAGTATTGTGATCTAGAAAAATAGTCTCACAATCGATAGTATCGATAGCCAATAGCTTGCAATACTATTAATGATACCCAAAACTATCGATAGTATTGGTTTTTAATACTATCATCTATGTCTCATCACGATCCCCGGCGGCTGTCATCGCAGGCCGGCCGGTCGTACAGTGCGACAAGACTTATAATGAACGTGGCGAAAAAAAGAACTAACGCCGCCATCTTGATGAATGAACGTCATTTTTAACAACTTTGACAAGTGTTCTCCCATGTATGGTGTCTCCAAAAGTAGTGATTACCATGACGACATAAATCACTCAATTTCATGTATTTTTTTCTTTAACCATGTACCTAACGTAGAACTTGATTTTCATCATAGATTTTCATTCTTATTGTTCAGTCATGATTGTATGTTTAATTATTATAAGATACGCGAAACAAAACAATTTTTTTATTTCTTACTTTACACTGCAATTTAAGGAGATTTTATTTCAATGGCAACACTAAAGTCACTGCAGCGCCCCTGACACATTCATTTAGAGCCTTGTCGCACACAATCGCAGCACACCGCTATTGACGTGCCGTGTTTATAGGGTTGGACTATCTTCGATTTTCCCGTCTAACACTACGAATATGGATTTTTTTTTATTGTTAATACTATTTGGGGACGCCAGCGAAAGCACCAGACCGGTGAGTAGTTCTCTCATACTGGTACCATTTCTCCCAGTTCCCCGAAAGTTTAATACGGTTACCACGTGTGTTGTTAGCCGGGACCGCCGACTAGTTATAATTCCACGTGTTTATGGTTTCAGGTCTCCTGAAGGCCGCCATCAGAGACAACGACCCGGTGGTTATGTTGGAGAACGAGATGCTGTACGGGGTTCAGTTCCCGATGTCCGACGAAGCCCTCTCCAAAGACTGGATTGTACCCATTGGTGAGGAAGGTTTATATTACAGACTAGCGCCCCGCCCCGGCTTTGCCCGGGAGGTACATACATGAATTGTAGCCTTTGTCACTCCGGCATAATGTAGCTTTCTATTGGTGAAAGAATTTTTGAAATCGTTTCAGTAGTTCCGAAGATTACCCCCTACAAACAAACTTACATATATACATATTATCACGCTTTTTTCTCGTGGGCACAGGGCGGGCGCTTCATAGAAACGGCGCGTCAAATATGCCTACTACTACTACAAATGAAACTGTATATCCGTGAACACGTCAGTAACACGTCAATGTGTGCGTTTTCATAGTCGAACGTCCCACAGTTACACAAGAACGGGGGAGAAGTGCGGAAGGAGCGGGGGGGTGCCATATTGCGGGAGGGGCAGGGAGTTTCCTTTCTGTACGTAGTACTAATATTAATTCTGTGCCGTGGGGGTAGGCAGAGACTAGCGATTTCAATTTCAACTACTGCAATCCTTACATTCTCTTCCTTCCTCCACACTCATCACTCTCTACACTTTCTCTATATAATATTAGTGTGATTAGTATGACGTACTAGCTTTTGCCCGTGGCTTCGCCCGCGTGAATTTCCCACGGGAACAGTGCTTTTTCCCGGGATGAAAGGTACCCTATATCCTTATCAGTACTTCTAACTATGTATATGCGAAATTTCAGGAAGATTGTTTTAGTAGATAAAGTGTGAAGAGGTAACAAACAAACTTACTTTCGCATTTATAACATTAATACAGAATTAATATAGGTCCTACGTACAGAAAGAAAGCTCTCCACCACTTCCGCAATATGGCGTACCCCTGTGTGCCCCGCACCCCGTTGGTTTGCAGATTGGGACGCTATAACTATAAAAATGCACACATTGACGTGTTCACTGATGTACAGTTTCATTTGTAGTAGTAGGTATATATGACGCCCCGATTCTATGAAGTGCCCTCTTTGTGATATTAGTTATGATTAGGATGACATACCTATATACCTGGTGAAGGTCGCGGGATGCGCATGGATGCGGGCAGCGCAGGACCGGTCGTTATGGAAATCCTTGGGGGAGGCCTTTGTCCAGCAGTGGACGTCTTTCGGCTTAGAGAAGAGAAGAAGAGGATGATAGTATAAATAGACGAGTCTAATGGAGTTTGTTTTTTTTCCAGGTAAAGCCAAGATCGAGCGCGAGGGCAGCCACGTGACGCTGGTGTGCGCGGGCCGCGCTACCGAGGCGGCGCTCAAGGCGGCCAACGAACTCTCGGGAAACGGTACACTTCTTATCCTCAGACCAAGTATCTCTAGACTTGACATACAAATAATAAACCATGAATGAACGTGACAGCTATATAGGAATCTCAGTCAAAAAAATATAGATATTTTATTTCCTGTCTTTGTCATAGTTTCACTTATTTTAACCAGCTCGGTTTGATAAAAAGCAACCCAAATGATGTAGGAACGTAGCTATTGAACGTTATTGTGTGATTTCAATTTAGTAGTATTACAATGATTCTGTTCCGTACGGGTAAATGCAAATATCAACATTATGGATCTTTTCGAATGAATGAGGGCTATTGCGTTCAAATATTCCATCAAATGTCATCACTTACAAGTACAACGATGATACAACGCTGTCAATGTATCAAAGGGCATATTGCATAGCAGGCTATATCATGAGCAGTTCCCCAAAAATCAGAAATAATATCAAAAACCGATTAAGACTATCATATATTTGTTTTTTCGTGATCTTGTTATGGTACAAAAATACATTTAATATCGCTTAATATCGTATAATGGCCATACTGACATGGCGCCCGTACATATGTTCAGAAATTATGATACAGAAAATCAGAAACAATACTCGATATTTTCATTATATTTTAGAAAAGTAATTAAAGTAAATGTTCCTAACACATGTTACATGCAATATCACAAAAACATGTGTATTTCACATAAATAGATGAATAATAAATAAAATAAACAATTCTTTCCCGCGGGCACGTATGTAATAAAAGTACATTTTCGAACGTACCGGAAATCGGACCTGTCAAATGAAGCGCGTCAACGCCAAATCATAATGGGTGTCGGCCATTTTGGCGGAACTCCCCTAACCTTCATTACGATTTTGTTGACTAAATGTACCATAAAAAGGCTACGAATTTATGGGATTAACTTATAAGGCATTGATACTGACCCAAAAATTACAAGTTCAGATAGGTGTTCATGATATAGCCGGCCCCATACATTTGTGCAACAACCCCATTAAATTACAGTATTGTTTGACAGAACCATAGCGCCAACACGTCATGTTATGAACATAATGCTCACTGCATTATGTTCATAACATGACGTAGTTGATAATAATGTCATACATTGCAGGTATCGAGTGCGAGGTCATCAACCTCCGTTCCCTGCGCCCCCTGGACTTCGACACCATCGCGCGCTCCGTCGCCAAGACGCACCATCTTGTCACCGTGGAGCAGGGCTGGCCGCAGTCGGGTGAGAACTGAACCTTATCACGTGGCAATAACGTTCTTTATTAGTGTTGACTGAGACACCATCGCGCGCTCCGTCGCCAAGACGCACCACCTCGTCACTGTGGAGCAGGGCTGGCCGCAGTCGGGTGAGAACTGAACCTTATCACGTGGCAATAACGACTCAAATTAAAATAAATTAATAGTTTTAGATGACTTCATAGATGGTGCTTAAGCAAAGGCGGGAGAAAAAGTTCCATACAAAAAGCAAAAATTCACGGGATTGGCATTAAAAAAAAAACCTAATAAAAAAACATCTAAAAAGTATCAATATTGTGATTTGTGCAACTGTCAAACTGTTATGTGATTTTTTTTCAGCCTCTG
This sequence comes from Ephestia elutella, assembly GCA_018467065.1. NCBI lineage: Eukaryota > Metazoa > Arthropoda > Insecta > Lepidoptera > Pyralidae > Ephestia > Ephestia elutella. The sequence continues at coordinate 1,066,829 of CM031569.1, forward strand.
ACTGACAATAAAAAGCGCACAATATAGGTACAACCATTATTACGACTCGGCTTTCAGTAAAACGCCATCTGTTGATACTTTTTTATACTGATTTTTTTTTTCTTAATTAAATGTCAGAAAAATCGCTCATTAAATCGTTTCGATATTTAATGTATTCAGAGTCCACCCACGGGTTTACTAGTAATTTATTTTCATTACTTATACTCAGAAAGTAGGTCTGAAGTTGCTTGAGGAGCGGGTCGAAAATAATACTTTTCAGCCCTAGGGAAAATCGTTTTCACCCCTAGGGTAACAATGTACTATTCCCTAACACCAAGCTCTCTACAGGCGTGGGCGCCGAGATCTGTGCCCGCGTGATGGAGTCGCCGACGTTCTTCGAGCTGGACGCGCCCGCCTGGCGCGTGACGGGCGTGGACGTGCCCATGCCGTACGCGGCCGGACTCGAGGCCAAGGCGCTGCCCACGCACAAGGACGTTGTGGAGGCTGTGGCCGCCACGCTCGGGAACCAGTGAGTACTGTCTTGTTATAATATTTACTTAAAAATGCATGTATGTGATTATTATTTTGACAACCTTGTTTGAGCAAAGTCAACCTTGCAGTTTCAAAGAGCGGCTGACAAAGTTTTGCTGGCCGCTCTAACAGGCCGGCAAAACATTGCCGGCCGCTACTCGTGTTTTGATGTTTCAACGTTTTAATATACAATGTGTTCCGTCATCAGTGTCGGAGCCTTTAATGGTATGTAATGTTAAATGTTATATGGCATTTTTTATGGACTTTTACACGAGTAGTTACGATTGAATTAGTATATATGAGCCTGAAAAAAAAAACAAAATGGCTGCCATTTTACTACAGTAGAAGAAAAAAGTTTTCGGTGGTTTTTTTAAATTACTTGCTGGTTTTATTTAGATTAGGTACTTGCATTTTAGAGTAAAGCACTATAAATTATATATTAAAATATATTAAAAATATTATTATATTAAATAAAAGCCTTGGCCCACAATGAATGCTTCGCTGGTCACGCTATGATTGCCTCGCGCTAGCCTAGCTACGCTCTAGGTCTTCCAGCTTGGCCATCGTTGCAGCCCTTGCTGTCTTCGCTGTAAAGGCCTCGAGCTACGGTCTTGGCCGACATCTGGCATGTTAGGCGACCAAAACTGTTTCATGAGTTTCTTTTGGCATTTCTTCTTAACAGCGGTCGTTCCGAAATGCTAATAGTTTGTAGCTTTGAGACAATATATAAATAGCCTTCTTTGAAGGCCAAGTTTCAATAAAAAAAATGACTTTGACATCTCAGCTCATCCATCAAATGCAGCATGCTGACCGCGCTGTGTCGGCCGCCAGCGTAGCCACAGGCCAGCATCAACAAGACCAACAAAGTAGTCATTATAGACCGCGGCTGTAATGTACTATTTATTTTTGATTGCACATAATCCGGTTCTCAGTCAAAATGTTCTACGGCCTACTGTCATCATGCGACCAAGCGATGCATTGTGTTATATCTACCTGCTTATGATTAATGTGTCGTACGATACGGTTGATGCCACCGATAACCCCCAATAGATTGAGTATCATTCAATGCTTGTTCGTGTAGTAGAAAGTCACCAAACTTAGAGGAAGTACGCGGGGGTCGGGAGCGGTAGCTGACGTCAACTAGAAAAGGACACATATACTTGATACTTGGGAAAGAAAGAGATGCTTGCAAAATACATCAACGTCACCCCATAGTTTCACATAGTTCGACCATTATAAAGTGAACTCTGCACGTAATTATATTAAATTAATTAATAAACTTACCTGTGGAATGTTATACCATCCTTTTGGAGATTTGATATCCTTGATGATTTTCCGCACCATTTTATGGAACATGTACTCATTTTTACACACTCAACGAACCTAATAGTTTTTTTCGGAAATCTTCACGAAACAGCCTCACAGGTCTGAGTTCTGGTCGCAACTAATGAAGCAATTTCATTTATACGTGCAAAATCATGTAAGTGCGGTGACCAGGGACGCGGATTACAAGCGAAATCTATTAGGCGTTATCTGTGGTTGATGCTGATTTTTTGTTTTTTTTTCAATAAAATTAAATTAAATAAGAAAACTATTAGATTTCTAATTAAAGCGTAATGGACGTGCAATTTTTAATTTAAGAGCCTATCACTTTCTCAAATAGTCGGCAACGCAACAATAACCTTTTTAAGGTCGTTGATGGTGTCTATGGACTGCGGTGATCGCTTACCATCAGGCAAACCGCATGCTCGTTTGCTATTCTAAAAAAAATATACGCTAGAATCATCTTTACGCAATTTAGACGGAACTAAAATCGAAATAGTAATGTAATGAGATATTTTTTTAAATTCAGAATTGCCCAGAGCGCAGCAAAGAACCCACCCTCGAATACATGAGAATTTTGACAAAATCTCGAAAGAAGAATGAATTCTTGTAGTTATGTACGTATCTATATGTCTTACAGAAATAGTAGTTACTGGTTGATAAAATGTACTATGCGTTTCAAACAGGAATAGGAATGTCAAGGATGACTCCATATTGCATTTCGCAATAACTTCATTGCAATAACACAGACCAAGTATCTCTAGACTTGACATACAAATAATAATACCATGAAAGAACGTGACAGCACGAATCTCAATATGAAAGATAAAAATATACTTCATATTTTTTGTCTTTGTCATAGTTTCACTTATTTTCGCTTGACCGGTTGGAGGATAGCATTTGTTTGCCCGGTATGAGATACTCGTATAAGCAACCAAAATGATGTAGGTTGTTAATAGCGAGAGGGTATCCATTGTTAGTGTGTGTTCAATTTAGTAGTATTACAATGAGTCCGTCCCTTACGGGTATACGCAGATGTCAAGTCTATAGAATTCTTTCTTTAAGGGTACATTGCAATAAAGTTGTATCGAAAAGAAATATGGCGCGTTTGACAGTCCTATTCTTATTTGCAACTAATAGTACACGTTACAAAGTTTAGTACGGCATTTAGTGGTAGATAGTTAATTTGGTAAATTTTATATCAAAGTACCTATTATTTACATTTTGTACTAGATATTGTAATAGGATGTAAAATGTACCTTCTTTTTCTTATTTAAGAGCTGTGCTCTGGTCCGTGAAGTATACGCCACACCTCTCTATTCTCGGCTTTACATTTGAGGTCTTGATACGACACGACGCCTGCCTTTTCTTTCAATTGGCTCACATAACTCTTTAACTTTAACTCACCTTTCCTTCAATTATATTTTTATATAGGTCATCGTGTCGTATCAAGTGGCCAATCATTCTCCCTCTCCTATTTTTAATTTAATTTACAATCTTCAGCACTTACTCGTTAGTTTTCCTTTCTATCCAACTGATTTTCTCCATCCTTCTCCAGCACTACATCTCAAACGCTTCTAATCTATTGGTGTCCTTTTTTGTGACTGTCATGGAGTAAAATGTATAGCGAAATGCCGCCAAGAAATTTCCTGTTCCCGAAAATTTATTCCCTTGAAAATTTCTGAAAATTCTCAGAAATTTCCGCTGTTTCTTTGAAAACCTCGGAAACGGCACATCACTAAAAATGGACCGTTGTATTAAAATAAATACATTGTTTTTGTTTTGTTCCAGGATAAGGAGCAACAGCGAGTCAGCCAGTCAGTGAGAATCTCCGCCTAGCCCCAATAATGTAAATACTTTATTTATTTCGTTGTAACCACGCACGCCATTGTGATATTGTTCGTCATCCGTATGTATGAGAGAGTTTATAGACAATTTTATTTTATTTATAAATAAAAATAGGAATTTTTAAATGTGTTTTATTTGATATCTTTCATGTTCTTTATATTATGATCTTCGCGCGAAAAAAATAAGTCATAATAGCTATGTATATTTATTTATTTAGAAAGTTTATGAGAGTTTGTGTAAAACTTCGAATCAATATAGATTTTTTTATTACATTTTATATCTATTTATATTTAGAGAAATACGATATGACCAATTTATAAAAAATGATAAATAAGAAAAAAATATATGAGAGCCTACCCTTAGTAGGTTATTTTCTGAACAGTTTATTTCAGTACTTATCACAACTTCAATTGTAGGCAGCAGGACTGTCAACTGGAAGCCCTTTTAGAAGAATTTTAAAAATGTTTTTTTTACATAGGATTTACGTGTATTAGTCTAATTCTTTGTTCAAATCAGATTAGAATTTCATTTCTTCCTGTCAAACTAACAGATTTTAACTTTATCTAAAAACCATTGATTTCTAAAACGAAATATCTTTATTTTTTGCAAATAGCCGTCCCGGGCGCGTAAACAAAAGCCGAACAATGGATCCGTTCGCATTGTTTAGGGACGTCCGCTCACAGCGACCCGCGATGACAGAATGATGGATCGCACGGGGCGAGGGGTGGGGACACGTAACGGCTCCTGCACAATCAATGGCGGTTTCAAGTGCTTCGGGGAAAATATAATAAATGTGGAACCAAATATTATACTTAATAGGTATGCTCGTTGCCAGGTATCAAGGTTACTTGGAAATAAATTACAAAGATAAGCGAAGATGGAGAGAAAAACCTTTGTCCAATATTGAACTAATCATGGCTGAATATGATAAAATATACTCACTCTTTCTCGATTTTACAAAGGTAGGTATTATAAAAATATCAATGAGAGTGCAGGTTTCATGCAACCGGATCTTCAAAACCAAGTTTGGTTTTGCTAGCCATATCCGTTCCCACCTACGGAGATTACAAGATTCGCCGTTGACGGACACGTCAGGGAGGACATGATGATGATGAGGTTTCCTCACGATGTTTTCCTTTGCCCGGACGTTACAAGTGAGATTGATCTCGTAAAGACACTCGAAGCTGGGATCTCTTGACCACAGGCCGATGTTTTAACCCTTCCACTGTATGTACTTAATTCTTCCTGTGTGCTCGTTTGATTATTATAATGCCATTGAAATTTCTAGTGGATTTATTTTAAAATGTACAATTGTACAGCAAATGCTTCATTTATCATTCGAAGTAAACATTATTTTCCTAAAACATCTTCATCGTAATTTCGTGCAAACCTCGTTGACAAACTGGAGGAAAAAAAGGGACCAAGTGCCTATCGAAAGTGTCAATCTCTTTTGGAATAAAAGTATAATTTTGGGATATTCCATTGACGACTATATAAATAGACGAAAAAATCTTACCTACTTATATAAAAAGGGACTTTTTATCCTGAAGTTTCCTTGGCATAGCCTCTGGGCGCGCCGCTTGTGGTGGTCTAAGAATCAAAAATGAAGCATTCTATACAATCGTATAACATGTTGTCGTTAAGTCAGAAAACAGTCGTACAGAAATTGGAATAATTCGGAATTCTATGATCTAAATCCAAAATACGGAGACTACCCTGGTGCGGTGATCGATCAAAGTGGCAGATTCCAGTCGAGACACGTGCTTTCCCGGTCCGTGTTCCCGGTTCAATAACAAAAATGGATTCTGTCACGGCTGTGCTGTGCTGTAGCTAATTTTCCATTTTTTTCATTCATTTAAGACTAGCTGCACCCCGGGCCTCTGCTCTCACGGGAATTTCTGATAAAAAATACCCTTTACTTACGTTATTCCTGGTTTCATTTGTGTACCAAATTTCATCGAAACCCGTCCAGTAGTTTTTACGTGAAAGAGTGCAATAAACAAATATTCAAACATCCATTGTCGCAAACTTTTAGGTTATAGCGACATGCATTATCATATTTATCATAATCCTATCCTAACTAATCCATACTAATATTATAAATGCGAAAGTTTGGATGTGACTTTGTGAGTTTGTGAATTTGTGAGTTTGTGAGGATGTTTGTTACTCAATCACGCAAAATCTACTGGACGGATTTCGATGAAATTTGGTACAGAGGTAGATAATGACCTGAAATAGCACATAGGCTACTTTTTATCCCGGGAAAAAGCACTGTTCCCGTGGGAAATTCACGCGGGCGAAGCCGCGGGCAAAAGCTAGTATCCATACTAATATTATAAATGCGAAAGTTTGGATGTGAGTTTGTGAATTTGTGAGTTTGTGAGGATGTTTGTTACTCAATCACGCAAAATCTACTGGACGGATTTCGATGAAACTTGGTACAGAGGTAGATAATGACCTGGAATAGCACATAGGCTACTTTTTATCCCGGGAAAAAGCACTGTTCCCGTGGGAAATTCACGCGGGCGAAGCCGCGGGCAAAAGCTAATTACTTATAAATGCGAAAGTGAGTTTGTTTTAGTTACCTCTTTACACTTTATCTACTGAACCAATCTTCCTGAAATTTCGCATACATATGCCTAGTCGGCAGTACTGAAAAGGACATAGGGTACCATCATTTCATCATGCGGGCGAAGCCGCGGGCAGTAGTAAAATAACGCAAAAAATATAAAACCAAGTAGTAAGTATAAAATAACGCAGATGCCATTTCTAGTTGAATTATAGTATTCACATTTCTGTGATTAAACGTTAGTTTTCTGCAAATAATAAAAGTTAGAAAAATTGTATGAACAACCAAAATTTTCTTCCAAATAGGTATGTAAGTAGTAACTAATACGCGTCTATCAAAAGTTATGTGTGTTGACCGTTTATCCCAAACTTGTTCAAGTGCACGTGTCGTCAGTCTGTCAGTGTCTGCGCGCCGCCGGAACTTCGCAGTTTGATGGATCACACAACTTCGTACTGGTCTTAATTCCACCGTTTTCGGTTTAACGTAACTTTGGAAATGTATCTATAAGTATTTTGGCTGATTATTTATTTATTTACGAAATTTATAATTAAATGGACGAATCCAACAAATAAATCGATTAAATTGAATCAATTTATAGTGAGCTGTACCTACGCTGTATAACTATTTAACGTATAAACTAAGTTATATAGTTACAACTAAATGGTACATAACGTATAATACAATAATAATAATGTATAACATACAAAACTATGGAATTGCGGCATAGATCAGCAACCGCAAATCTCCAAAATAGGAATAAAATATTTTTTATTAGGTAACATAACATTTTTTAACTAATTGCTGGAGCCGCCTTTTGAGCAAATAAATGCTTAGAAAGTACCTATAAAGTCATCCATGCCCATTGAAATACAACTACTAGATATAGATAAATCGTTTATTTGATGCCACAAACACACACACATATAAAGAAAAGTATACAAAAGACATTTAAAAGAAAAAAAAACATGAATATACGTTAATTGCCATAATCAATAAATGTATGTGTTGCAGCAAAACAAAAAGGTCTAGCTCAGTGGAATTATTGCCCGTATTACCTACTACGCATTAGAGCATAATACCTATCTAAGTACGTATTAGAACATAATATCTTAATGTCCACGCCTGCCTATATCCTGTAATCTGAGACACAATTTCACCCCTCATCAAAGACAAATGTTTTAATCTGTGGTTTCAACCCCTAACTTTAAAACGCCTTTAAACACTCAATTTGATGCGATTACAGGGGTCCAATAGAGACGGGGTGTCGGGTCACTGGCTTTAAAATTAGGGGATGAGGTACTTACAACAAATTATACGAGATTTGAGGGATTGAATTCATTGACAGCACTGCCATTTTGATAGATTAACCGACCTCTAGAAAGGAGGAGCTTGGCTTTTTCGTCTGTCCATCTATAAAGTCAAAGCCAATTGTTTTTTTACTTAAATTGGCTTAAAAATAGCACTTATAAATCGTCACGTCATATTCTAATAAACTAGATTAGATTGTTGACGTCAGAAAATTACTACTGCCTCCAAAGCGCAAGTGGAGAAGAGGCGGCGCAACAAACTTCACTACTGCATTTTCTCCAAAGACGTCACTTTACAACATACCTATGTATCTTATGTATCTTCTCATAATCTAAACTAGTCCATGATTGTCTTATATCCATTAAATTAATTGCTCCATCTTGAGGTTAGAGACTAAATAAATATATACAAGGACAAACACATTTTCATTCACATAAGATATATTACTCGAAGTATTTATACATGTACAAAGCAGAGTGCAAACATTTTTCACATTTTCAAAATAATATTAATTTTGAACCAGTGTTTGGGCTCTAGGTTTATTCGTTAAGACTTTGTCAATCGCTATAGAAAAGACGAGTACCCTGCACGTGCTCATACAATGTCATTATATGTATGTATGTAGGTATGTCTGGCTGCTGAGCCCAACTTGGATGGAGATATTCGTTGTTTACACGTTTATTTGAGCGAAATTCGTAAGCGTACGGCAACGAGAAATTACTGAACCCGAATTAATATATTTCTCTGAAAAAAAAAAAGAAAATCTGAGTGAAAAGATATACTATCTTTTGTCCTCGGCTTCGCCCGCGCGTTTTTAATTAGAATGGTTTGAGATGACTTATTAATTTTCTTTTATGACAACATCTATTAAAGAGATTTCAATAAATTTAAAAACAATACCTACTTAAGTATTTTATACTATAAAACTAGTTAGTTCCAAGTTGAGATTGTCGTATGTTCGAAATGCACTTACTTACTCAAAATATCCTTCAATAAATTATTACTTTTGAAACAGTCTTAATTATACAGGTTTTATTAGCTAACCCCCGGTTAGGCTAGTTGGAATGCAATTTTACGCTAGAGTAGGTTCAATTCATAAATTATGAATTATAATCCAAACGTTTGCAACAAATGTATCAAAGTAATCTTTCGCTGATAGATGTATATTTTCTAGGTTTATAAACATTTATAACACTAGTTTACAATTTTTTTTTTTTATACCCTCAAATCTACTAGGTTTTTTTGATAGATCTGTATGTGTGGAATATAGGTCTAATTATAAATTTCCTCCATCACGTAAGATTTGTGAAATAAAATGTGTCAAAAATTCGAAATTTAATTTTTCGCTAATATTTTGCGACAGTATTAAAATAAGTAATTCTAAAAATTTTTACATGTTTTATAGCTGTAATAATTATTATAACACTCTTCAATAATATAAAGCAATTCAATTTTAAATTTTACAATTTTTATTACCTGGAAAAACTTTTTTGAAAGTTGTGTTAATTTCTCCATACATTTTATGGTTATAGTCCTTGTATGGAGAAAATAACACAACTTTAAAAAAATGTTTTTGCGGGAAATAAAAATTGTAAAATTTAAAATTGAATTGCTTTATATTATTGAAGAGTGTTATAATAATTACAGCTATAAAACATGTAAAAATTTTTAGAATTACTTATTTTAATACTGTCGCAAAATATTAGCGAAAAATTAAATTTCGAATTTTTGAGACATTTTATTTCACAAATCTTACGTGATGGAGGAAATTTATAATTAGACCTATATTCCACACATACAGATCTATCAAAAAAACCTAGTAGCTTTGAGGGTATAAAAAATGTGTAAACTAGTGTGTACTACATAGTAGTAAGCATAATGTTAGTATCTGGTGTTAGCCCAAAGAAATTAAAGCTAAATAACTTTTTATCCTACGAAGTAATCCTACGAGGTAATACTTTGCACTAACGAGCTTGTAGTTAGATACTCTGTGTAGTTTTTACTCTGCAATCTCACACCGACCTAGATCAGTAATAGAGGGTATCGTAACAAGCACTCAACGGTGCCACTTGACCAATTGTAATAAAGGTTTGTCTCAATTGCATACTCATAGTCGCAACAATTATAAGCACTTACTTAGTAATTGATACCTTGCATTTTAAGATCTTTTGATAAACCATTTAGGCTTAAATATAGGCTATCAAGCTGTATTGATCGAGCCCCAATTTTAGGATAATTATATTATTGTCCATTAGACATGTGCCTAAATTTCAACCAGTCCATTGCTGGACAATTGGACATAAGCATCTGCCATATAAGAAATGAAATTTATAGGTAATACCCTATTTCATTAACTACCTAATCTTAACTCATCAACTTCTTCTAAGTTAATTGATATGAAATGACGAATCAACAACTATTTTCCCAATCGCTATAATTTACTTATAAAATAAATCATATCATAAATCCTGTACTTTCCAGCAGCCGTGCTGGCCGTAGGCCTCGCTAATGGCATGTGACAGCGGCCGTGATGGATCGCCCCCTCCCCCTGCCCCTGCACGGGAATTAACCAATTTTTTCGCTGAGACATTTTTGCAGGCTCTGGAAGATTGCCCGGGATAAGATTGGCTTTGAATAATAATAAAATGGAAGGCAATAATGATTATCTTACTTTCCCTATAGTCGTATTCCTCATGACTGAGGGTTGTAGTCGTGGCGTGGAATGAAACAGACACGACTTTCTTATGGTTTCAAATTAAAGAAAATCGTGTGTCAACTTGTGTCTCAATTCAAGTTGCCTTCGACGACTTAAGTAAAATCTGGCACCCTCTTAGTTCACTTTTATCTGTAACACATTCCATTAGAAGAAGAAGAATCCAGCTTGAAGCCGTTGAAATTAATAAATATAATAAAACTGTAACTGGTCTGTGTCTGTACATAAGAGATACTTAAGAAAAAATCATATGGGGTCTTTTTAGGGCCAATGGAAGCCAAAACGATTTTTTTTAGAATTTTTCTGTCTGCCTTTATATTTGTACGCGCATCAAGCAAAAACTACTGGACGAAATTTGATGCGGTGTTCACAGTAGTATTGTTTAAGGTCTAACTTAAAATCTAGTGTAGGTTTCATTTTGATAAGTCGTTTAGAACCTAAGAAATTAATAATAGTAAATAACGCACGCGGCACAGGCTAGTATGAAAATAAATACGACGGTACGTTAAAGCATTTTGTACAAATTAAAAAACTACGAAAACAAGCGGAACTGACATCTAAACATGCTGGGGATTTCACACGTAATTAAACAAATACAACATCGATGGTTCCGCATGACTATAAAATGATTAAATGCTCATACCTGATCTGTGGCCATGACCAACGAAGGTGAAGTGCGTGGTCTACTGTCGACACATGTCTGCATGTTGGATTGGTTACCTATTGTTTTTAACGTTGATGACAGTTAGATCATAACATGCAATTAACTGATGAAAAATATTTTTAAATAAGAAACTTATATGGTAAATGGTGTAAATTTATATGTTTACGAATTTCAGACTGTTTAATGTAATTGTTTTAAGAATATGTTTACATAACGATTTTTTATTGCTTTTGTCAAAGTACTCATAAAAGCAATGTTAGATGCATCGTGATATTATGTATGGTTGTATTTCGATGGTTAGATGTCACTTTTACGTTTTTATTAAAGTTTGTGCAATGTGCATCTTTCAAGCAAAAATTACAAATAGACGATTTTTTATGAAATTTGGTAATATCAGTAAAACTTCCGGTGCACAGTTAGAGCACGAGCAGTAAACTTTCAAAAACTGAAATTGAAATTGTCAAAAAAAATGTATATGTAGATTCAATATACCTACCTCAAATATCAAAAACTTAGTAAAACATCAATAGGATTTATGCTTTCTATGATACACGTGTAAACTTTGTAATAAGGTTCAAAATATTGTACTTGGAATTTGGAATAAATAAAAGACGTGTGGTTCGCTCGATTTTCTATTGGACACTAATTTGTACATACAAAGCATCGAGTAATATAGGACGAAACTTAACTTACATACCGCCCACCAAAAGGGCTTTGAGACCTTTTCTCAGTGTATGAATTTGGTAAACAAAGAAGAAAAACATGTAAACAAATGCTAACGTAGCAGAATAAAGATTTAACTATGAAAAAAATGACTGTTGTCTTTTAGCTATTAATCTATTTAAAGTTAAACGAAACATTTAAACAATGCAATAATTATAATTTACATCGTCATTCGTCATTTAACGAAACGCTAACCTTCAAACAGAAAAGTCAAAGTACCCTACATATTTCAACAGATAAATTCTTATAGCAAATTACAAATATACAGATGTGTAACCTATAAATCTGATGCAGAAATAGGTAATGGGCATAATTTTGAAATTGATCGTCTAGTTAACTTTCCATTATAACGAACAGTATAAACTCTCGTGATATCGTCATGTCCGGGATGTTTTTCCATAATCCTTGCCAACGCCCATTTGCTCGGTGGCATATTTTCATCTTTCAATAAAACGATGTCACCAATTTCAAACTCTGGCGTTCTTTTCAACCACTTCGGTCTCTGATTTAGACGTGACAGGTATTCAGTTTGCCAACGTTTCCAGAATCCTTGTACAAGTCGTTGGGTATGTTGCCATCTCGTCAATAGACTCATGCAGGTTGTGGAATAATCGCGGTCTGGAACGGTTACAAGAGCTTCTCCAGTAATAAAATGTCCGGGGGTGAGCACTTGAATGTCGTCTGTTACATCAACGTCAGTGTTAATTGGAGTCAATGGACGAGAATTCAAACAGGCTTCGATTTGAGTAAGTACTGTAGCGAATTCTTCAAAAGTTAAATTTGATGTCAATGTCTTACGAAGGTGCTGCTTGACGGATTTGACTCCCGCTTCCCAGAGGCCGGCAAAGTTTGGGCTATATGCCGGCAAAAAGTGCCACTGCGTTCCTTCATTGGTAAGTTGATCAGAAACGTGACCTGGAATTTCAAGTCCACTCTCTCTCCACATGGCTGCTAATTCTTTATGCGCTGCTACAAAATTGGAGCCATTGTCACTCCAGATTTCATGACATCTGCCTCTTCTGGCAACAAAACGTTTAAATGCCGCGATGAACGCATCTGAGGTCAAATCACTCACCAATTCTAAATGTATCGCCTTCACAGCCATACAAATAAATATACAAATATAGGCCTTACTAGTCTTAGCGCCCCTTCCCTTATGATTTAGTACGTGTACCGGTCCAGCAAAGTCGACTCCACTCCGAGAAAAGGGACGTGAACATGTAACACGTGATTTAGGTAAGTCGCCCATTATTTGTTGCCTATTGGTTGCCTTTTTGACGTGCACAAGTAAGGCACGTGTGAATATGCTGTTTGACCAAACCTTTACAGCCGACTATCCAGTATTTGCTCATCAGGTAAGAAATCATTAACTTTATTCCTCCGTGCATTGTTTTTAGGTGAGCATCACGTATTATCAACAATATTAACTTATTCCTTTTGCCAAGTATTACAGGGTGTTTTACATATTCGTCTACTTCTGCGTGTCTCAATCTACCGCCCACCCTGAGTATATTTTTCTCATCAATAAATGGATTGAGGGTCTTCAAATTGCTTTTATTACTCACTATCTTGTTTTCCTTTAATCTTCTAATATCTTCTAAGAACTCTTCTTCTTGACTTTGCCTTATGCAAATATCTAGAGCGTCCTGTATTTCATCTGTCGTTATATTTTGGTTTATTTTCTCTGGTTGCCTTCTCATATTAAGAAATCTCTTACAATGTGCTATCACTCTCAATAACTCAGTAAGTGAATCGTAATCTTCGTATTTTATAACTGACCCTTCCGGTATTGTAATGTGTAAATAGGACTGTATATTGGTTTTCTTTTCTATATCTGTAGATGGCATTGACGGTTTAGTGAATTCAATGGTTTCATTCTTTAACCATGTAGGACCGCGCCACCACATATCATTTTGCTGTAATTCCAAAATAGATGAACCTCTGGATGCAACATCTGCTGGATTGTTCGAAGATTGTACATGGAACCAATGAGTGCTGCTGACCTGCTCTAATATTTCGACAACCCGGTTGGCCACAAACGGTTTCCATCTATTCGGTTCTCCAGATAGCCATGCAAGGACAATTGTGGAATCTGTCCATGCGAATACATTTTTTATTGGAACTCTCATGGCTTGACTTACTTTCTGCAATAATTTCGCCAACAATGTGGCTCCGCTCAATTCAAGCCGTGGCAATGATATAGTTTTTACTGGAGCTACCTTTGTCCTTGCCGCAACAAGATGTGTTTGTACTCCGTTGAATTTTGTGACTACTCTGCAATAAACTACAGCTGCATAGGCCTTTATAGATGCGTCACAAAATCCATGCAAGGTGATGTTGTCGTTGTCAGAGCTTAAAGTGTTTACCCATCGTTTAACCTTGATATTGCGAACGCTTTCTAAATCTTCTCTAATTGTTTGCCACTCTTCCCTCAACTCTGTTCTTACTTCTTCATCCCAACCGATGCCTTCTAACCATAGTTTTTGTACTAATATTTTTGCGGTAACTATCGTCGGTGCAATCCAACCCAGTGGGTCGAACAATTTTTGTAAGTCTGACAATACAATTCTTTTTGTAATCTTTGGTGTCATGGGTTCTAGTTGTAGTTGATATTGAAATTCATCATTTCCGATGTTCCACGATAGTCCAAGAGCCTTAATCATACCATCCAATTTCATGTCAAAAATTTGCCTTTGTAGTTATTTGATCAGCATTTAACGATTTCAAAAATTCTGTTTCGTTGGATGCCCATTTTTGTAGTTCGAAACCTCCTCGTTTTAGAATTTTTATCAGATCTTTACTAGCCTGAATTGCTTGTTCTATCGTGTCAAATCCGGACATTACGTCATCAACGTACGTGTCTTCACGTATAATTCGGGTGGCTTCTGGGTACATAGCACCCTCTTCGTCTGCAATCTTCATCAAAGTCTTGATCGCTAGATAAGGAGCGCTCGCGGTACCAAAAGTCACTGTGCACAGTCTGTAATCCTTAATACCATCGTTTTTGCATGAATTCTCTTTCAATAGGTTTACTTGATCTTTTGATTGACTTGACTCTCGACGCCAAAGCAATCTGTGATAATCTCTGTGCTCTTTGTGTAATAAAACCATTCGATACATTTTTACGACGTCACTCACAAAGCAAACCCTGTACATGCGCCATCTCATGATTATACTCCGCAAGTCTTCTTGTAAAACGGGTCCCACTAATAGCTCGTCATTCAGAGAAATCCCATTTTCACCTTTACAGGAGGCGTCGTATACAATTCTAACCTTAGTAGTCTCTTTATCTTTTCTAACTACCGCGTGATGCGGCAGATAAACAGCTTTGTTGGTTAATTCATCTTGTGGTACTTCTTCCATGTGCCCCATCGCTAAGTACTCTTCTAAAACTTTCTCGTATTCTTCTTTGAGTTCAGGTAACTTCTGTAGTCTTTTTTCCTGATGTATTAACCGTTTCATTGCAACTTCTCGCGTATTTCCATGTGTTGATAAAGGATCATTGTATTTAAATGGAAGTTTTACAATATATCTTCCTTCAGAATTTCTTGTGTAGGTTTTTTCATATAAAGTTTCGCACAGCTGTTCTTCTTTTGTATGTTTTCTCTTCAAATCGTTGTCTACTTCCCACAATGTTTTCAAAAAATCTTCTTCTATAAATTGATGATGCATGACGACTATGGATGTTGGTTGTGTTGTATCTTCGACTGACCCAAATAGTATCCAACCGAGATTGGTTTTGTGCGCACATGGTGAGCCTGGTGAACCCTTGACTAAATCAGGCTGAATGATTTGAGCGTAAACATCCACGCCCAAAAGTAAATCTACGGGGCCCGGTCTGGAATAATGTGGGTCAGCTAGAGCTAATCCATCTAAATGCGGCCAACATCTTGCATTAATATGACGGGAAGGAATTTTAGTTGTAAGTTGCTTTGACATAACATATGTTTTAACCTTTATGCTGAATGACTCGCATTTTGATTCTACGTCGATTCGAGTCACGTGTTTTATATCTTCCTTCGTAGACCCAACGCCGACTACTGTGCCCTTGACAGGATAACGCTTAGCTTGAAGTAGTTGAGCAGCTCGTTGACTTATAAAACTCGCCTGTGACCCCGGGTCAATCAGTGCTCGTAATGTAGTTGCATTGTTGTCTTCGCTTCGAACTTGTACAAGCGCTGTTGCCAATAATGCTGTACTTTGTTTAGTAGCTACGTGTGACGCCAACATTGTGATATCAGTTTCTTCTTGTTCTTCTTCACAACTTTCTATCTTGGTGTGCAGTGCCACATGGGGTTGTTTAATTTTCTCAGTGTTGCCCGATGTTTCACTTGAACTCGCGTTGGTTTCTTTGTCTTCGTGAAGGAGAGAATGATGGCGCCGTTTGCATATTCTACAGCATAATGGTAATCGACAGTACCTTACAGAGTGTCCCGATGTAAGGCAATTAAAGCATAAGTTGTTTGTTTTCACGTATTCACTTCTCTCAGTAGGCGTTTGTTTTCCAAATTCCTTACAATGGCTGAGTGTATGATTATCTTTGCATACTGGACATGTCTTTGTTTTTTCGACATTTGTAGAAATGTGAAATGATTTTTCTTTAATAGGAACATGACTTGATTTTTGTCTTGATGGTTCTACAAGTTCTAGTGTACGGAAGCGGTTCTCGAGGAATTTGCGACACATTTCAAGCGATGGTAGGGTATCCGGCTTCTCACATTTGTTGCTAACATACTCTTCCCAATCTTTGTGCGTTTCTGCATCAAGCTTCTGTACTATTAGAAAAATAACAAACGGATCCCAGTTTTCAGTTTTAATTTCTAAATTCTTCAAATGATGTAAACACTCAAATGTTGTATCTAACAAATTCTTTATTTGACTTGACGTATTAATTGAAAGCTTTCTTTGTGAAAATAATCTCTTCATGATAGAATTAATTGTGATGCGTTTATTTCCGTACCTAGATTTTAATAGTTCCCAAGCCTGTTCATAATTAGATTCTTCCACTTGTATATGTTTTATTACACAGGCCGCTTCTCCATTAAGACTTGTTTTTAAATAGTGTAACTTCTGTACCTTCGTTAATGTTTCGTTGTTGTGTACGAGAGCGGAGAATAAATCGTGAAATGATAACCAGTCTTCGTATTGTCCACTGAATGTAGGTATTTGTATTTTAGGTAACACAACTCGCGCATGTTGTACTTCCTTAGGGACAGGGCCTGGTGAGGGACCCGCCACCGCCGGCGCAGGTTCACTTGTTAACAAATCCATAAGTTCTGTTTTTAAACTAATATATATTTCTTCGTGTTCAGAAAACTCATCATTTTGTAAATACGGCAACAACACCTCTTTCTCCTTAGGTACATTACATATAATATCGGCATGCGCTTGTTTATATCGTTCCCAATGATCATCAACACACTTTATCCTACTTTCAATGTAATTACGTGTCAATCTTGCTTTAGGACACTTTTTTAAATTCACTCGGGTTTTCTCTAGGATAATCACAATATGTTCCACTATTTTTAATGCAACTTCAGCCATTGTAAACACTAAACAACGTAGTAGTCAATTTGTAATCTTCACACTTGTTTCTTATTATTTTATTTGCCGTGAATACTCGCACCTACTCTGCTTATCTGAGCTTGGAATGCAGTTCTTTTGTTCTCGGGCGCTCGGCTACCGTGAGTCGTCCAGTGTAATCCGGTTCGATTTTGGACCATGTAAACTTTGTAATAAGGTTCAAAATATTGTACTTGGAATTTGGAATAAATAAAAGACGTGTGGTTCGCTCGATTTTCTATTGGACACTAATTTGTACATACAAAGCATCGAGTAATATAGGACGAAACTTAACTTACAACACGAAAAAAACTATTGAAAGCAGAAGAGGGAAAATGTTAGGGCACCTGATACGACACGATGACTTCATTAGAAACATTATAGAAGGAAAAATAAAAGGAAGAAGGGGCCCAGGAAGACCAAGACAAGGCTACATGAGGCAAATAAAGGAAAAAGTGTGCGTCGGGTCGTATCAAGAAGTAAAACAGTTGGCAATGGAGAGAGAAAAATGGAAGGAACTCCACCGACAAGAGCCTCGCTCTTAAATTTGATGATGATGATGATGATGATACACGAAAAGTGCTAAAAGCAAATTTAATTAAATAAATAAAAAAATAAGCAGACTACAAAAAAACGAACTTATCTAAGTACTAACCACTTTAGTAAATAAAGGTAATTATCGATACAGCTATGGATATTCTATTTGATTGACACGTATGCCTCGCCTCTAAAATCCAAGAGCATACCTGCCCTAAGCTAAATACCTTGCGAAAATAATTATTAGGTAACCTACCTACAATTATAAAAATATGTAGGTTAGGGTCATACATAGGCATAGTATGTGAAACAAATGTGAGGGGCTTTATCGATTGAAGAATGGAGACCGACATTTTTAAATGCTTGGACACAATTCCTTAAATTCGATATTATCCCTACAAGCAGATATCCAGCTGGTGAAACTACATACTGACTAACTCCGATCCCATGGAAAATTCGGAACAAAAAGTACCTTACAGTTTTGATTATCTAGCGAGAACAATGAACACTAAAGGAAATCTGCGGCATAAATGGCCGTATCCTTTGAGTATTATTTAATGCTCCAAGGCAATATCGTTTGATGGATTTGACTTTGGAAGCTTAATTTTTCACAGGTTCAAATGGATTCAGTCCTAAATATATTTTCAACTAGATACCTCCACAATTTCTTCAGTAAATGGTAGTTTTAAATATACTCGCAAAAGTTAAAGCAAGTTACACTTCTACACTTGCTATTCACCAATGGAATAAACTATCATTATAATCTGATCTATAGTTTATGGATATGAAACTATTAATCATTATTTTGGAGGCTTTATTGTTCATAAATTAGAATTAAACTCATTGTTCACAGTTACGAGTAAACTAGTTAGTATAGTACGTAACAATAGTTGTACAATGAGTGGGTGTGCCTAGCCTCAGGTACAATGCGTGGGTTACTCTATATAAACACTATAGTGTAAATTTTTTCCAATGTATTTTTCTTTAGCGAACCCTATATAAAAAGCTTAATTGCTCTATAGGAATCGTATTAAAATATTTGCCAGTGAATAGATTATTTTTTCATCAAATCTACTGGACGGCTTAAGATATTTCTTACACTTACTAGTTACCACCTACCTAAAATTCAATATGATAATTTTACTTTAATTAAGATTTTTTTTTCCAAATAAATTACAAATTGTTTCTTAACTAAGTAAATCTAAATTATATTTGAAAACTAAATACTAAAAATAAACTCAAACTAACTAAAAAAAATAACTCCTAATAAATTAAAACTATAAGTAGTAAATGTCCCGCAAGTTTAATTAATTAATCGACCGAGCGAGCGCAGCGAGCGAAGCGTCTCAGTTTCCACTAGCCGAAAATTCTTTTGTCTGTCCGGATGTTATCGCCTACAGGTCGCATTTCTGAACCGATTCTCATGAAATTTTGTAAGCAGGTTCGGTAATTTTATAGAATTTTTTAGTCGAGCCAGTTTTTCGAAATTTAAAAAAATGGCCGAATTATATAAAAAAAACCTCGTATCTCAGCTATTTAAAAAATAATTCAAAAATGTCATTAGACATTTTTGTTATTCTTATTAAGACGCATTTTTTTGTTTGAACAACATAGTAAAATTCAATAAAACCGCTATAAATCCATATGTTATAGATTCTCATACGATAGTTCACAAAAAAATCAATAGATGGCGCACCAAAGCTTTTAATACTCGCAAAATCGCTAATACGTTTACAAGAGTGACTTGATTTATTTATTAAATAAAATTAAATGGTTCTTAAAAATCATATGGCTTTTTTTGTCTTGCTTGGCTTTGAATTGTGTGTATTTATTTGGTTAATGGTATTGTATTGTGGATTGCTTTGCATGGTAGAATTATCTTGAACACTTGAAACAATTCTGATATCAAAAAACTTCATTGTATGATTAGAATCCTATTATAAAAAAAGTAATATATATAATACCTACATACTTACTAATCAGAGAGATTCGATTTCAAATTGAACTTTCTTTTTTGAACTTTAATTTTGTTGCACAAATAACATATACATACATATAACCAATAGGTACCATGCATTTCTGACGACTGACGACCTCCGTGGCCTAACGGTCATCACGCCCCGGACGGCTACACCAGAGGTCCCGGGTTCGATCCCCGGTCGGGTCAAGATGGAAAATTATCTTTTTCAGATTGACGTGGGTTTTGGATATTTATCTGTATGTATTTGTTATAAAATATAGTATTGTTAAATTAGCATCCCGTAAAGTCTTGAACTTACGTTGGGGCTAACTCAAATCTGTGTGATTTGTCCGTCTATATTTATTTTTATATTATTTTTTATATTATTTGAGGCAAAAAAGGCAGGTTTCAGTAATTTTTTTAGTGGTATTGACCAACCACAAGAACATGTTTCGGCTTATGGGTAAAATATGAGAACTTTTTACCTTCTTTCCAGCATTGGTAGGTTGGTTTCAAAACTCTTTTTAGCCAGGGACACGGTAAAATATCGGTTATTTCGTGGAAGGGCTCGCGAGGTCTACTGTTCTGACAGAACCACTAGTTTTACTTAGATCATCCAAAAAAGTCAGCTCAGGTCAAGTTTTAGAAAATTTGAAAAAAATATTATATTAACGAAACCTGCTTGAATTGGGCATTGTCCATCGAAGTACAACTGTTAGTACTCGTACTTGATAAATCTTGATGGAATTGTTCTATTTTAATAGAATTTGCTTTACAATAAGCTTTTGTAACTTAATTTAAAATGATTAAGTGTTATCACAAAAATATGTATAACACAAAACGTGAGTGGAAACAATAACAATGTAATATAATAGATCATTTAAACAATACTTAGACCTCCGAGCCGAACTGTAAATCAAAAGTCTATCATTATCATCATTACCCATTCAGCTGGTCGTTATCAGAATTGCCCATAAAACAAAACTGCCACGACGAAAATGTCCATGTTGTGTTCTGCATTGCAACAATAGATTTATCGATGTTTTTGCCATAAGTGGACAATGATTGTATCGATAAATATAATCGAATTTAAGTAGTTCAACAAAATTCCAAAATATTATTACAACATTATGGTTGTTATAATTTACACTAAGTTTCTTTTGTCATAATATGGTCTTTGCAGAATTCTTGTTGTAGTAGCATTCAATAAATCTTGATGTTGAAATAGGCTTGGGTACCTTATTTATTTTTTACTTAAAAGTTATTCAATTCGCTGGTAGAGCTCTTATAAAGAACGTATCGAAAATCCCACATATTTACATTTAAAAAAATTAAATGCCGAGAATAAGGAAATACTTTTTTGCCAAATTGTTTTATATACCTACATTATTCTCAAGTTCTTGTTTGTATACATCTGGTATTAAATATTTAAAATGGAAGGTAAATACATTGCTTATACATTCCAGCATAACTATTTACCGACTGAATAATCCACGCAAGTTTACGTTCCATTCAAGTTCCGTTTTTCCTCTGTAATTAGAACTGCGCGGGAGTTCCAATTGTTCTAACAATCGGCCAACACCGGCCACTCGACAGCAAGCCACCGCGGACGGCTCTCGCGTCTCGCTTTTGAAAATCGATTGATCGATTTTACAGACGATGTGGACATCCCTAGTGCTGTGATTTTGTGTTTGAGTTTTGAATTTTATGTTCGGAAATATGTTTTGGTTTTTGGTGAGTAGGTATTTTTTTTTAAATATATTTCAATTCAAATTCGGTTTAGAAAATAAATTAATAATTATAATGTTGACGTTTTAATAATGGAATTTAAAGCTTATAGGGTGTGATTTTATTTTGTTGGAATTATGCAACGACATTCAAACGTTAGCCGCTACCAATTAATAAAAGTTTCAAACTTATTCTCACTAGATACTACTATTATTATAAACAATATTTAACAGTATGTTTTCTAAATTTTTAACAACTTTCTTAATTTATCGTTAATATATTTATGCCTTATTTTTTGCGATATAAAAAAGTGTCAAAGCTTTAATAATATAATTGACCGAAAATCCTTAATATACTTCCCAAGTCAATATTTTATTATTTATTATTTACTAAATGGGGACGCCAGCGCGAGCACCAGACGGATGATCAGTCCACTTATGCTGGGACCATTTCCCCCAATTCCCCGAGACCCGTATAGGGTTTTGAGTTACCTGGTAACTCACGTTGGTGGCGACCCACTGAATCTACCTGTTACTTTGCGGAATTTTAACAACTGCCCTATTGTAATGTCGCTCAGATCATCCTCAGATAGGGCGTCTGAGCCCAATACTTCTCTCCTTGCAGCGGCAAATGCAGGACATTCTGCTACTAAGTGAAAGCTAGTTTCCTCTTCTTCCAGACAGCTGGGACAAATAGGATCGTCCATTAGCTTGATCACTGTCAAGTGTCTATTCAGTTGACAGTGTCCTGTGAGGATTCCTATGATGATTCTAATGTTATTCCTGCTCAATTTGAGCAGGTGTTTTGATTTCTTTTGGTCTGCTGCTTTGATGAAGATTTTAGATTGTCTTTGACTTCTAGTTCTTCTCCATCTTCTATTGGATTCTACTTTCATTCTATGCTTGATGATGCCTTTCGTTATCCCATAAGCTATGGGGAGTCTGGGTTCAGGTCTCATGAAAGTTTCACCTGCTCCTTTCCTAGCAAGTTCGTCTGCTCTTTCATTGCCAGTTATGCCTTTGTGACCTGGGACCCAGGCCACGGTGACCGCAGTATCATTGGCCAGCCTGTTCAGAACATCCTTGCATTCTTAAACTAACGCCGGCATTGTTTCTTCTTTGTTAATGCTTTTAGCGCTGCTTGACTGTCAATATTTAGTTACGAAACTATAAACTCAATTATGTTTTTCATCGTATCGGTTATATATTTAGCAACTTTAAAGTTCAATTTAAGTCATAAATCACTAACTGGTTATTACCAGACCCGATACTTAGATAAATATATGTTATTATCAAACACCAATCAAATTGTAGTTAACAGTATGTTTATAGGCCACGGGAACAGTGCTTTTTCCTGGTATGAAAGATGCAATATGTCCTTCTCAGTACTTCTAAATTTCAGGAAGATTGGTTCAGTAGATAAAGCGTGAAGAGGTAACAAACCAACAAATAAACAAACAAACTTTCTTTCATATTTATAATACTAGCTGTTGCCCGCGGCTTCGCCCGCGTGAGTTTCGCTTAGATGAAAAATATTTTTGTGTTCCAAGCTATAGTAACCTAAACTCCAGTACTCAAAATTTCAGCTACTCGTAGTACAGTCGCGGTGTTAAAATGAATCAAAAGTTATATTTCTATCAATAACCGATCTTCGTCTGCTCGTTATCTACAATTTACACTCCCTCTTTGTCCTATCCCGTGTCCTGTCTATTTATATGTCAGTAGAATATGCTCATTAGGTTGAACGACTTTTACTAAGGCGCCATTTATATATGTCATAGTGTAGATGGTCTCTTGCAATTCTTCATCACATGATCCTGATCTTCGATTTTTATACGTCAACAGAAAATGCTTGTCAGATTGATAAACTTTTGCAAAGGTACCATATTTCTTATAGTTTAGCTGTTCTGTTTAGATTCTTCATCAGGTGTTCCAGTTTTCAAAATCAGTTATAGCCTATATGTTGCCCAGACTTAAAAAAAAAGTTTCATTCAAATCCGTCCAGTAGTTTTTGCGTAAAACAAAAAAAAAAACAAAAAAATAATAAAAAATTAAAATTTTGCTTTCTATTATAATACTTGTACTTATTTTTACAGAAATTAGTTTAGGGTTCTGGGTGTGTTGTGCTCATCAGATCTACAACTATGGGCCGTTGAGTATTGTTCATGTTGTCTAATAAAGAGAATAAAATATATAACTCAAGGTGGAGTAATATTTTGTAATTTACTCGTGATACAATAAATAAAATATTTATGTAAAAAAATATATATTTCAAAATAGTACGTTCAGTAGTTTGTACGTAAAAGAGTAACAAACATGACATGTATCTATCCGAATATCTGTCCATCCATTCAATAAACTTCCACGTATATAATCTTAGTATGATGAACCTTGCAATATATTGGACGATGGACAAGATGTCTAATGCTCTGTCTACCCCGTTGAGGATGAAGATGAGAATACACGTATAAATATCTAAATTAAGTTAATTAATAAGCCAAACAATAAACAATTCTTTGATCTTGATATTTCATTTTAAATTCCAATAAAAAAGACATCAACGCACTAGAATGCATAAACGTGTTATTTTTAAATTATTTTTTTTACTTTTTCATAATTTTGGTTGACTATTTAATAACTACAACCTATTTTGATTAATTGTTTTCGCTAGGTCACTTCAATAACTTCTGGTTTTAAAGGTCATTCATAATTTAACATACTACGTACTATTAACTACGATCGATTTCCATGTGCGTACGCATTTCTCTTGGCTAAATTGGAGGTGTGTACCGGAACTATCCGGTGTCAACAATCGGGTACTTAATGGAATGTCATTTACTATCACGGAAACCTTGAAGGCACAATACTATACTATAGTTAACTGTAAGTTAGGTTGTAGGTACCAACGAGCGTTTACCAGATACCAGACACGTGTTTGGTATCTAATAAACGCTCGTAGTTAGTACAATTGCTGGTTATTAACTAAATATTTTTATTATTATAAACAACTAGCTGTTGCCCGCGGTTTCGCCCGCGTGAGCTTCGCTTAGATGAAAAATCTTTTATTGCTCATTATCTACAATTTTCCGTATACCACCACTCCCACCCCGAGTCTCTCTTTGTCGTCAAATTGATAATCTTTTGCAAAGGTACAATTTCCATATCTCTTATAGTTTAGCTGTTCTGTTAAGGTTTTTCATCAGGTGTTCCAGTTTTCAAAATCAATTATAGCCTATATTTTGCCCAGGCTTAATAGCTATACAACAAAAAAAGTTTCATTCAAATCCGTCCAGTAGTTTTTGCGTGAAAAAATAGTAAATGTACAGACAAAATATTTTTACTGTTTTATTATATGTATAGATAACGATATTTTCGGTACAACTAGAGATGGGTAACCACCCGGGTTAAAACCCAGTTCTCACCCATTTCAGTCCATACAATGAAGTGAATGATAAGATGGTTGGGTTTTAACCCAATCTCGGGTTTTAACCCGGGTGGTTACCCATCTATAGGTACAAGCTTCTATTGACGGGACCATAGACAGAAAGAAAAAGAAACAAGCTCAGATTCTCCAACAATACACCCCCTAACTTTACAAGCCCAGACTTCATAAAGTACACACCTTAGTCAAAATATGTGGCTTGGCCGTTTCGTTACCAAAAAGAACTAATATTGTGTAACAGGAAAGTAACTAACAGTGAATAATTTTTACACCTTAAGCCTATACATAGACTTATAAACGCTCATAAGTTTATACGCCCATGTGACGGTAGTGGACATGCAACTGACTGTACTTAAAACGTAATGTTTTGACAATACTTGTTAGACTATAAATCAAGTGAGTTACCCTTGAAAAGTACATCACACATAAGCCTTGTCTGGCCAGAATTCCTACACGGCATGACGTCGCGTCGCCTGAGGGCCCAAACGAGTGTGGTCCAAGTGGTCCGAATCTTGCGCAAGCGTGTGAGGAAACCCTCTAAGGTCGCGATAACTCGAGCGATCTCGGCCAAGGTGCGCGGGCGCTTCCGAATTCGTGAAAGTGTCTAGAAAGCCCACTCAACTTGATACGCTTAAGATTGAATACATTTAAACCATTGGACACTGACTGCAACGCAGAGACGAAACCGCTGAATGTAGAAACTTGAAATTTTGCAAACAAATTGTTTATATAGCGTAAGAAAGTAATTTTTGAAATTCCACCCCTAAGTCATCTCCTTAGTGGGTTGGCCATGGACGAAAAATTAGGTTGTTCCCAAAGTCCTCCATTCTTTTGTTCTAAAAAGATAAGAATCTCATACATGTGTTCCCAGGTTACTCCACAAAATTATTATTACTTAAAAATACTTAATATTTTCTAATCTAGTTATGATAAAGTAGTTGTTTCATTGCTGATAACACCGGATGATAACCATTACATACTCGTATATGCAATAAACAAAGTACATAACTGTAATCTGAACCGTAATTATAATTATGTGGCAAAAATGCTATTATGAATAAACACAAGGTAAATAAGCTTCAAATTAGTTTTATTTTATATACCTTAAAACGATTTCTTCCTTTTTCTATGATGTTATAACTAACAGTCTGGTGTAAGATCTTTTTTCTAGTCGCCTAAAGGCATCTAACGTGACTTTACGATTACCGCTTCAAAGAAAGACCAAAAACTAACAAAACAACCATATCAAAATTCATAAGATAAATCGTATGTTGAACTTTTTTGATGCAATATATCACTTTTCTATGCCTATTTGATCAAATAAATAACTGTAGAGAATGTCTAGTATATGTCTACTAAACTCACAATAGATAATTTTGTAAAAATAATAATAAAATAAATAAAAGGATAACATAATTACACCATTTGTGCAATGAAATAAATGCTCTTGCTGCGCGTTTTATCCCGAAATTTACACGAGAACGAAACTTATAAATTTATTTCTATATATACCAACCTTTTCCAAATTGTTAATCAGTTACCTAATGACATGTTTCTTTAAAACAATAACCCGTTTCATCTCACAGTAACACAGAAACAGTAATTAAGATGACCGGTGATAAGTAGACAATGTGCTATTCAAGTTCACACAATGAGGTCAGATCGAAGATTAGTTATTTTGATCGCTTCACGTGTGAATCTGTTGAAAATACACTTAAATCTGTACTTATGTACCTAATAAGAAGTCTTAATCCACACAATAACGTGTGTACTAAATTAAGTATGTAATTACAAAATAAGCATCCTCAAATTGCCTGGTAATGGATGGCGTGATTTCTAATATTATTCGGAATAAAATGTTTAAAAAACTTTACTTTGAGGAAATTGAGCTACCACTATATGCTATTGCTACAAATTATCTGCCTAAGTAAATATGATCCAACTTTTATAGTCGCTAATCGCTATTTCTATGTTGGGGAAATCTTCAAATTAGTTTACACAGAAAATCCTGAGTTTTAATAAAATAAGGAAGGGCATGCTGTCGTGGGCTTTTGCTCTACAATGCAATGTTGATATTTTTATTATTTGTTAGGTATCTTTAAAATTACCGAACAGATTCGGTCGTGGTTAAAATGGGACCAACTTGGGAATAAACCCTTTCGAATAAAAAAACAATTTTGGAAATAAGACCACAATTGGCGGAGAAATTGGCGAACATACATAAAAAAAAAAACATACATACATCGAAACATATAACCTCCTCCTTTTTTTGGAAGTCGGTTGAAAAGAAATGAATTTTGTTAGAGAAGATATGAAGTTATTGGGAGTTGGTGTGAGTATAAATGGAGATATAATTATGGAGAGAGTAGACATTTTGCACCGACCTCAAAGGGAGATAGTACAGCTGAAATATTATTAAAGTCCTCGAGCTAACTGGATATAGGTAATTATAGTACGATCACGCGCGATGCGCTGTTGGTTCCGACAATTAGGCGCACTAACGTAATAACAGGTTTTTACGAAATCTTCTTGCTCGATTTAATGTATATACACGTACTCACATGTTACACCGTTAGGTAACGCTTGTGTTTATGTTAATATTGTTTTCACTGCGTTCTTGGCATTTCTAAAACACCTGACACTGAATTTGCAATTTATATTCCATTCGAATCGCTTGCTTAGAGAATTTTCTTTTTAAAACAGACTATTAAAACCTTGGGACTACCCTAGTGTCAGATTTTTAAACCATCTCTGAATTGACATGGTGGTGACATGAAGACCATAATTAGGCTATTGTTGTACGTTGTCTAACGGCCAATCTAACCTAACCTACTATATATATTTTTTTAGCCTACGATATACATAGTGATGATGCTTCTGTATTAATAACGATGAACCCCCATCGAAATTTTCAATCCGGGGCAGTGGTCCAACTACTCTTTACAACTAGTTGATCTTGTCAAGTAGTTGTCCAACTTCTATTTGCTTGTTAGAGTCATCTTTATGTTGAACCTCTTCCTAAATTACATCTTCTCTTAATACTTATCGACCGAGCGAGCGCAGCGAGCGAAGCGTCTCAGTTTCCACTAGCCGAAAATTCTTTTGTCTGTCCGGATGTTATCGCCTACAGGTCGCATTTCTAAACCGATTCTTATGAAATTTTGTGAGCAGGTTCGTCAATTTTATAGAATTTTTTAGTCGAGCCATTTTTTCGAAATTTTATAAAATGGCGATAATATATAAAAAAAACCTTATTTCTCAGCTATTTAAAAAAAAATTCAAAAATGTCATTAGACATTTTTGTTATCCTTATTAAGACGCAACTTTTTTGTATGAACAACATAGTGAAATTTAATAAAACCGCTATAAATCCATATATTAAATTCTTATACGATAGTTCACAAAAAAATCAATAGATGGCGCAGCAAAGCTTTTAATACTCGCAAATTCATTTAAGAGTGACTTGATTTATTGATTAAAATGAGATTGTTTGAATTGCGTGTATTTTTTTTTAAACTGAGTGCGTTTGACCTCTATCTTGCCTGATGAGAAGCATAGATGAGATCTAGGGTGGTACACGCAAACTGAAAAAAAAAACTCAAGTATTTATTTGGTTAATGGTATTGTATTGTGGATTGCTTTGCTTGGTGGAATACTTGAAATAAATCTGATATCAAAAAACTTCATGTATGATTAGAATTCTATTAAAAAAAGTAATATATACGTATATGTATATAATAGATACGATTTCAAATTGAACTTTCCTTTTTTGAACTTTAATTTTGTTGCGCAAATAACATAAATATACATACCTATAACCAATAGGTCAAACCATGCATTTCTGACGACTGACGACCTCCGTGGCCTAACGGTCATCACGCCAGACGGCCACACCCGAGGTCCCGGGTTCGATCCCCGGTCGGGTCAAGATGGAAAATAATCTTTTTCAGATTGACGTGGGTTTTGAATATTTATCTATACACATATGTATTTGTTATAAAATATAGTATTGTTAAATTAGCATCCCGTAAAGTCTTGAACTTACTCAATCTGTGTGATTTGTCCGTATATATTTATTAATATTATTTATATTATTTCGAGGCGGAAAAAGCAGGCCTCAGTCAATTTTTTTGTGGTATTGACCAACCACAAGAACTTTTTACTTTCTTTCCAGCATTGGTAGGTTGGTTTCAAAACTCTTCTAAGCCAGGGACACGGTAAAATATCGGTTATTTCGTGGAAGGGCTCGCGAGGTCTACTGTTCTCACAGAACCACTAGTACTATTACATTTAAATATACTTGATACCTATTATATTCCAGATCGCCATTTCGTGCACGCTCGCGTCAGCGGAATATGCCTACTTCGCAAAACCCCAATCTGCAGCTTCGGAAGCACAAATCAAATTCGCCATAGAAAACAAATACGACGACACCGGACCAGGAGCGAAAGAGAGGGAGACAGCTTACAACACATACAAGAACCTCGATGAGGCCTTACTCAGCTATCTAAATGATCCTGATACGAAACTGCCAGAATTCGAGAAAGCCGTAGCTGTAAACAAGCTATTGAAATCTAACAAGTATTATACCAAAGCTGCATATCCATTTTTACCAAAGTATGGCTTAGAGTTTGCTCAGAAACCGTCTCTAGACTTGGTGACGAAGAAAGGGTACTGGAATTTTAAAGAAGGGATTTTCAATGACAAGTTTAAAGAAGCTCAGAGAATCCCGTTGCTGGAAAGGCCAGAAAATCTTGGATTCTACTCTTCAGGGAGCAGTCCGACGCCTGTGTCTCCGTCGCCATTGTATTCTCTCGTGTATGATGTTGTAAGTATTCAGTTTCATTTTTCACCTTCAAAAATGGCTTCTTCTTCGTAGACATATTTTAGCGCCGAACGTCCACCGTGACCCAAACTAACTTAGCTCTTCGTAGTATAGGCAAGGCACTTCGCAACAAATGATATTCTGAAGCTCCTGCAGTCCTTCTTTAAAATTCCTGCTGCGGGTGAGTAAGTATAGCGAGGGAATAAGGTTCGACTTAAACTAAGGAAGCTTCGGATCCTGCTGCTCTACAATAATAGCTTGCATAGCGAAGCCAGTTTTTGTTTGTCGCATTGTTTATTTGCGTTGACTGACACACATGTAAGTATGAAAAACTAGGTCTACTATGCGATGCTAAGTTAGTTTGGTTTTGAACGTTCAGTATAACTGGGATTGGTAGAATACGTCACCTTATCTTTTCATCCTTATTTCACTTTATTTTTACCCATATCATTTTCATCCATCATTTCTTTGACCTTTATCTCCAAAGACACTACAAGCAAAAATAGTTCACTAAGAAACGTACCTAGGTACTTGTTGAATGTCCTCACTGACCGGTTTTTTTCAATTTTGGTAATCAAGTTTATTTATCAATGAAAGGATAAAGGAAATACCTACTAATCCTGTTCTGGTCCAGGGTCAAATACCAGAAATTTGAATGGCCAAACATAAAAACAAACACAAAAAAGAGCACAATACGTCTAGAATTATTACCAAATACAATCTATGAACATAATTAAAAACTTCCCAAAGCCTAGCATGGAAGTCTGGGAGCGAACAAAAAGCATATAATGTGCCAGCTTCTCTGCCTACGCAGATTGTAAATGTCAAGCAAGGGCAGGAGATTTCAAAGTCAAAGTCAATTATTTTTATTTATATAGGCTTAAAAATAGCACTTATAAATCGTCACATTCTTGTTTTTTAGTTAGTTGACGTCATAAAATTACTTAAAGCTAAGGTTACCACCGCCTCCAAAGCACAAGTGGAGAAAAAGCGGCGCAACAAACTCCACTGCTGCATTTTCTCCAAAGACGTCACTTTACAACATATGTCTTACAATTAAATGACTGTATATGTGGACGAATATACATTGAATATTTATATGAAATGTCAAATTTATAAATTAAGAAAATTATAAATTAATAAAATGTCACTGAAAAATTAAATACTGAAATATTTAAATTGGAGATGCTTTTTATAGGCTATGGGCTAGCAACCTGTCACTGTCCCTAAACGGCCTATCCAGCTAAATGGCCTCGAAACTCAGATACAAAATACAACAGGGCAGAGTCAAGACTCTGTTCTCCCCTTTGGGATAGGCGTAATGTTGTATCTGCCTGCTCTCGTTAAGGCTCTGACATAACCGCGACAGTGATTGTGGCTTCAAGGTCGGTGACATAATGTTGTTTAAACTGGAGAAAAAAATGTCACATGTTAATACTTACTATACATACATCATCATCATTACACTTATTCATATCCATTTATGGTTGTAGGCCTCCTCCAATTGACTCCAACGTTGTCGGTCTCATGCCTTAGTCATCCAGTCTGGGCCTGCGTGTCGCCGGATATCATCGACCCATCTTGTCGGTGGCTTTCCTGGTGCTCTGGTGTGGGCTCGTGGTCTCCATTTTTGAAGCCGTCACGTTCATCGCTAAGGCTCCATTCTAGCGATTACTATACAGAACTTGGAATAATATGAATCAAATAGAAGCAGCAAAAGCAAATGTAATGTAAAATTTTGCCAAGACCAGACCATATGGCTCGCACTGTCAAATAGTTATAGATCCCATGTAGAGCCTAGCTTCTAACTCTATACGCCCTTACTCTACAAGCCCTAATTTCGCAAACTATACACCATAGTCAAAATATGTGGCAGATTATAATTGCTATTTGGGCCTTGAACTAAACGAAGTACGCATTTAAGTATACACTATGACTTGTCTTTATTAATATAACCAGAAAACAAAAAATAAGTACATTCTATTAGTAAAGTGATTAACCTAATTCATACATATCAATAAATGGACTCTTTATTGTACAGTACACCAAAGAAATAGGAATTACATAAAAAATATACTATATACTAATTCAAAAGTAAGAAATATAAAGCTAAAAGCTCAGTTTAGATACCAAAATTACTTCATGACAAGATGTTTTAGCTAGTAGGACACCAGCACTTCTAAGACCTATACAAGTGCGGTGCTACATACCAGGGTTGTTGCGAATATCAGCATCAGCATCAGCTGATCATCAGCTTCATTTTACACATCAGCATCAGAATCATCATCCGCAATGATCGTTGCTGATGCTGATGTTCGAGTCGCAACATGTCCCCCGGTGGGCGGAGTTACATAACGTCTCGTGTCGCTGTCGCTTGCCAGTTTTGTCCAATCAAAATGCGCTATTGTGCATTCATTCAATTCAACAATTATTCAGCAGTGCCGGAATTATATACAAACCTTCCCGAAACAGATTACAAGCTGAAAAAGCAGCTCAACTATTGTTTTTAAAATATAATTTACCTTTAATACAATTTCAATATTGATAATACTTAGGGTAATATAAAGTATTCTTGTTTTTCGGTTAATTAAAACTTACAGATTATTTTTTTCCTATTTTATTGAAATACATAAGCCAAGAAAATGTAATATTTATATAAAAATCATAATAATGAGCACATTTTAGAAAAAAAGAAACAAAATCAGCATCGCAGCATCAGCATCCGCTGATGTCTATTCCAAAAAATCGGCATCAGCATCAGCATCCGCTGATGTGACAAAATTATGCATCAGCAACAACCCTGCTACATACTATTGAAAATTAAAAAAAAACAAGTCTCTTTTCTCCGTAAGCGTACCAATCAAACGCATTCCATCGATCGCTGCGGTCGCGTTCGGTGGAGCGTGACCGCGGCCGGCGCGCGTTGGACTGTGTCGGTTTGCCAATTTTATTTCGGTGCCTTTGCTTCCCGGATCTAAGCTCGTTTGCGATTGACTTGCAATAGCAGGTCTAAGCAGGTACTTATGGGAGAAACCGTGAGCAAAAGCTATACTTTACATGCAGTGGACTATACCACTTGCGGTAACAACTGGAGAGCCCAGGCCAAGGACGGGACCGTAAGCAAAACCTAGTGCAAACATAATTAGATCCCACCAAATACATTTTTACGTAAAATATTGCCAAGATGAAACCATATGACTCGCACTGTCAAGAAGTTCTCAAATCTCATGTAGAGCCAAAAACTTCTGATAAAAAGCCTTAAAAACTTCACAAACTCTACATCTTAGTCAAAATATTATGGCAGGTATTTTCTTACTTTATTTCTTTCTTACAAAGTTTCCTTTAAATAAGTATCTACGCATATTCTTGTTTGTTAACATTTAACAAAAATGTGCATAGCTATATCTGACACCATCATAACGCCATAACCAAAATTTGTTTATCAAATGGTCAAACATACATATACTTTATTCGGTTTTTTATTCGCATCTGTTTATCTTTTGATCACATATTGCTCTTTTCTTTCACAATCCGTGGGTGATTTTTTTCCACAAAGTGTATGAAATATAAGAATCATAAATGACACGAAAGCATGATATAAACAACATTTGCATAACGTATCGCAGATAAAGCGCGGCATTACAAACATTAGAAACAGGTCCGCGTCAACTCCGCCCGCATTCAAATGATATCCGTTGCGGCAATCTTTTGCGATTTCTCTACTAGAGTAGGTGTTGCGATGTAAAGAAATCATTTATTTAGTGACATTGTTACTTAAATTAAGACTTTACACAATTTAATTTTTGTTACAATCTCGTAGATTTTTTGACTTTTGATATATATATTTCTTAAATGCTTAAAAAAATTACATATAAAAAATCGTGTTTGAAATGGAATTAATAGAATGGAATCGATGGAATGTGTGTTCGAAATTAACCATTGAAGAGGGTTCTCGAAATAAATAAATAAAAAAAAAACATTTATTGCCATACTTTACACTTCAATAAAGTAAAATATTTTGTAAAATTGCTTGCACCAGCAACCTGACTCACACAAAACGCTAACACCTTTAAACTCACATTTTGACGTCACAAAACAGTATAATTAGTTTGGGCCCCCACACCTTTTTGCCGCAGGACCTATGGTGTACTAGCTACGCCACTGAACAAGTATTCTACAATAAAACAGCGTTACTTTAGCGTTACCGATTGGGAGAAAGTGCTATAAGTGTAGCATACTGCGAACTCGGGGTGAAAGCCGACAGACCACTGGCCACTCGATGGAATCGTCCCAAATCGATATAAATACTTTAACGATCGATTTATTCTTATGTCACTCTTGCATTTCTCATTTACTTATTTAAAGACACAGCATACTAACAACATAGTACTTTATGATAAATATGTAAATATAGTAATTATATTTGATTATGGATAAAAACCTTTCTATATATTATCAAAACTGTGGAGGTTTACGTACTAAATTGCATACACTTTACATGAACGTCTTATCAAATAATTATGACATTATAATTCTTACTGAAACATGGTTGACACCGGAAATTGACAGCAATGAGGTATTGGATAACCGCTACTTAGTGTTCAGAACTGATAGAAACCGTACAGCTACAAATAAGGACGACGGTGGGGGGGTGTTGGTGGGAATACTTCGGGGACTACAACCCACTTTATTTTTTTCTTCTGAAACTCACGCAACTCAATCCAGTAGGATAGAACATATTATTATAGAAATACCAAGCTCAAGTAGGTCAAAAAAACACATGATCAGTGCTGCTTACATTCCACCTCGTACTCCAACAGACATATATGAAAGTCACTTTGACTTGCTTGAAAGCTTTCTAATAAACTCTGATGTTGAATGTTTTCTTATAGCTGGAGACTATAATATGCCTGAAATTGAGTGGATCCCACCCTGCTCATCCACTGTCAACAGAGTTCCTCTGAGTCCCGTGGGTTCATCTGCCAGACTCGTGCTACTTGAAAATCTCATGTCTACCACAGATGCGTCTCAATACAATGGTTTTTTGAATGAACTTAAAAGAGTGCTCGATTTATTCATGACTAATGCAACCTCAATCCTCCACAACGCCAGCGAACATGCACTTTTAACGCCCAATTCTCACCACCCTCCATATGTTGCCAATGTTACTATTAGCCATACAACACAACCCATGAAGAGAAAATCTGCTACTAAGTATAATTTTTATAAAGCTAATTAACATATCAATTGCAAATACTGACTGGGTTAAGCTTTTGAGTCATCTCCCATCGGAAATGGCCCTTGAGTCCTTTATTAATACTTTGGATAACATAATTAAGGAACACACTCCATTGGCTAGTAGTAGAAGTTCTTCTTTTCCCATTTGGTTTTCTCAAAGACTGATCTCTATATGCAAAAAAAAAGATAAGGCTTGGGTGAGATGGAAAAAATATAAAAATCAATCTGACTATGAAGTTTTTTCCCAATACAGAAAAGATTTTAAGATTGTATGTAGCCAATGTTTTGAGAGATACATGAACTCCATTGAGGACAATATTAATGGAAATGTCAAGCATTTCTGGAGGTACATTGCTAATCGTAAAGCTAAATCGGATATACCCGCCTCAATGCAGTATCAAAATGTAAAAACAAATGACCCTGAAACTGTTTGTAACTTTTTCTCCGACTTTTTCCAATCTGTGTTTGAGCCTTCTTCACCCACACTCAGCCAGTGGCAGCCCCCACCTGGCTTTAGCACTGATGACACCCTAGTGTCTAATGTTCAGTTTAGTGAATCAGAAGTCCTGAAGGAGCTCCTGTCACTGGATACTTCCAAGGGTCCTGGACCTGACGGTCTACCTCCCCTTTTTACAAAAAAACCGCCAAGAATATCTGTCTGCCCCTCTGTATCATATATAATAAATGTATGACTGAGGGTGTTTTCCCCTCATTGTGGAAACGCGCAAATATTACACCTGTATATAAAGGTGGTTCTAAGCAGGATTGTGAAAATTATAGACCAATCTCTATTTTATGTACATTGGCTAAACTGTTTGAGCGTCTCGTTCATAATAAAATTTATCCAATACTCCACAAAGCCATAATACAGGAACAGCATGGGTTTGTAAAAGGAAGATCAACTGTGTCTAATATGATTATTTTTACCAACTTTTTATTTGAAAATATGGACAAGGGTGTGCAGGTTGATTCAGTCTACACGGACTACGCCAAGGCCTTTGATAAAGTGGATCATGAGCTCCTCTTAAATAAAATAGCATTCAACGGTATTCGTGGAAACTTACTGCGCTGGTTCTCCTCCTATATATCAAACAGATCTCAAAAAGTTGTTGTCAATGGTTATCAATCCAAAAGTGTTCTTGTCACCTCAGGAGTACCTCAAGGGTCTATACTAGGACCTCTGTTATTCTTAATATTTATTAATGATATACACCAGTGCTTTCACCACACCAAGTTCTTGCTTTACGCCGACGACCTCAAGATCTACAAATCAATAAAAACTTTACAGGACTGCCGCGAGTTACAGGAAGATCTTGATAGATTTTCCAACTATTGTCGTGATAATAAGTTACAATTAAGTGTCAGTAAATGCATTACAATATCTTTCACTAAAAATCGTGGTGTGTTGAATTTTGATTACAAGTTATGTAATACAAGTCTCAATAAAGTATCAAATGTGAGGGACCTGGGGATTCATTTGGACTCCAAACTGTGTTTAGATACCCACACTAACAAGATTGTAAGTAACGCATTTAGAATGTATGGTTTCATCATGCGTTCATCTAAGGATTTTAAACGTACCTCCACATTTCTATACTTATACAAGACTTTAGTTCGTTCTCAACTAGAGTATGCTGTGTCAATTTGGAATCCATTCTACAATATATATGCAGAAGCTATTGAGAGAGTGCAGAGGAAGTTTTTGCGGGCCATGCATTATAGGTGCCACAAACGGTATTTATCTTATTCCTTGTTACTCAGTAGATACAATTTGCTCTCACTTGAAGATAGACGTAAATATCTAGAAGTGTTTACCCTGTATAAAATTGTAAATAATTTCTTTGATGTCCCTGAAATTGTAAATAGTTTAGGATACATTGTTCCTAGAAGTGCTTTGGTGCGTCCGGTGCGACTGCGCACCAACCCTGTATTTGCACTGGACATATGTCGTACGAATAGTGGACATCGCATCCCTATTCGTCGTATGATGCAGACCTATAATGAAAACTTTAATAATATTGATATTTTTGCATGTAGTACACTAAAATTTAGAAAAATGTTAATTGAAAAATTGAAATCTTAATTACCTACCTATATTATAGTGTCTGCTTCTTACTTGCTATTTCCCACGATTTTTATTTATTTACTTTTTTATTTGTGCTTAATCCCGTTAATTTGTATTTTAATTATGGTTAAGTGTTTAAAAGTATAGTAGTAGTAGTGTGTTTTTATTTATTTATTTATTTTTTATTTAAAAGACTTACCAGAATAATTTTTATTTGTTTAGTTTTAGTGGAAGTTGGTTGCCACACATTGTAAACTTTTTGTATTCACTCTGTGGATAGCGCTGTGGGCGGCATTACTATTAAGGATTTTTATGTAAACTTGTTTTATTGTATATTTGTAATGTTGCTGTTTGCTGTCTCTAATAAAATAAAATAAAATAAAAAAAATTTTTAAATAACCGCCATATGGTAATCATATCATTTTTTTTATAGTAAATTTATAGAGTATAGATTTTCCGTCAATTCATGAAATTTTTAACCCTTTGAGGAAGTAGGTACCCTCACACACTCGCATCCAAACGTTCGCATTTGTAATATTAAATTGTAATATCAATTTAAACATCGATCTACAGAAGAATAAATATCAACTAGGTACCTACTAACATTCAATCAGTTCAAGTACGAACAACTAACATTTTGGAACTGCCTTTGCTGCCTGTGAGAACAAACTCGTTACAAATTAAACCTGCTATTGGATCTTCATCTTTCTAACCAATTATTATATTAATAAATATATATTAACTAGCTTTTTCCCGTGGCTTCGCCCGCGTGAATTTCCCACAGAAACATTGC
Organism: Ephestia elutella; assembly: GCA_018467065.1. Lineage (NCBI taxonomy): Eukaryota > Metazoa > Arthropoda > Insecta > Lepidoptera > Pyralidae > Ephestia > Ephestia elutella. The sequence goes on from CM031569.1 coordinate 1,104,636, forward strand.
TTTTTTTCCGGGATGAAAGGTACCCTATGTCCTTCTCAGTACTTCTGACTATGTCAATGCGTTTCAGGAAGATTGGTTCAGTAGATATAACGTGAAGAGGTAACAAACTAACAAATAAACAAAGAAACAAACTCACTTTCGCATTTATAATCTTAGTTAGGATTAGGATGCCCTATTGAAAAGGCCACAACCCTTTTATTTCATTTAGTTAAAAGAAAAAAATACTTGATCTGCCATACAAATTATAATTAGCGGTGAGTAAATCAAGTTTAGTAATGAAGGACGTTATTTTTTGTTTCAGAAAAAGTTGTAATTAAATTCGACTGAACTTGCCCTTAAATTCTCAAAATAGCAGATTGACCTTGCATTCGACCTTGCCTATTTCGCCAATTAAGCTAAAGAAATGTGAAATGCGGAATTGCCCCATAGGTACTTAAGAATACATCGTTGATATATTTTTTATCAGCTAAATTAATGAGAAATCAGCAGGCGGTATTCAGTTGACCGCACTGACGTGAAATGCCTAGTCACGACTCAGAACTATTATTGTCACAGCACAATCTAAAATAATATACCCTTGGTGCTTAAATAGAGATAGAATGTCTTTCTCTCTCCGTAATAGAGCACGCGTGTACTACAACCTTAAATAAGTATTAATTATTTATTTAGAACATAACTTATAGTAACAAGTAATCAAAAATCTTCACAAATATTTATCAGCAACATGCTTCTTCAAAATTAAACCTTAAATTAATATCTCCTCTATATATTCACTTTAGTATTAAATAACGTTATTTACTTATTTTTAATTTATTATAATACTAATTGTTTTTCATGCAACTCGGTGGCTGCAACTTACACTAATCGTTCAACACTTTATGTCGTCGTGAAAATCAAGGTCTTTGATTTATCACCAGAAATATGCATTTATAATTATTATTGATGCGAAAGAAGAATAATATAAATATTTTCAATTATTTGTGACCCTTGTCACAGCTACATTCTCGTTTTAACCAATTCCGATTCACTGCTGGGCAAAAGTCTCTCCGACCATGTATTCTTAATTTTTCATACATGCTTGTTACAGCATCTTCGTCTTAAATATTTATTATTTGCATAAACAAATAAATAGAGTAGAGAGATACATCTAATACCCGTTCTAAACCTCCTTGCCTTACCTAAATATGCGCGCTCTACACAATGGCTACTCAAAAACTTGCTAAATTATGCCACTAAACTTGTGACGTGTCGACTCAACAATGGAATCGATTTCAATCGACATAAGTATCGGTTTGAATCAATCTGGGTATCGATAACATCGCTATGTTGTCTATCGATTGTTGACTGTTTGACATGACTTTTGAACTAGATTTGGTATGATATTTTATTTCCCTCCATTCATGTTTGTTTATAAACGACACAGGGAATCATAGTGTGGAACCCAGACCTTTAAAATGTTGATTGCGTAAACTTGGTAATTGTAATGAAGAAATTTTCTTTTTATTTATATAAATTAAATTAATTTATTAATGACTGACTGTTGTCCGTAGTTTCAGTTGCATGATATTTTCTAGCCAAAGAGCTCTGCAGGGTTTTGTATTTACATTGAATATAAATATAACAACCAAAATACTCTGCTTTATCATATTAAGTATTATATTAAAAAAGACCAAGAATTCTGAGTCAAGTTATTTAAAAAAAAAATGCAACAGCGAGCATTCATACACTTTAGTAAAACAATGAACTGAAATTTTGTAAATGCGTTACTGAATTTTTTTCCACTAAAAATAAGTAGGTTCGCTCCGTCATAGTGAAATTACTTTTCTATGTAAGTATGAAGAATTAGGGTTAGAACTTCCATTTTCCTCGAAAGACCACATCCTTTAAACGGTCATATCCCTAAACGGCCATTTCGTTCGAACGACCTTACACTTGAAAGGCCACATCACTTGAAATGACCATATGGGCCCCCTCTGAATGGCCATAGTATGAAGTTTGTATTTGCGAAAAACCCCACCATGTCCTTTTTTGAAGACTGTTAACTATACTACCAAAAAGAAAGTCATTCAAGGCAAATCAAAAATCATTTCATGGCTCCAACGCAATTAAAATTCGTAGAATATTAATGAGGCGTGGCTGCGTTTGCACAACTAACGCATGGTCATAATACTGACCGCCATAAAACCACAGATTATGTGATAAAACGTAATGAGTTACATCAAAATCGTAACTTGGATCTTCTTTGACTTAATTCACTATATGTTACATAACCTGTAATATAAATTTTATGCTTGGTTATGTCACTTGAATATTTATCTATCCCATAAATAACTCTATGATCTAATCATAGATCAAGAAAAGGGCATTTCCCTTAGTAACTTAATAGTCTTACAAAAAAATTCAATTAAAAAGGAAAAAAATCCATGGTGGTCGCTCCCGCAAATATAAAACATAGAATTTGCTTTCTCTGTGAGCAGATTGTAAAAGTCAAGGAAAAGAGTTTTCTTCAGATGGGCGATGGGCTAGCAACCTGTCCCTCTATCTGAATCTCAATTCCATCAATAAGCTCACTATCCAGTTCGTTATTATGAAGCGCAATGCGTGTTGACAAGATTTATTTTTTATGCACACGGAACCTTAACAGATACTATCTCATCCGCGTTACTGATGTTAGACAAAAAATATGCAAAGCTGGGCATGCAACCAATGCTGCGCGCAAATATAAATAAATGATGTGTGTAAATATCTAACACATGCACAAAAGAAAAGCTTTTCTAGCTTATATATATAACAGTCGACATTCTCCGTGGCCCAACGGCCATCACGCCAGACTGTCATACCGTTTGTCCCGGGGTTGATCCCCAGTCGGGTCAAGATGGAAAATAATCTTTTTCAGATTGGCCAGTCTTTTTCAAAAGACCCCAGTCTTAGATATTTATCTATTTATATGTATTTGTTATAAAATATAGTATCGTTGAGTTAGTATCGCAAAATACAAGTCTCGAACCTACTTTGGGGCTAACTCAATCTGTGGGATTTGTCCATATATATTTATTTATTTATAGATTTTTTTTTATACACAATACACACACAATATGATAATAGTTTCTATCCTATAGCTTCATTTAATAGTCACGCACTTAAATGATACACAAATTTTACGTAACGTAGCGTCCATATCTTGCATAGCTATGGAGTTGCCGCCTTATAGTTATCACATTCGTATGCTCACGCATTCCAGCGACCGGCCTTGCGTTGATCTTGTGCCTCACATCGCCAAAACAATTACTAAGTGCGTGTGTAATTAAAAAATAATCAAATTAAAGGTCACTCGTAAAATTAGTAAAATTATCATTAGCAATTATTTTGAACGCGGTTTCGCCCGCGTGAATTTCGCACGGGTCCCAAAGACCTTTTCAGTTCTTCTAACTATGTGTTAGCGAAATTTCAGCACGATTGGTTTTGTAGATAAAGCGTGAAGAGGTAACAATCAAACTCTCTCTCTCTCTCTCAGCCTAAAGACGTCCACTGCTGGACAAAGGCCTCCCCCAAGGACTTTATCCATGGGGGGTTTTGCCGTAATCGCCACGCTTGGCAGGCGGGTTGGCGAACAATCAAACTCACTTTCGCATTTATAATATTAGTTAGGATTAGGATATTTAGGATAGGATTATGATTAGGCCTCCGTAGTTTAGCGCGCCCGTTGCCCCGACTAGATATCCCGGGTAAATCGTTTTGATAAAGACAAATCTTTAAAAAAATACCTTTAAAATACAAAAATATATTTTTCTCAATTCCAGGACCGGCAGTCTAAGTTGCCAGACCCTGCTGCCCAGGGAGCCTTCATCCGAGGGTACTACTCCCTGAAGGACGGCGACGGCAGAACCAGGATCATCGAGTACTCCGGCAGCCACAACGGGTACACGGCTTCGGAAAGGAGTGACGTCACGAAATAGAGAATAGGGAGAAGTATTCTCTTAGAGAGCACTGATTCGAATAGCTCCGACCGACTGATAGCTCCTTACTATTCCACTTAGAACTCTTTTCAAACAAAAAAATAAAAAAATACCAACATGAAAATAAATATTCTAAAATGGATTTTTGCCTAACATAAGGGCCGATGATATATTGATAATATAAAAACAGAACTCGGATCTTTTAAAAGTAAGAATCGGTAAAACACGTTGAGATTTTTCACAATAGAAGTGACATAGTTGCGTTTCTATATTGCCGCCTGACATAAGCCGCATAGGACTCTGATACTATTTAACTCACACACACTCAATCGAATCTATAAATTAGTATAGGCATAGTACTAGAATATTATGGTTACTGTTCCTATACTTTACCTACGTCTAGCGGTGGAATAGTAGAACATAAAGTAAAATAGCTAGGATCAATTGTAGTCGGAGCTATGAAATCGGTACTCTGAAAAGAATACCTCAATAGAGCTGCCATAAACACGAAATGTTCTAGACTTTAACGGAAATAAGTGTGATATTTCAAATATAATTTGAAAGTTGGCAATAATTAACGCAACAAAAAGGAATCATTAAGTATTAAAAGACTTATAAGGTTGTTGGTGTTATAAAGTCTTAAGAAAGTTGGGATGTTTGCACATGTTTGTTTCTCAATCACGTCATAACCGGTGATCGGATTAAATGGAATTTTGTAATTGATATTTAAGTTGGATTAATAAATAAGGTACTTGATACCATGAAATCTACAGGAGTTGAGACCTGGGTGCAACTAGCATTATAAAGAAAATAATTTTAAGTTAAGTGGGTTTATTTTTACAGAATTTGGAATAATATAAGCCAAATACGAGTGGCATAAACGCGTTATTTTGTTTCCGCCGCTCCGTCTTTCTAGCAAATACTTGTTTTTTTTGCTGAGCATCGTCGTCAGATAGACAGACAGAGCGTCAAGACAACAGAGTAATTCTATTAAACTTTTTATTTCGAATTCTGTTAGTATTTTGTGATAAATTATTTGTATGTGTAAATTATGGCCTTCTATCAAATTGTATTTATTGCCTACTTTCAAATTATATTAGAATTAAGTCCATGTAATCATAGCAGATAAAACAAGTTGAACTTGTGCTGGCGCACAAAATCTATTTCTGTTTTCTCCCACCCAAAGAAATATACTTAATTATTCTTCTTCTTACTCTTATCCCACTCTAGTGGGGTCAGTAAAAATGGAGACATATTTTACCGAACAAGAAACGAATCTATTTTTATACGGACAAAACTTACTTACAAAGTTTGTTGTCTCTTTTTTAAGTAATTGTAACAAAAGTGTAACAAATACACATTTTGCAACGGCAAATGTCGTGTCGTCCACTGGTGGAAAATCGCGCAACTTTTTCAAAAATGTGCCACTGTCCACCATTGGTGGCCACGTTGGTATTGGACAACGGGAATCAACGCATAATCATCACACAGAAGAGTTGAAGAAGTCTTAGAATTACTTTTAAATATTCAGACCTCAGTTGATGACAGTATAGATAATAAAAATTATAGCTATCTTCCGAATTATTTAAGTAATTGTCTTGGTATCTTGCCTTACCATAACCAGTTAACACCCTGCGAACCATCCACCTTAATTTTAACGTATAGTAATTTTAAGGAAAAGTCATTCATCTGTAGTTTATAAAAAGTTTTTTTTTTGTATTTTGATATAAAATAAATGGGTAGTTAAGTATGATATGAATTTTATTATTAGCTTAGCTTGTACCCTCGGCTTCACCTGCGTGAATTTTGTTTTTAATTTGACACTGCATCTGATATTTCATATTCATGCTTTTATCCCAATTTATTTAGGGTCTGCTCTCCTAGATTATCCGCCACGCTATCCAGTTGTAGTTTGTCACTGTACACGAATTGGCTGCTTTTCAATTGTGTCAGGTTATTGGACAACTTCATCATTGGTCTTGGTCATTGGATCGCAACTAGGGCCTTCCATCTTCGTGGAGTAACTTGGTACACGTATGTATGGGACTCTTATCTTTTTATAATAAAAGAATGGAGTACTTCGGGAATAACTCTATGCTATGGGGATTGAGAAGCATCACCGTAGCATTATTACTTTTTAAGTTCACAAAATACTTGAATAGTTTTGTTATACTGGGTATGTGGTCATTATATGTATTAGGTATAGACAGGTGCAGAGAAACCTGACCCTCCTGAAATTAGGATTTGGTGAGATCTGCATCGGACTGTACTTCAGTGGAGATCAATAGTCTAGAAATTGAGAAACTGAGACACCATAGTGCATGGATCGCATGATATTGCTATCTACTCGATAAAAATAAATTTTATTACCAATTGACTGCCTAGCTTGCACATCTAATAATAGGTATAACACAGATATAAAAAAATAATAGGTATGCAATGTCTTCAATATTTTGAATTCATACGCCTACTGGAAAATATAAAGCAAGCAGACACACAGGATACATTTTGCAGCGGGCAGAGCCAAGTGCAACAGCTTGTAATTTATATAGTTACTAGTTGCGCCCCGGAGCTTCGTTTCCGTGTGATTTTCCTGACAAAAAGTACTCTATGTGCTATTTCCAGTGTTTTTCGACCCATGTACCAAATTTCATCAAAACCCGTCCAGTAGATTTAGCGAGTACCTACCTAACAAACATACTCGCATCCTAACTTTCGCTTTTATAATATTAGAAGGATTTACTAGTTATACCTCTACTAATGAGAATAACTAGGTACCTAGTACCTTAGTATTATTTATTTTATGGCAGGTTATAAAGTCCACGCGATCGAAGTCACGGGCATCAGCTAGAAAATAAATAAATGAATATTTTGTAAATCAAACCTAAATGGAATTCTGAAGCTTACAAAAAGCACAATGGCTAAAGAGTCCCACAGACAGACTTAGCGTGACACATACAAACAGGACTCGAGCTTATTGTGCTACCGAAACAGGATTAAGCTCAAAAGCTTCGTGGTGATGTTGTTACTTTACACTGTCATTGATCCTACCCTGCCTGACGGACAGGTCGACTTGCTTTGTTATAACTCGACTCAAAAATGGTGTGTAATGTTTTCAGGGTACAATTATGTCAGTAAATCCTACTAATATAATAAATGTGAACGTTTGGATGTGAGAATATTTGTTTCTCAATCACGCAGTGTCTGGACGGATTTTTATGATATTTGGTATATGGGTAGAAAAATACTGGGAATAGCATATGAGGTACTTTTTATACCGAAATAATATATGAGTTTATTTGTTTATTTAAATTGTTAATTTAAAAAACTTTATTAGACCAAAATAATACATTGGTATAAAAGGCGTATTAACGCTAACATGCAGCATTCTGTACCAGTCAACCTTCGGGATAAACAGAAATAAGTATGGCATGGGTGCACAACTGTACAAAGTGACCACAAATAATCCAATATACTACATAAATATAAAAGAAAATAAACATAAATATCTATTTTAGTTTCAGTTTCTGTTTAAGTTGTTTGTGTTTTAGTTTATCTGTACGTACTTATAAAAAAACTAAAGAGTTTATTTGAACGCGGTAATCTCTGAAACTACTAATTGGATTTGTAATTTATTTTATTTATTTATTTATTTTTGTACACAACAAATAATATTTTTTTCCGAATATGACAGATATTTTAATACAAAAGACGTTGATGGCACGTTTATAAAATGATACTATGTCTTTGAATTCAAAATTCTGTGATTTTTACTAAATGCCCTTGAACACTTATACCTAATAATGTCTCAAAAAGCTAATCTCGTCCCAAATCAAACAGTTCAAAAATCATGGCGATAGTATCTCGGGGTTAGTTCGCATTAATCCTTATATCGGCGAATCTAAGATATACCTGTCACATTATCATAATGTATGGACAATTAATCAATAGCTAGATAACGTAATCCACGACACGTGAAGTTGTTGAAATTGGTCAAATAATAAAGTAAAATTTGACCTTATTTTGGATTAATCAACGCAATAGATCCGTATGAAAAGGAGTTAGGTACTTAACTATGTATGAGCAAAGGAGAAGGCACCTTTCTATACATTCCTGGGCACAAGGATTACACAAATCAAAGTTGTCTCTTGATTGAACACATAAAACAATTCCTCAGTTCAAAAATCGCATTGTGCTACCTACTTTGGATATCGTGGCGTCATTGCCATTTGATTTGGGTTTAAGAAAACCTGCAATGACCTAATAGAAGCAAACGGGTACTTTTTTAGAGACTGGGTCAAAACCTGTAGGTCAGAAGGGTCCGAGGCCGACCTAATTAAACTGAAAAGATCATACCTACCTAGTTTGTTTTACGTGGTAATCGAACCTTACAACTTTTATTCAAACAAACACAAACTCGAACATTGAAAGTTTACTCTACCACAAAATTACTTGTGAATAATATGCATAAATGTATGCATATTATTCACTCCGCAAGGATTTACTCGATAAAAAATGTCCGTCACTAGTGTCCCCTGGGTCCCCGGCGTGGCCATCATTGTGTATGATCTGTGCCATTGTGCTCGTCTCCGGAGCCGTCAGAGCTGTCACAACAAGACCTGTCGCGAGGATGTGCCGCGGTTCTCAAACTGAAAGGGACTGGGACTTTTGGGAAATTATGGTCTATGTAGAAATGAGCACTTTGGGTGTACGGGTGTAACACAAAATGGGGACTTTTTTAAACGACTGTCCAAAAAAGGAGTTTAATGTTCTCGGTATACATGTTTGTATGTATGCGAGTTTCCTTTCCGCCATAATTCCTAAAAGCCTTAGATAACAAATGAATAATATGTGTGGCTGTAAAATATCCTCAGATAGATCTTTCAGAGACATTACGTTATCTCAGCTAACAAAGCAATAGCCTAGAAATGCGGCAAGGTATTTAATTTTTTTTTAATTGATTTAGTTTATCTTCTTATATTTTATTTACAAAAGAAATCCTTATAATGTATACAAAAATCAATTATACTACGACGTTGCTTCCTCGATATTTAATTCACTAAGCAGCTCGCTCTGCTATGTACCAGGCATGACACAATTTTTAGAGATTCAAAAATAAAATAAAAGAAATTTCGTCCAGAACCGACATTCGTCTACCCTACCCCGATACATCGCCGGTCACCGCGGCGAAGGACTTCATAAGAATTAGACATTAGCCCTTAGCTCAAGCTTGAGCAAGCAAAGTACTGAACAAAATTAGATACTATGTTGCTTTTAGTTTCTGTTTATGGGGATTTATTCAAATAGCCAATATATTTTTATTTTTTATTTTCTTTTTATTCCAAGTATATGGACTATCTTAAAATTAATTTATAACTTCAGTGTCAGTGGAAAATGACGTACTTTAAGTTCATTACACTCGTAAACAACGAAAAATGCGATTTTTTTTGATCGATACAAAGAAATAATAATGTTATAATCTATACATAGGATTAGGAACTTCGAGAAAGAGGTCAACCGTCGAATCCAACTCGGCTGGGCAGCGTTCGGGAAGCTTCGCGATATCTTCTCGTCCAAAATACCGCAGTGTCTCAAGACTAAGGTCTTTGACCAGTGTGTGTTGCCAGTAATGACATACGGAACAGAGACGTGGTCGCTTACTATGGGCCTCATAAGAAGGCTCAAGGTCACCCAAAGGGCGATGGAGCGCGCTATGCTCGGAGTTTCTCTGCGTGATCGAATCAGAAATGAGGAGATCCGTAGGAGAACTAAAGTAACCGACATAGCCCGCAGAATCGCGAAACTTAAGTGGCAGTGGGCGGGGCACATAGCTCGTAGAACAGATAGCCGTTGGGGCAGAAAAGTTCTCGAGTGGCGACCACGAACCGGAAAACGTAGTGTTGGCAGGCCTCCCACTCGGTGGACCGACGACCTGGTGAAGGTCGCGGGATGCGCATGGATGCGGGCAGCGCAGGACCGGTCGTTATGGAAATCCTTGGGGGAGGCCTTTGTCCAGCAGTGGACGTCTTTCGGCTGAGAGAGAGAGAGAATCTATACATATAATAAAACAGTAAAAATATTTTGTCTGTACATTTAATATTTTTGACTGAAATGGATAGAGGGAGACCTAAAAAGAACAATAGAAAGCAAAAAAATTTTTTTGGAATTTCTTGTCTGTCTGTCTGTCTGTCTGTCTGTCTGTCTGTCTGTATGTATGTACGCGTTTCACGCAAAAACTACTGGACGGATTTGAATGAAACTTTTTTTGTTGTATAGCTATTAAGCCTGGGCAACATATAGGCTATAATTCATTTTGAAAACTGGAACACCTGATGAAGAACCATAACGGAACAGCTAAACTATAAGTAATATGGAAATGGTGCCTTAACAAAAATCGTTCAACCTGATGAGCATTTTCTGTCGACGTATAAAAATTGAAGATCTGGAACATTTGATGAAAAGCTCCAAGAGACCAGCTACACTATAACATATATGGAAATGGCGCCTTAGCAAAAATCGTTCAACCTGATGAGCATTTTCTGCTGACGTATAAAAATTGAAGATCTGGAACATCTGATGAAAAGCTCCAAGAGAGATTTTTCATCTAAGCGAAACTCACGCGGGCGAAGCCGCGGGCGACAGCTAGTGTAGTATAAAATGGACTTTTATTTTTTCTACAGCTACAGTAATTATCAAAAGGCCTCCTAGCAAAGGTCATCTGTAACGACTTGCGTGTAAGTTACCATTTGGAGAAGTAATCTATTATCGAGAATCTAATCACAATTAAAGACCCTCTTGTCATTACACGTCCTTTGCCTATACGTTACATAACTTTTAGATTCTTCTTTCGGAAAACTAAGTATCATAACTATTTTCTTCTTAATATGTACTTGTTGCCGGAAACATAATAAGCTTGTACAGTAAGTACACTTGAATTTCGTTTGTTGAATTCTGTATTTCGTTAATAGTTCTAACTAAAGGCACGTGCATATGAGTACGTACTCATAACAAAAGTTATAGTGAAATCATCGTACTGTGGCCGATTCACCTATATACTCGGCTAAGTATAGTCTATTAAAACAGTGAAGTTTTACTAGTATACTTCAACAGAAATGTACCGACCTCAAAATTTGCATACTTATTCATGTTTTTCCTTGCAAATTAATATATATTTGTCAGGTAAAGATATTTCTCGAGTAAATACTTAGTACTTATAGTAAAGAATCCTAAATTAGTATCGTGTCCTTTTACACATTAACCACCCAGAAGTATATGTTCATAATCAATACAATAAAGCTTCCTGACAGTAGGTAGTAAAAATTCTAGTCGATATTCGTAAAATTAACTCTGGGCAAACATATCTACCTGCGTTGAGTTCACTATTGCTGACTAAAAAACGTTCATCCATCACATCTCTCTTAGTAAATATTTACGTTTTAAAGTTAACATATCTTATTCCCAAATAAGCCTGTTAAATCTTAATATCCTATCACACAGGGAATAACTATAGTGTTAATTTGGTTATGTTAATTATTGTCCCATAGGGTATACTGTTTGTAATAAACTTGTTGATGTTTATTAAATCTAAGCATTGCATTGAGCGTGTGCTGTGCCGTGAATAGCAGGCCTTTGTTTTGCCTGCTGGCAACATTGCGCGGACGGCTTCCGGCCGTCGACATTCAGTGGTCCTTGGAACGCGCGCACACGAGGCCGTGTCGCAGGAAATATCGCGGTGATATAGCCACCATCTTGGGTTGTTGCATTTTGAAGCCGCGCGGCGTGGCGTTAATTTTGTTTGTAATAACTGATTTGAGTTATAATTGTGAGCTTCCTTTTGTTAAATAACTATTGAACGTTCGTGTTTGTGAAAAACCCTGTTATTGTGACTGTTTCTTGTGAGATGCGAAACGTGGCTGCCTGGAGGCGCCGAATCCCGTCGCCGAGTGGAACTGCTGGAAGAAACCTACGTATTTATTCTGGGGAAGAGATCTCGGGGTAGGTTGGGTGATTTAGGGAACAACCCCCTCCTCTTCCGAAGACACTCGAAGTTGGATCCGAAGATTAAGAAGATTCAGTTTGGTAAGTGGTTTGAATTTTAGTTACTTAGTTATTAGTACATAGGGTTCTATAGCTCCCTTTATAAGCTATAGTGGTAGCAGACTGCGTATAGGTTAGGTTTTAGGCTCTAGTCGGACAGACGCAGTGCCGTATATAATCTTTACCGTCGGGTATCATCGGGCTTTTTTGGGGACCTATAGGTCTCCACTTAAAATCTGGTCTTTTTCGGTGAAGAGGTTCACGGCGCTTCGTTTGTCCGGATTCTCTGCGCACATTTTCTGGCAGCAGAGCGTAGTTGCTCTGCACATTTTCTGGTAGCAGAGCGTAGTTTATCTACCCTCTATTTGTTCGTTTGTAAAAATTATTAGATTTTTCTTAGTTTGTTTGTATAAGAATATTTGTAACCTTTTTGTATTTGTTTGCGGTTTGTACCGTGCGTTCCGGGTTTGTGCCATTCTCATACCTACCGCGGTTTTTCGTGTTGTTGCTTGATCTTGTTCTTTATTTACCTTTTTTATCTTTTCTTATTTGTTTGTTTGTTTGTGACTTGACGCGATGGCGAAGGCCTCCAATGCTAGGGCGACACTCGCCAACGAATTGAGATGGTTTGTGACGGCCGGTGGACTCCTGTCCCGGAAGGACAGGGAGGCCGCTATACTGGAAAGAGCGGATCAGCTCCGCTCACGATTGAACAACGCGGAAGCGGCCATGGCGGCGCTTACCGAAGCCGACCTTACCCCGGAGGTCTACGCAGGTCACGTGGCGGACCTGGACCAGATCCTGAGTCTGCACGATGACATCGTGGAGGCGGCGGCCGCAATAACTCGCACTCGCACACCTGTTAGACAGGAAGGACCAGCGCACACTGGGACCCCAGTGCTCAAAACTATAACCAGTGTAATTAAGTAATGAAATGTATTTAGGAATTAGATATGACACATTAGAAACAGTTTGTAGTGCTACGTAGAGTACTAGCTGTTGCCCGCGGCTACGCCCGCGGCAAAAAGTATATTAAGTGTTTTTCATACAAACTTTCAACCCGTTTGCAGCGTATTGGGCGTTGATATTTTTTAAAGTAGCCTATATTTGACCACAGGTCCTTAAATATATACCAAATTTCATTAAAATCGATCAAGCTGTTTTGCCGCGAAAGCGTAAAAGACAGACAGTTGGTAAGGAAATATTAGTATGGAAGTATGGGTGAACAGTTCACTTGTACAGTCAACATAATAAGTGACTACTTGAATAGCGATTCTATTTTGACAGATTGAGATTAGGACGTTTCTAAAAGAAACTATTATTTTATTACGATTGATATATTGGTGACTGCATATCAATAAATAAATAGGAACGTAAAGTTCAAAAACTAACAGGTAGCTTTTGCCCACGGCTTCGCTAGCGTGAAGTTCCCATGGGAACAGTGGTTTTTCCGGGAAGAAAGGTATCCTATGTCCTTTTCAGTACTTCGAACTGTGTGTATGCGAAATTTCAGGAAGATTGGTTCAGGAGAGATAAAGCGTGAAGAGTTAACAAACAAATAAACAAACAAACTTACTTTCACATTCATAATATTAATTAGGGTTAGGATTAAATAAAAAAATAATTTTTAAGCAAGATTAATTCAGGATAAAGTAAATATTTCGATAGCTTCAGCTTCGGGATAAAACATTTTTTATTCTAACACTGGCAGGGATCGTCTATGTATGATTATAGGATTTGATGACACTAAATATTATTAAAAATAATCCCCATATTTTTCCCTTGTAGATTTCCTACTAAAACATTGACTTAAATTTTCTTTTCAAAAGTAGGTCACACAACTTTTTCGAGTAATGGTATACGTACTTTTACCTTAAAAACATAATAAAATATTGATATATTACACAGATTATAATTTAATAAACTGGTAATAAACATTTAATTTTAAAATAAGTAGTAAAATCTCTAACAAATTAGTCAAATTCATGATGAGACCAATGTCTGATTAAAATGTCATAGCAAAAAAAAATTAATATTTCGAAAACCCGCAACTTACTTTTACTTTTCTCTTCGGTTACTCTATCCTGAAGGTTTCTGTAGTTGCATCTAATTATTACTTTTGCAAGGAGTTTGCGCGTTGAGAAGAAAATATTTTTTTTCTTAAAGTTCAAGTTCATAATGTTTACCATGAATAAATGATATAAAAAAACAGACAATAATTCGATATAAAAGTTGAAATATCATCTACATATCATCATCTACAAGAGACAATTTGATTTTTTTCTTTAAAAACAAACAATTATGAGAAAATTAAGTAAATGTACTGCTCACCGGTACGCAATTATTATGACAATTTGCTATTGCCTGAAGTTTGACGTAGCCTGGCACTCAATTAATAGCTGATAGATACTGACTGTGTATGAAACATAATTCATTATACCCTCCTTTATGACTTACGATAAATAAATTTTGAAT
>CM031569.1:1119203-1153709 GCA_018467065.1 Ephestia elutella
GAATATACCCTCTTTTCGAAAATCGAGTTACGAGCACTACTTTGTATGGCGGGGTTCCAATGTGCAGCGGTTACTGGTCGGCTCCCCACCCTTCAGCTGTCCCACTTTGGGGGTAGGATGGAGGAGTGGGTGGCATATAAAAATATGTTTGAGTCCCTGGTCGTAGCACGACAGGATTTGTCGAAGGCCCAGAAGATGGCCTACCTCCTCTCCACTCTTGAGGGTGAAGCGCGGTCGCTCATCCAGCACCTCCGGGTGGAGGACGACCAGTACGACACGGCCTGGGAGTTATTGAACTCCCGCTACCAAAACTTACGTTTGTTAGCGGATGCGCACGCCGCACAGTTGATGGCCCTGCCCAAGGTGGCCAACAGGGCACAGTTGCGCCTGCAGTTGCTCACGCCCGTTACAGTGGCCTGTAACGCGCTCCGCACACTGGGGCTGCCGGTGGACCAATGGTCCTTTTTGCTGGTGCACATTGTATTGGGCAAATTACCCAATGACATCCGCTCGCGATTTGAGCGCGAGAATGCGGAACGGGATAGCACCACCCTACCAACATTCACTGACTTGGTGAAGTTTTTGGAGTTTGAGGCACGGGCGGCTGAGAATACCATGACGGACTCAGCGCCATCCAGAGCGCCTGAACGTAGGCCCCAACAGGGACGGCAACCGCCACCGCGTGGAGCTGGTGTGCGGGTTGCACACACGGCAGCAGTCGCGGGGGACGCGGACTGCCTGCAATGTGGCCGGATGGGCCACAGCCTGCTGCAATGCAGGGACTGGCAGAGACTGCCAGTACAAGATCGGCGCCGCATGGCAAGGCGGCATGAACTTTGCTTTTACTGTTTGGGCAGTCACTATGCACGTGACTGTCCCAGAGCCATACCATGCAGTGCATGCCGTGGGCTGCACCACGTGATGCTCTGCATGAACCGGAACGGGGATGGCCCCCGGTTGTTGAGGCAGGGGTCCCCTATGGGCGGGGGCGCTCCTGCGCGAAGCCCTCCACCATCGGACGGAGGACGCGGCTTCGCTCGTCGCACCCCCCCTCGGGAGGGGGGTCGCGTACCGGCGCGGGTCTTGGCGGACCGGGACCACGCGCCCCAAGGTCGGGGCCAGTATGTGGCTGGCCAGGCCCCGGATAGGGCCCCCATGGGCGGGGGCCCTAGATCGGACGTGAGAGTGGGGACACCCCCCTCCACGCGGGTTACCAATACCCAACACATGCAGCCGCAGCGATTTTCTCCGCCGCTGCACGAGTACCCACGGCTGGAGTACCACCCGCCGTACCATATGTATGGCCGGGCCGCGGGTTATGCCCCCCCTCAGATGGGGATGTGCACTCGCCCGCCATATTATCCGGGTCAGTGGCGCGCCCCTGGTTTGGAGAGAGTGGGGAGCCCGTAACTAGCTTGCTCCCTTGCTGGGACAGAGCCGCGGACGGTTCTGCTCCCTACCGCGGTGGTCCGCGTATGGGGTCGTGGGGGAAGCCATTAATTTGAGAGCTCTGTTGGACTCAGGGGCTCAAAGCAGTTTGGTTACCACTCGAGTGGCACGCCAGTTAGGTTTAGTCGTGGAAGACTCGCCTGTGCCACTTCTTGGAGTTGGTGGCATACAAGTGAAGTGTCTGACGGGCCAGACACTTGTCACCTTTTCTTCGCTGAAGTCCTCCACAATGAGGATCACGACTTCGGCTATGGTAATGGATACCATTGCGGGTTGGCACCCCTCGACAGACATACCGCCGGGTGTGTTGTCTTTGGTTTCGGGTCTGGATTTGGCCGACCCCTTTGTCTTTCATCCCGGCCCAGTGGACTTGCTCCTGGGCTCGGACGTATTGGGTTGGATTTTGTTGGGTACACAGAAGGCTCTGGGTTCGTCTTCACTGATGGCAGTGTCTACGATTTTTGGTTTTGCCCTGATGGGCCCTGTGTTTGATAATGGCACCGCGGAGGAGCCACCGGTTGTCGCATCTGCGTCCTTGGCCAAGACCATGCAAAGGTTTTGGGAGGTGGAGGAGCCACCTATGAGTTCCAGGATGGATCCGGAACACGCTGAGTGCGAAGCCCTTTTTCGATCAACCACGGAGAGGTTGCCCTCCGGTCGGTTTGTAACTAGGTTACCTTTTGTTGCCTCTCGTCCTAGCCTAGGGCAAAGTAGGGCGCTTGCGGAGAAACGACTGCTGTCCATGGAGCGACGTATGCAGCGTGACCACGTACTTCGCGATAAATATATTGAATTTATGCGCGAGTACGAGGATTTGGGTCACATGTCTCCGGCTCGAGTTGATTGGAGCTCAACTGAGCATTATTTTTTGCCCCACCACGCGGTGGTGAAGGCCTCAACGGGCAAGTTGCGGACTGTCTTTGATGGGTTCGCACCCACTTCGAACGGAGTTTCGTTGAATCTATGTTTGCATTCAGGTCCCAAATTGCATAGGGACATAATTGACATCATCTTGAACTTTAGAAGACATCAAGTGGTTTTTGGTGCGGACATCCGGATGATGTTCCGCCAGACAGTCATACATCCTGAGGACAGGCGATTCCAGTTGATACTCTGGCGTGAGCGCCCTGAGGATCCTGTGACGGTGTATGAACTCAACACAAACACGTATGGTTTGAAATCTAGTCCCTATATCGCCATCAGATCATTGCTTGAATTGGCAGAGCGGGAACGGATCCGCTTTCCCCGTGGGGCTTCCGTGCTGTCACGTGACTTGTATGTTGATGACGTGTGCACCGGAGCCCAAAGTATTGAGGAGGCCCTCCTACTGCGGGATGAATTGATTGAAATATTGAAGACAGGTGGCTACGAGCTACGTAAGTGGTTGTCTAATGAGCCTAAAGTTCTAGAAGGGATCCCGGAGGATCACCAACAGAACCCTCACCTGTTTGAGGATGTGGATGATCCCAACAGGATAGCGGTGCTGGGCATGCAGTACCAGCCGCTAACCGATATTTTCACATTCCAAGTGGACTTGGAAGTACCAAAAGTCTGGACTAAGAGAACGGTGTTGTCCGTAATAGCTCGTATGTTTGATCCAAGCGGTTGGATCAGTCCAGTAATATTCTCTGCGAAGTGTCTTCTTCAGAGACTTTGGACTTTGGGCGTCTCGTGGGACGAGCCGCTGTTTGGCTCTCCATTGGATGATTGGCTCGAGTTGTTTTCATCGATTAAGGAAGTCAATCGGATTGCCTTGCCTCGTCGAATATTGCCCCCGGGAAATATCGAGCCAGCCTGCATGGCTTTTGTGACGCGTCGGAGCGAGGCTACGCCGCGTCAGTCTATATGCGGACAGTTGACGCCGATGGCCGGGTCAATGTCTCGCTTTTGTTAGGGAAGAGCAAGGTCGCCCCCATCAGGACTAGGCTGACTATTCCCAAGCTTGAGTTGAGTGGAGCTCACCTTCTCTCTAAATTGTTGCATCACGTTGCATGTGAGCTGGCGGCCACGGTCGAGATACGGGACATCTTCGCCTGGTCGGATAGCCAGGTCGCGCTTGCATGGTTGCACGCGGCCCCACATACCTTGGAGGTTTTTGTGGGAAATCGGGTTTCCCAAATCCAGAATATCGGAATTGATATAACATGGAGACATGTGCCGGGAGAGCTTAACCCAGCGGACTGTGCCTCCCGAGGTTGTACGGCACCAGAATTGGTGTCACACCCGCTCTGGTGGGGTCCAGAGTGGCTGATGGGATCAGAAACATCTTGGCCTGTCTGTCAGACAGATGTTACTTCTTTGAGTTTGACTGGGCTTCGTGTACATACTGTAGTCGCTGAGACGACGTCGGAGCCGGATTGGCTACTTGCTCGGTATAGCAGTTTGGATAAGCTTCTGGGTGTTACCAGTTGGATTAAGCGTTTCATACATAATTGTAGAAACCCACAGGCAAAGCGGTTGGAGCCGATTGCAGGTGCAGAAGAGCGCCGGAGCGCATTGTTGCATTGGGTCCGTGTCGTGCAGACCGGACGGTTTGAGTCAGAGCTTCATATTTTGCGCGACGCACGCGCTAAGTTGAAGGGCGCGGTCGCTCGTTTGAACCCGTACATCGACTCGGATGGGCTTCTTCGGGTTGGAGGCAGGCTCCGGAAGGCGGATCTTCCATATGAGACTCGCCATCCTCTGTTGTTGCCCAAGGGCGGACCCTTGGTGCAGCTTTTGGTGTCTGATCGACACATTCGTAACGCCCATGCTGGGTGCAATGCTTTGCTGGCTATTTTGCAACGCGAATTTTGGATTTTGTCTGCCCGAAGAGCAATCCGTAGTGTCCTGTTTCGATGTATTGCATGTTATAGGTTGAAGGCATCCACGATGCAACCACAGATGGGTGATTTGCCCGCTGATCGAATCCGACCTTCGAGACCGTTTGACGGCGTTGGAACCGATTTTGCCGGTCCCTTTTCGATCAAGGCTTCTCCCTTTCGTAATGCCCGTATTGTGAAGGGCTATTTGTGTGTATTTGTTTGTTTGGCCACCAAGGCTGTCCATTTGGAGGTGGTATCGGCTCTGACTACGGAGGCCTTCGTCGCCGCGTTGGATCGCTTTGTTTCGCGTCGAGGTCTACCTTCCCTTATTAGGTCTGACAATGGCACAAACTATAAAGGAACTGTAAATTATCTTAAGGATGTTTCTGTGTTTATTGATAAAAATTGTACTAGTTTAAGTCAAATTGCTGCCCAAAGGGGAATAACCTGGAAGTTTAGTCCCCCAAGTTGCCCCCATTGGGGAGGGATTTTTGAAGCGGCTGTGAAATCCGCAAAGACCCACCTCCGCCGCATTATCGGAGAAACGGCTCTAACTTTTGAAGAGCTGGCCACAGTGTTTTGTAAAGTTGAGGCGGTCCTCAACTCTCGTCCTCTCTGTCCGCTATCTCCAGATCCAAATGACTTGGAAGCTCTCACCCCTGGTCATTTTTTGGTGGGAGGGCCTTTGAATGCCCTGCCCGAATACCCGTGGAAGGACGAACGCGTATATCGGTTGTCGCGTTTTCAAATGTTGCAGCAAATGAGCCAGGACTTTTGGCGTCGCTGGTCGCTTGAATATTTGCATTTGCTGCAGCAAAGAGTGAAGTGGACAGACAGGACTGAGCCTCCCAGGGAGGGTGATTTAGTGTTGTTAAAATAGGCAAATTTGCCCTCATTGCTTTGGCGACGAGCTCGCATATTACGTTTGATTCTTGGCGGAGATGGCACTCCGCGTGTGGCTGAGGTGTTGGTCGACGGTTCGATTTTAAGGAGAGCTGTGACCTCTCTCGCCCGCCTTCCCGTGGAGTAAGCTAGCGGTCTGCTTCTCAGACCGGGACGGGGGGATGTTTGTAATAAACTTGTTGATGTTTATTAAATCTAAGCATTGCATTGAGCGTGTGCTGTGCCGTGAATAGCAGGCCTTTGTTTTGCCTGCTGGCAACATTGCGCGGACGGCTTCCGGCCGTCGACATTCAGTGGTCCTTGGAACGCGCGCACACGAGGCCGTGTCGCAGGAAATATCGCGGTGATATAGCCACCATCTTGGGTTGTTGCATTTTGAAGCCGCGCGGCGTGGCGTTAATTTTGTTTGTAATAACTGATTTGAGTTATAATTGTGAGCTTCCTTTTGTTAAATAACTATTGAACGTTCGTGTTTGTGAAAAACCCTGTTATTGTGACTGTTTCTTGTGAGATGCGAAACGTGGCTGCCTGGAGGCGCCGAATCCCGTCGCCGAGTGGAACTGCTGGAAGAAACCTACGTATTTATTCTGGGGAAGAGATCTCGGGGTAGGTTGGGTGATTTAGGGAACAACCCCCTCCTCTTCCGAAGACACTCGAAGTTGGATCCGAAGATTAAGAAGATTCAGTTTGGTAAGTGGTTTGAATTTTAGTTACTTAGTTATTAGTACATAGGGTTCTATAGCTCCCTTTATAAGCTATAGTGGTAGCAGACTGCGTATAGGTTAGGTTTTAGGCTCTAGTCGGACAGACGCAGTGCCGTATATAATCTTTACCGTCGGGTATCATCGGGCTTTTTTGGGGACCTATAGGTCTCCACTTAAAATCTGGTCTTTTTCGGTGAAGAGGTTCACGGCGCTTCGTTTGTCCGGATTCTCTGCGCACATTTTCTGGCAGCAGAGCGTAGTTGCTCTGCACATATACTCATAGAACTTTTAATCTGTTTCTTGTTAACTGCTTGACATTTTTTCTCCCAAAATATCAAGGCTAGCAACCAAAGTCTGTACTCTATAGAACTTAAACATTGTATTTGATAAGCTTTAATTTTTTTTTTCACCATTTTGCTTTACAAAATGAAAAAACCGGCATTGCATCATATAGCCTATTCGAAGATTTTTTTATCTTATTTCGTAAATTTTTCATTTAAATCTAATATCTTTGTGGAAGATAGTCGTAGATACAACTACATTCGTATTTATTCATGTAACTAATCATCCTATATCAAAGTATCTAAGGATTCTTCTAATATCTCACATTAAAAAATAATAACTATTATTATTATTATAATGATTTAAAAATAAAAATCTTGCAAATTTCGCAATGGCTCTAAACATCTGCTTAGTGAATTAAATATCGAGGAAGCAACGTCGTAGTATAATTGATGGTTAAACAAACTTACCTTAATGAAGTTTGACCATAATTATACGAGACGTTGCTTCCGAAGATATTTATAACCCGCCCGTCCCAATCAATATGTAAAATACATATTACGATATCCCAAGCGCCACATTTCGAAATTTTGCTCTAAAGGAATGATGTCCTTCGCCGCGGTGACCGGCGATGTATCGGGGTAGGGTAGACGAATGTCGGTTCTGGACGAAATTTCTTTTATTTTATTTTTGAATCTCTAAAAATTGTGTCATGCCTGGTACATAGCAGAGCGAGCTGCTTAGTGAATTAAATATCGAGGAAGCAACGTCTCGTATAATTATGGTCAAACTTCATTAAGGTAAGTTTGTTTAACCATCAATAATTTGCGTGTTAATTTAGTTACTTACATACAATAAGCTTTATTTTAGAGATTATTTTCAGAATCATTTGCGGCCAGATGTGTCGAAAAAATATGATGTGTAAAGTCATGAAAGGTAGAAATCGCAATTTTAATAAAAATACTCACCGAAATTTTCGAAGATTGAGCACCACTGCTAGTGATTGTGAATCGCTCAATGATTCGGAAGGACGTATTTTTTGTCCCAGTCAAGAAGTCGGCCTCATAGGTAACCAGCTCACCGATATCTGATGTTATTCCATTCAAACGGTCACCCAAACTTTGGAAATACATTTATAATGCTATTAAAATGATGACTGTTACGCGATATCATTGCGCGATATGTTGAAAGCCAATTAGATAAGTCTAAAAGGAATATTTCAAGTGTAGCCTTTGACTGCCTCAAACTAACAAAGATGATGAGACTAGGAGGCTATTAGTATGGTACCTACTGTTTCTTGTACAAACATTCTTCTTCTTCTTCTAAAGGTGCCTCTCCAACTAGTGAAGGTTATCGATTAACATGCTCAAGTCCTTCTTGTCCTTAGCTCTGCGGAACAGCTCAGCAGCATTCGCTATCCCGGTCCACTCTCAAAAAAGAGTTACAAACACCATCATTTCTCATAAATTGTCACAAAGCCTTTATAGTAAGTTTTTTTTTCAGTTTATTCGAATTAGTTCCATTGCCTAGTTCCCTGATGGTCTAAAAATCAGGGTTGCCAGATTGGGTATTTTTTTCGCAATTCTGGGTAAAAATTTGACTCTTGGAGAAATTTTGGAGAAATGGAATTTTTGGAGAAATGTTTGGAGAAAAATAAATTTCGTGGAGAATTTTGGGTATTTTTTTTTTTTGGTTTGGGACGCCTCTTTTCTTATTGTAATGAAACGAACATGCATCTTACAAACGTGCAGGGCGTTTAATTTAACAATCGTTTTCGAACGTAGGCTATCTGTGTAGGTTTTCGAACGTTATTTATTCGTACATTTCTGGTTCGATTCCTTGAATTACTTCAATCTTATTGTCAAAAAAAAAAAAAAGCTCATCAGCCGTTAGGAACACGGGCAAAAAACCGGTTAGGCCTTTGGGTAAAATTAAAGAAAATAGTATCGTTTTGGAGAAATATAATTTCAATTTTGGGGAGAAATAGAAAATTCGATCTGGCAACCCTGCTAAAAATTCTCAGTAGTGCCATCATTGAATGTATTAGACAATATTATCTCTCCTATTTTCAGCTACATCGAATTCTTGAAGGGTTCTCTATCTTCAACTTGTTTAGGGCGACCTTGTTTCACCTGCATATCCATATGCAACATGTTTCTAGGTGTTGCGATGCACCGATAACGTCGGCCGGTCGGAAACCAGCGAACTAAGGAAATTGCATCGGGCGCTGCATGGCACGGCATTGCAAACGAGTGCCGCGTGAACACTTCATTGCGTTTCGTTACACGCTTAAATAAACCGTAAATCTATTTTACGAGCGTTTTGTTCTGCAATTTGTTGTAATTAAACGCAGGCGTCTTTTAACACACTTCATTGCAATTAATTGCATTAACCTACACACTATTATAGATCTTATCTAGTGTGTTATTTTGAAGTTTGGTATTTAAGTAAAATAAGACCTGAAATAGCTTATAGGGTATAGCTAAAAGAAAGGGGTTTTCAAAAGAAAGATTTCAGTGCTTCTTCCAGATCAACGCATGGAGAGACATAAGAGACATTTGCTGGCTTATAACATCTCTATTTCCTTTACAGGAACAGGAAGTAGATAAAATTCAATTTGATAACAGATAGACAGACACTGCTATAGGTGAAACTAAATAAAAGCTTGTAAAAATACAAGAATACAGTACAGTTATTAAAATAACCTTTCCGAGCCCAAGACCTCCGACTGACAGCGCGTGTCTCGAACAATTCCAACATTTCTTACTAAAACTGCAACTATTTCTCACTAACCAATACAAATTACACCTTATTCCATTAATTATAAAGTATAAATCAAATTGGATCGACTCTACACGACGGGAGTTCGACGTGCGTTCCCGGTTTTCAAGCTAACCAATACAAATTGTACCTTACATTGTTGAAAATAAGATTGAAAATAGATTGGTTTGTGTGTGCTCTCCGGGAGTCTTGACACACGTCCCCGGTTGCACTTCCCCGGGGAATACAGGAATGTCTATAGCTGTCATATCTCCAGTCCTGTAATCTTAAGATCGATCAGCGAATGGTTTCTCTATGAGTAATGTCAATAGGATGTGAATACATACTGTGCGATTTTATATCGAGGGCTGCCCTTGTTAGTTATTGTAATCTGTGAAATCAATGTAGGTAATAAATAATAAAAATATATATATACGGACAAATTACACAGATTGAGTTAGCCCCAATGTAAGTCCCTGACTTGTGTTATGGGATATTAACTAAACGGTATTATATTTTACTAAACGGTATTAGTTTTATATTTGATGTACAGTCTAGAGACAACATTGTAGTCAGAATCTACAATGCAATAATGTCTTTAAGGCTAGGCAATAAGGTCTACAAGGTATGACTACACTTTTGTCTCTTGACTGTAAATAGTTATTTTATTATTATTTTTCTATGAACATGCGTTTTCATAAAGCTAACAAAACAAAGCCAGCACGCGTCACTATCACCTACAAGTTGTAACCAATCCAACACTCATTTAACACTTATCGACCGTATCATATTACTTGACAAAAAACTGATACTTACAATCATATTAGCTGGTTTGACGGTTCCGTCTAGTATTATTTTATAATAATCTATGATCTAATAATTTAATCAACCAGGATTTACTTTTGTTGCTAATTAAATTATTATCTGCAGTAGGATCTTAATTTGGCCTGACTCGTATTGAATGTTTTCAAACAATAATTTGTATTTCTGGGTAAGTATTTGTTGATAAGTATTTCTTCGTTCTCCAACCATTGAATATTTCAATCCTGACTAATATTATAAATGCGAAAGTAAGTTTGTTTGTTTGTCACCTCTTCACGCTTCATCTACTGAACCAATCTTCCTGAAATTTTTAATACACATAGTTAGAAGTACGAGAAGAACCCTGGTACTTTTCATTCCGGGAATAAGCGCTGTTCCCGTGGGAAATTCACGCGGGCGTAGTCGCGGGCAAAAGCTGGTTCTTAATAAGTAAGTACTTAATTGAGCATAGAAGCACCCTCTTTTACACATATTTTTTCCGCATAGATTAGGCTTATTAAAAATCATAGGTCTTATACTTAGGTCACACATATATTAATTCTGTGCTTAGGTTTAAGCGCGCGTAGACCTTTTTTAAAAGTATGCCTTTTAAGAGCTGCGCCCCAGGGTTTAGCTTCTGTGAGAATTACTGGATATAAATAACAATGTGCTATTTTCTACCCGTGTTACAAATATTAAGATCTGTCTAGTAAATTTTGCGTTATAACTTTTCAAGTTTAGCAGAAACTAGAGATGGATCTGTAAGCATCCGCTAATCCCTGAACCTGGCAATCTTACCTGTCTCCTCTCGTGTTTATTTTGAAGGATTTTGAAGGCTCGTCTCCAGGCCACCACTGACAGGACACGACAGGCTGGCGCCTATGACACAGGATCATTTTGGACATTCCATCAGCTCATTTAATAACATTTTTTGAATACTAGCCGCGCCCCGGGGCTTCGCCCCCGTGGGTATTTCGGGATAAAATGTATACCAAATTTCATCGAAATCCGTCCAGTAGATTTTGCGTGATTGAGTAAAAACATCCCTACAAATTCACAAACTCACATCCAAACTTTTGCAATATTTATAATTTATACTATTAGTAGGATAGTAGGATTTGAGGTATTTATTATGGTTATAGTATAAATAACTGGCACACAATAAGAAAGATACAGAATAAAAGTGCTAAATAAAATAAACTTTTAGTGCCCGCTACCAAGCAAGAGTTAGGGCTTGTAAGTTAGAGCGTGTAGCATTAGAAGCTAGGCTCTACATGTGATCTGATAACATTTTGACAGTGCGAGCCATATAGTCTTGTTTTGGTAACATTTTACATGGCAAATGTTGTGGGATTACCATATAGACATACATTTTTTTTTTTAATCTTCACACTTTATGGGGATTACTTTATTCTCTTTTTTCAAAGAGCAGAGTTAACTAGGTAGGCAGGTATACATTTTTTGTATACAACTAAACTCAATAATTGCCAAAATTAATATTGGTCGCGGTGTCTGTCATCTCATGTCCGCAGCCATCGTGATAAGGCTGACTTTAGGGCCCGTTGGGACCTGACATCAATTTTTAATTTTAACGATCCATAAAATCAGACCTACCTATAAAGATTCGACTAGGTTTTTCTAGTGTAGGATCAAGTTGGCACTATCCACGATAATATCTAGATATGCGTATATAAGTATCTACGTATGTAAATGTTTTCTAGCAAATAAACATATAATTCTGGCATATGAAATCAAAAATCAGATTGATTTTACTCAATGATAAACCCACAAAATATATATATATATAACAAGGGTTCCGTTTGCCTAATATTATGGATGTTTATTTGTTTCTCGATAACGCCAAAACGGCCGGTCGATGAAAGGTAAGATACACGAGTAGAATAAACCTTCGATTAGTTTCAAAATTTCATCGAATGCGGAGCCCCGGGCTGACTGGTTTTTTTAAAAATATCCCGACTCGGTCTTGACCTCATAAACTTTTTTCCACCGGAAAGCATCTCCTTGTTTATCTCGCCGTCGACAGGGACGTCACCGCATAATTACAAAGACAAGACTTTTACAATAATTGAACGAACATCTAATAAATTAACACAAAACATTTTCAACTCTATAATAACTTAATTAAGACTCAATTTCAAATATTCACGAAATAAAAAGTTGATGCCCCTGTGACAGGGCTGTCGAACATTTTTTTATTTATTTTGAAATATTACTTTTGGTTGACACTGCCATTTTTAACATGTGAATAATTTTGAGGTTGTGTTCGAGATTTTTTATGTTTGTTTTACGAAAACAAACTTGGCTTTAATTTTTTGTCTTATTTTAACATTTGAAAATGAAGAGTTCACTTTGGCAATTATTTATTCAATAGCGGAAGTTAGTAGCTAATCTGACTTACTAGGGATGTCGATAGTATTCGGAACATCCGTCAATTAATTTATTTTAGGGTAAATGATTTTAAAAAAGATATACGTACCTACCCCTACCTTTAGTAATACTTACTGACAAAATTTAAACAATCTTAAAATATTCACAAAATTCTTCTGCATAAACCTATCATTCAATTAAAAAACAAACATAATTTATTTATAATGCTGGCTTCAAACACATTTAAATACGTAAATGTTATCTATGATTTATTAATTCGATTTATTTATCCCTTAATTAACATGGCGTCCAAACAGAAAGATTAATAAACGCAGTGTCCACCATTTGTGAGGGATTAACAGGACTCTCCCTTTATTGATAAATTGTCGGATTTGCCACGTTCGTAAATGTTGGCTATTAACTAATTGAGCAGAAAAACGGAACGGTCATACATACATAGAACCACGTCTTTATCCCTCACGGGGTAGACAGAGCCAATTAAGAGTCGTGAGACTCGAACGCCACGCTAAGCTGAAAAGTGGGCTTTCTGATGGAATGGAGATATAGTTAACTTTGATGGGATCTAGAAAGCTTATTTTTACTTATATTAAAAACTAGCAGTACACTGGGACTCCTCTTCTAGGAGAATTTAAAGATTTGGATAAAAAGTATCCTGTTTTAATCCTGTGTGCTAAATTTAGCCGTGTACTAAACATCATTCAGTAGATAAAGCGTGATAGATACTCATTCAAACTTTCACATTTACATGGGTGGGATTAGTGGGATAACAGGCTTTACTGGGCTCAATATAGAGTCTTAATCTTACGGAAATATACTATCCAAGCGATAACAACAGACATATTTTTTTATTAAATTTTAGATATATTGACTGAACTCGTTACATGTTTAGGTGTTTACGATAAGATAAACAGACAAGCGGCCCCATCCTTCGTAC
Source organism: Ephestia elutella (assembly GCA_018467065.1). NCBI lineage: Eukaryota > Metazoa > Arthropoda > Insecta > Lepidoptera > Pyralidae > Ephestia > Ephestia elutella. The sequence goes on from CM031569.1 coordinate 1,132,250, forward strand.
GAAATAATTGCTAGCTACCGATTTGATAAAAATGATGTATTAGGTTCTCAAGATACCAATAACTCATGCGTTTAGCCTCTGCCTTATTACTAGGACATTAAAATTCAAAATCGTATGATTTAAACGAAAAAGCAAAAAAAAATTCAATGACATTTTTTTCTACATCTATGGTATATACAGGATGTGAAATATGTAGTAATGTTTGCTGTGAAGTAATTATGAGGTGCCATCCATTCTTATGTGCTGTAAGGTATCCATATGGAGTGACTCGGACCTCCGCAGGCGAAAGTCCATGTTGCTCGAATGGTCAACTTGACTTGTGCACTCTGGTTCCTGAACCACGTAACTTACCAATTTAACTTGGTAAGAAGTCACACCGATATGGTTTAGAAACCTTACCACTACAAAAGACCAACCTTTTGGGGATTCTCGAGCCAGACCATGTACCGCAGGCGCAGGCAGACATACACCAACTAGGTCAAGTCAGAAACAAAATTACCTATATCCTATCCTAATAATCCTAATAATCCATACTAATATTATAAATGCGAAAGTTTGGATGTGAGTTTGTGAATTTGTGAGTTTGTGAGGATGTTTGTTACTCAATCACGCAAAATCTACTGGACGGATTTCGATGAAATCTGGTACAGAGGTAGATAATGACCTGGAATAGCACATAGGCTACTTTTTATCCCGGGAAAAAGCACTGTTCCCGTGGGAAATTCACGCGGGCGAAGCCGCGGACAAAAGCTAGTAATATTATAAAAGCGAAAGTTTGGATGTGAGTTTGTGAGTCTGTGAGTTTGTGAGGATGTTTGTTACTCAATCACGCAGAATCTACTAAACGGATTTCGATGAAATTTGGTTTACGGGTAGAAAAATACCGGGAATAGAACAAAGGGTACTTTTTATCCCGAAATTCCTACGGGAGCGAAGCCCCGGGGCGTGGCTAGTTAATCATAAGTATACCCTTACTATTAAACTTGGCAGGCTAACATATGTCAGCACTGTTTTTTTTTAAATTATGGCATCAAACAGTCATGAACCGATATCAAAATACAGAAGATAATATTAGGTACAGTTTAAAGACCGAAATAGTACCAATAACTATAAATTTTAACAATATTAATTAAATTTAAAGAAAACACATAACATAGCAGGACATGAATCATTACTTTACATAAAAGTGAGATATATGCAAGTGAGGTAGGAAAAAAAAGGCTAACTTTAGTTTATTAACATGAACAATAAAGCCAAAACCAACATGAGTATTGCGAGTACCTTTGGTGAGAACCATCTATAAAGTTAAGTAAAATCATCATTCATTTAAAAATCATTTAAAATCATTTATTTTATAATATATAGTATAAGTGCTGGAGTCCTGTGCTAAGTAATAAAAACTTGTGTTACAGGTACTCCATACTTATAAAACTTAACTAAAATACATAAAATAAAATCTTAAAACTAGGTCACACGTATAGTCGGCGACGTGAGGCGCGCTGTATCTGCAGGCAGCCGTCCGCGGAATTTCCGGAAAACGACTCCCTGCGGCCAGAAGTCCTCTTTCATGAACTTCTCCAGGTGATGAGTCGGCACTCTCACCACAAATGAATTGAAATTCACCTTATGGCGAGATGCCAACTGTTCGACCCGGAGAGTGAAATTAGACTTCTTCAGCACGTAGTCGACGACATCCTCCACCCTCGTAGACCAGTGCAGTCGGGACACGTAGAGTTGCGTCGACTTTACTTCCGGACGCAACAGGTAGTTCTGTCCAGTAGACTCTGCCGTGGTGTCGGCTCCTCGCAGGGGGTGGAGCGGGCGGCGGGGCGCGACGCATCACGCGGCACGGCTGCAGGCGGCGACTCGAATTTCGCCGACTCAAAACTGCCGATGGATGCATTTTGCGCTCCACGATGTGTGTTAATGTTGGAGGCCACGGGTGGTGACCTACATTCGGAATTATTACTTTTTAATTGTAATATTTCCGCACGTAGCCCCCGGATGGTAGTCTCCGATGCCTCCAATCTGTACTCCATCTGCGACAGGCTGGTCTTCAGGGCTGTGATGTCCTTCAACAGCCTGGACACGTCGACGAACGTCGGCACGTCGTCTGGGTCGGTCTCCTTGATCACGTTGATGATATCCTGGAGATACCTACCTGTACGTACCTGTACCTGTGTGTGTGTTCCTACGTGGCGCGTGCGTCACGTAGCTCGCATCGCACTGCACTACCTACCTATATAAATGGCTATTAACTTAGTATACATTTTAATTAATTTTTTAAATTACTAATAGATACATTGAATAAATCTAAATCAGAAAACTGGTTGTTGTAATTGTTGGTGGAACGATCTATATTCCGAGGTATATTCCTCGAAACGCATCCATTTTTAAGCGCATCGAATGAGGCTGCCTAATTAATTTGTTATTTCATGAATTTGAGTCAAAAATTGAAGTCTGTTTGTCAATTTTTTGGAAAATATTTTTATTTTTGTCGAAAATAAACATCAATATTTAAAAAAATCTAAGTAAAGTGCGATCATCCGAACGTATCATTGTCACTTACAAGTCGTTACTGATATGTTATCAGGAGATCGCTGATAGCGCTATCAGCTGGAAATATCCAGCCCTATCTGTGACGTCATGTGTTTTTATTTCTATCATTAACCGATTTTAGAATTTTCGGTACTTGAAAACGTGATTTTACGCAACACGCGATAATATGTTCAACAAGCATGATTCAACTTTTAAAAACGAATATAAAATTTTCTGGGTACGACATTTTTTTTACTCTTGACAATTAATTTTCAGTGAGCGATTTTTCGGACAGCTAATTAAGAAAAAAAAATCAGTATAAAAAGATCTCAACAGATGGAGTTTTATTGAAAGCAGAGTTGTAATAATGGCTGTACCTATATTGTGCGCTTTTTATTAGCAGCCAGAGGCAGAAAAAAAATCACCTAACAGTTAGACAGTTGCACAAATCACAATATTGATACTTTTTAGATGTTTTTTTTACAATTTTACATTTCTTAAAGTTACTTTTCTAAGTTTTATTTTTTTTAAATGCCAATCCCGTGAATTTTTGAATGGAACGTTTTCTCTCGCCTTTGCATAAGCGCCATCTATGAAGTCATCTGGAACTATTATTTTTTTTAATTTGGATCTCGGAAAATCCCTCAAATTCAAATTCAAATTCAAATTTCTTTATTTGCATACAATGTAGGTAAGTTACAAAAGTGTTGTTAACAAAATAATATTGTGCCCAATACATTTATTACAATACTAGCTTTTGCCCGCGGCTTCGCCCGCCTGAATTTCCCACGGGAACTGTGCTTTTTCCCGGGATGAAAGGTACTCTAGGTCCTTCTCCGTACTTCCATGTGTATGCGAAATTTCAGGAAGATTGGTTCAGAAGATAAAGCGTGAAGAGGTAACAAACAAACTCACTTTCGCATTTATAATATTAGTTAGGATTTTTGGAGAAATGGCGCATGGCAATGTTTGTTCTCCAAGCTATAAGTTAAAAATTAAGTTGTAATTTATGACGAGCTATATTGTACACATTATCGGAAAAAATTATGAATAATTATTTAGGTTATCAGGTTACGAAAAATATTTCCATCTTAATAGTTACTGGTAGACATAGATATTCGGATTCCCGAAATTCTCGCGGGGGCAGAGCCAATAAGTATAGGTACACAAGCTGGCACCTACTATATTGCAAAATATAATACGTTTGTTCTTTGTATTACCTCTGGCAACCTAGTTCTGTGAACCTAGAGGTCTCCACAACAGATTAGGCTACCTATTTGTAACACTTTATACTTCAAGATAGTTATGTAAAAGTTTGACCCATAGGACCCGGGTTCAAATCCTACCTGTGTCACATGAGTTTGCAGACCAATCTGACTCATGTATGGTAGTATTCTCATAGACCACCACCTGCTTCCGGTGAAGGAAAACATCGTGAGGAAACCTGCACATTGGCTGACTGTTTAGTTTACTAGTGTGTATACGGCTACTGCCACTAGGTGGCGATAGTCGTAAAAGTCATGTCAGATGCCTTTAGGCGACTTAAACAAAATCTGACACCAGTGTTAGTAATAACACACTCGATAATAAGTAGTAAAATATTGTTTTTTTATGTTAACGCTTTTCTTTCTTGTCATAAATAGAGATAATGGCATAGAAGCAACATTCATAAAATTTAATTAAATTAATTTAGGCACTAATTCTGCCAATGGAATTTTCAATTTCATAGACGATCAAAATCACTGCCACGTAGGCAGATATCAGTTAAGATCGATAAGATAAAAAAAAAACATGTATTTTATTTTATAAAACATCCGGTACAGGCGGGCAAGGTAACAAATACCTATATTGTTAATGACGTACAGTGTACATATTGCGTAGGACGGAGTGATGAAATATAATGTTGAGGACCTACATTAGGTATTATATACTTGAGTTTCCTACATCAACACTAATTCAAAGTCATTGTCAAAATTTCTACTGATGAAATTTTATACTCATGAATTTGAGCAATTTTTTGATTGATTAAAAAAATCTGCTTTTCCGTACATTTTGGACAAGTACTACTTACATATTGTAAAACATTATGGAAAAGCTGTAAAAATCTGAAGGATTTGTATATTTGATAATATCACTCTAATCTCTGAACCAACCGGTCCGATTTAAATAATTCTTTGTATGCATGATAGTTACATTCATATATAGGCTATCCAGAATCCCAAAATTCTTACGGAAGCGAAACCGCATGGCACAGCTAATCGTACCAAATAATAGCCTCTACTACCTCTCCTGCAGATACTAGCTATTTGTAAAAGTAGTAGTAAGGGGCAGAGTTCCTCCCTTTATGTAATCGCCAGATGACAAACAACGCAAGACCATCTACGGGAGGAGTTTCAAAGTAAGCTATCGGTTGACGCACTTCCTGTTGCACGGAACAAGGTCAAAGACCTATAAGAGAATCAGTATTACAAACAATTCGCCAAAAGTCTTCCTTTCTCTACATTAGACCATAGCCAAGCATTTAGGTAAAGAAATTCGGTTACAAATTGGTCTACTCAATAGCAACACATTTGACATAGATCCAATTTTTAAGGTTCTGCTCCCACTTTAAAAATAAAGTCTATAAATGTGAAAGTTTTAATGTTTGTGTATGAGGATGTATTTATATGGGTGTTTGTTACTTACTCAACACGCAAAATCTTCTGGACGGATGTACATACTCGTACTTACACGAGTCTCCACAAATTATCTGTTCATCCAAATTTTCGGCTGACCAGGAAAAGCACTTATTACCCTAAATTTTTGTTTTACTTTATAATCGGAAACATTGACGTTTCTGATTGTGAAGTCATAGTTGTCCAAATAAATAAAATGAAATTTTAAAGTCCCATTCCCAGGGAACTGCTAGCGCTGCAAATTTTATTAATTTATCCTAACTTGCCCTAATAACATACAAATTATGGCGCCTATATAATAATGTCCTATCTATATATTTACCCGATCAACCAAAATAGTTTACGACGGCCCCCCCATGCTCTCGCTGGTTCCCACTACACCTTCCCACGTTACTCTTTATAGCTACGGTAACAAAGCCGCCGCTGTGTGATAACAGATAAGGATGTTTGTCTGTTTGTCTATTGATTCCTACAAAACAATATGCTGGAGATAATTTTGGTAACGGTACTTAAGGTTAGATGGATATCTAATGCAATAAATTGTTTTAAGTACGGTAATTTTCAATGACCTGCCACCGGTGAAAGAAAATTATTTTCATTTCTCATACTCGGAAAGGAGTGTATATTTGATCCTAGTATCGGGTTGAAAATGCTTCTTCCCTCACGCGGAAGAGAATGTTTCGTACATATTCTATGTCCTTCTCAGTACTTCTAACTATGTGTACCTATGCGAAATTTTAGGAAGATTGGTTCAATAGATAAAACGTGAAGAGGTAACAAACAAATAAATTCCCTGTTCATTAATAATATTATTTAGGATTTAAGGCACAAGAAAAGTGCCCGTGGTTTACCAGGGTGACTACGACCGACGACACGAGAGAATTAGCGCTATCGCGCTATTTGACTTGTGAAAAGATTCTCATACACCACGTTTACATACTTTTGTACAAATGCATTATACATAGTCATCACACTCCTGAAGCGGTGGTGGCAAATGGTAATGACACCCGCCTGAGGTCGGATAGGACTCGGATTCGAATCTTACCTGAATCACATGACTTTGTAGACCAATTTGACTCATGTATGGTAGTTTTCTCATAGACCACTACCTGATTCCGGTGAAGGAAAACATCTTGAGAGGAAATCTGTACATAGGCTGACTGTTTTGTCTACTAGTGTGTTTACGAAACTTTACCACTGCCGAGAGGCTATGACAGAACTTAACCGGTATGTGGTTGAGAAGGGTATAGACATCGCCCTGATACAAGAGCCATACGTGGCCAACAAACGTGTGGTTGGCCTCGGCTCCCTGGGAGGGAAACTCTTCTATCACAACGATGGTGAGCAACCCCCCCGGACGTGCATTTTTGCAAGTAACAGGGTCAGATCGCTAGGACTAATAGAAACTCTATGTTACAGAGACCTTGTTACAGTGGAAATTACTGTGGAAAGGGAGAAGAACAAGAAATCAAGAGTGGCGCTTGCTTCGGCTTTCTTACCCAGTGAGACCGATTATAAACCGCCATCCCAGGAGCTAGAAGAGGTGATAAGGATGTACAAAGGTAAGGACACCCAGATTGTTGTAAGCCTTGATGGCAACGCCCACCATTTGGCCTGGGGCAGCACGGACTGCAACAAGAAGGGAGATCTGCTTTTGAATTTTATTGTTGCCTCTGATCTAGAAATTTTAAATATAGGAAATGTGGCCACTTTTGTCACACGCGCACGCGAGGAGGTGCTTGACATCACCATATCGACACGCGAAATTAGTACCTTTGTCAAGAATTGGACAGTCGATGAATCCGACGCTTTTTCGGACCATCGCCAAATAACGTTCAATATAGACTGTGTATGTGATAGTGTTACAATAAAGAATGCCAGGAAACGAACTGGGACATCTTCGAAAACGAAATGAAAAAATGGGTCCCGGGGGAAACAATGGCTCTCGAAAGCAAAGAAGATCTAGACTTAATAATGCCCTGAAAGAGGCATTCCACAAGGCTTGTCCATTGACGGTGATTAAACCAGGCAAGGGACAACCATGGTGGAACAAGTCACTGCAAAAAGCCAGGAAAAGAACCAAATGAGCTCTCAGAGTTGCCCTAAAGAACAAGGATGACAATGAAAGCTGGGAGAGGTATAGACAAGATAGAAACACATTTAAATATGTCTCTCGTAAAGAAGACAGGGGAAGCTGGAAAGTATATAGTGGGAAAATCTCCAGCTACCCTGAAGCAGCAAGACTGATGAAAGTACTCTCCAAGGATAGAAGCAGCCAACTAGGTAGTATTAGGAAGGATAAAGTTCTAATCACTAAAAACCCAAAAGAAATCTTAGAGAACATGATGGACACGCATTTTCCCGAATGCGTGGACTTCGTCGATGAAGAAATGACCACGGTGACCTACTCCGGAGGTGCTACAGCGGTCATAACAAAAGAATGGATAGAATGGAGTGTGGAGTCCTTCCAACCCTACAAATCACCCGGGCCGGATGGGATTATCCCGAAAATGCTCCAAATAGCACTGAAGTATATTATAACTACGCTCTGCTACCCAGAAAATGTGCAGAGCAACTACGCTCTGCTGCCAGAAAATGTGGCAGAGAGAATCCGGGCAAACGAAGCGGCGGGAAGAATTCTGTACCGGAACTTCACCGGGAAAAAACCACCGGTAAAAAATAAGTACCGGGAAAAAATCTCCACGCGGCACCACGTTTGCCCGACTAAAACCTAACTAAATTAACGCAGTCTGCTACCACCGTAGCTTATGAAGGGAGCTACAGGGCCCTATATGATAACCTAACCTATAAATTAACTACAATTGAACACTTACCAAACTAAATCTTCTTTCTCTTCGGATCCAAACTTGAGTGTCTTCGGGAAGGGGGAATTCCTAATCACCCTACCTAACCCTTGAGATCTCAATTCCCCAGAACAACTAAATAGATTTCTTCCCGTAGTTTCACTCGGGAACAGCCAGATGTGAACAGCCAGCCACGTTTCACCTCTCACAAGAAAAGGTCACAATAACAGAGTTTTTCACAGACACAAATTCAATAGTTATTTAACAAACAGGAAATTCACAATTATCACTCAAACTAAACAACAAGCAAAAGACGCGAGACCGCTCCGCGTATTAAAATCAAACCGATATCGCCCTGGACCATGCAATGGCGGACCACACGCGACGCCATCCACGCTAGCAGTGTGAGAACCCCAAAACGCCTGGCGGCGATAACAGGAAACGCCTGCGTTTAGTTTTACCCAATATATTACAAACATCCCCCCGTCCCGGTCTGAGAAGCAGACCGCTAGCTTACTCTACGGGAAGGCGGGCGAGAGAGGTCACACCTCTCCTTAAAATCGAACCGTCGACCAACACCTCAGCCACACGCGGAGTGCCATCTCCGCCAAGAATCAAACGTAATATGCGAGCTCGTCGCCAAAGCAATGAGGGCAAATTTGCCTCTTTTAACAATACTAAGTCACCCTCCCTGGGAGGCTCAGTCCTGTCTGTCCACTTCACTCTTTGCTGCAGCAAATGCAAATATTCAAGCGACCAGCGACGCCAAAAGTCCTGGCTCATTTGCTGCAACATTTGAAAACGCGACAACCGATATACGCGTTCATCCTTCCACGGGTATTCGGGCAGGGCATTCAACGGCCCTCCCACCAAAAAATGACCAGGGGTGAGAGCTTCCAAGTCATTTGGATCTGGAGATAGCGGACAGAGAGGACGAGAGTTGAGGACCGCCTCAACTTTACAAAACACTGTGGCCAGCTCTTCAAAAGTTAGAGCCGTTTCTCCGATAATGCGGCGGAGGTGGGTCTTTGCGGATTTCACAGCCGCTTCAAAAATCCCTCCCCAATGGGGGCAACTTGGGGGACTAAACTTCCAGGTTATTCCCCTTTGGGCAGCAATTTGACTTAAACTAGTACAATTTTTATCAATAAACACAGAAACATCCTTAAGATAATTTACAGTTCCTTTATAGTTTGTGCCATTGTCAGACCTAATAAGGGAAGGTAGACCTCGACGCGAAACAAAGCGATCCAACGCGGCGACGAAGGCCTCCGTAGTCAGAGCCGATACCACCTCCAAATGGACAGCCTTGGTGGCCAAACAAACAAATACACACAAATAGCCCTTCACAATACGGGCATTACGAAAGGGAGAAGCCTTGATCGAAAAGGGACCGGCAAAATCGGTTCCAACGCCGTCAAACGGTCTCGAAGGTCGGATTCGATCAGCGGGCAAATCACCCATCTGTGGTTGCATCGTGGATGCCTTCAACCTATAACATGCAATACATCGAAACAGGACACTACGGATTGCTCTTCGGGCAGACAAAATCCAAAACTCGCGTTGCAAAATAGCCAACAAAGCATTGCACCCAGCATGGGCGTTACGAATGTGTCGATCAGACACCAAAAGCTGCACCAAGGGTCCGCCCTTGGGCAACAACAGAGGATGGCGAGTCTCATATGGAAGATCCGCCTTCCGGAGCCTGCCTCCAACCCGAAGAAGCCCATCCGAGTCGATGTACGGGTTCAAACGAGCGACCGCGCCCTTCAACTTAGCGCGTCCGTCGCGCAAAATACGAAGCTCTGACTCGAACCGTCCGGTCTGCACGACACGGACCCAATGCAACAATGCGCTCCGGCGCTCTTCTGCACCTGCAATCGGCTCCAACCGCTTTGCCTGTGGGTTTCTACAATTATGTATGAAACGCTTAATCCAACTGGTAACACCCAGAAGCTTATCCAAGCTACTATACCGAGCAAGTAGCCAATCCGGCTCCGACGTCGTCTCAGCGACTACAGCATGTACACGGAGCCCAGTCAAACTCAAAGAAGTAACATCTGTCTGACAGACAGGCCAAGAAGTTTCTGATCCCATCAGCCACTCTGGGCCCCACCAGAGCGGGTGTGACACCAATTCTGGTGCCGTACAACCTCGGGAAGCACAGTCCGCTGGGTTAAGCTCTCCCGGCACATGTCTCCATGTTATATCAATTCCGATATTCTGGATTTGGGAAACCCTGTTTCCAACAAAAACCTCCAAGGTATGTGGGGCCGCGCGCAACCATGCAAGCGCGACCTGGCTATCCGACCAGGCGAAGATGTCCCGTATCTCGACCGTGGCCGCCAGCTCACATGCAACGTGATGCAACAATTTAGAGAGAAGGTGAGCTCCACTCAACTCAAGCTTGGGAATAGTCAGCCTAGTCCTGATGGGGGCGACCTTGCTCTTCCCTAACAAAAGCGAGACATTGACCCGGCCATCGGCGTCAACTGTCCGCATATAGACTGACGCGGCGTAGCCTCGCTCCGACGCGTCACAAAAGCCATGCAGGCTGGCTCGATATTTCCCGGGTGGCAATATTCGACGAGGCAAGGCAATCCGATTGACTTCCTTAATCGATGAAAACAACTCGAGCCAATCATCCAATGGAGAGCCAAACAGCGGCTCGTCCCACGAGACGCCCAAAGTCCAAAGTCTCTGAAGAAGACACTTCGCAGAGAATATCACTGGACTGATCCAACCGCTTGGATCAAACATACGAGCTATTACGGACAACACCGTTCTCTTAGTCCAGACTTTTGGTATTTCCAAGTCCACTTGGAATGTGAAAATATCGGTTAGCGGCTGGTACTGCATGCCCAGCACCGCTATCCTGTTGGGATCATCCACATCCTCAAACAGGTGAGGGTTCTGTTGGTGATCCTCCGGGATCCCTTCTAGAACTCTAGGCTCATTGGACAACCACTTACGTAGCTCGTAGCCACCTGTCTTCAATATTTCAATCAATTCATCCCGCAGTAGGAGGGCCTCCTCAATACTTTGGGCTCCGGTGCACACGTCATCAACATACAAGTCACGTGACAGCACGGAAGCCCCACGGGGAAAGCGGATCCGTTCCCGCTCTGCCAATTCAAGCAATGATCTGATGGCGATATAGGGACTAGATTTCAAACCATACGTGTTTGTGTTGAGTTCATACACCGTCACAGGATCCTCAGGGCGCTCACGCCAGAGTATCAACTGGAATCGCCTGTCCTCAGGATGTATGACTGTCTGGCGGAACATCATCCGGATGTCCGCACCAAAAACCACTTGATGTCTTCTAAAGTTCAAGATGATGTCAATTATGTCCCTATGCAATTTGGGACCCGAATGCAAACACAGATTCAACGAAACCCCGTTCGAAGTGGGTGCGGACCCATCGAAGACGGTCCTCAATTTGCCTGTTGAGGCCTTCACCACCGCGTGGTGGGGCAAAAAATAATGCTCAGTTGAGCTCCAATCAACTCGAGCCGGAGACATGTGACCCAAATCCTCGTACTCGCGCATAAATTCAATATATTTATCGCGAAGTACGTGGTCACGCTGCATGCGTCGCTCCATGGACAGCAGTCGTTTCTCCGCAAGCGCCCTACTTTGCCCTAGGCTAGGACGAGAGGCAACAAAGGGTAACCTAGTTACAAACCGACCGGAGGGCAACCTCTCCGTGGTCGATCGAAAAAGGGCTTCGCACTCAGCGTGTTCCGGATCCACCCTGGAACTCATAGGTGGCTCCTCCACCTCCCAAAACCTTTGCATGGTCTTGGCCAAGGACGCTGATGCGACGACCGGTGGCTCCTCCACGGTGCTATTATCAAACACAGGGCCCATCAGGGCGAAACCAAAGATAGTAGACACTGCCATCAGTGAAGACGAACCCAGAGCTTTCTGGGTACCCAACAAAATCCAACCCAATACGTCCGAGCCCAGGAGCAAGTCCACTGGGCCGGGATGAAAGACAAAGGGGTCGGCCAAATCCAGACCCGAAACCAAAGACAACACACCCGGCGGTATGTCTGTCGAGGGCTGCCAACCCGCAATGGTATCCATTACCATAGCCGAAGTCGTGATCCTCATTGTGGAGGACTTCAGCGAAGAAAAGGTGACAAGTGTCTGGCCCGTCAGACACTTCACTTGTATGCCACCAACTCCAAGAAGTGGCACAGGCGAGTCTTCCACGACTAAACCTAACTGGTGTGCCACTCGAGTGGTAACCAAACTGCTTTGAGCCCCTGAGTCCAACAGAGCTCTCAAATTAATGGCTTCCCCCTACGACCCCATACGCGGACCACCGCGGTAGGGAGCAGAACCGTCCGCGGCTCTGTCCCAGCAAGGGAGCAAGCTAGTTACGGGCTCCCCACTCTCTCCAAACCAGGGGCGCGCCACTGACCCGGATAATATGGCGGGCGAGTGCACATCCCCATCTGAGGGGGGCATAACCCGCGGCCCGGCCATACATATGGTACGGCGGGTGGTACTCCAGCCGTGGGTACTCGTGCAGCGGCGGAGAAAACCGCTGCGGCTGCATGTGTTGGGTATTGGTAACCCGCGTGGAGGGGGTGTCCCCACTCTCACGTCCGATCTAGGGCCCCCGCCCATGGGGGCCCCATCCGGGGCCTGGCCAGCCACATACTGGCCATGACCTTGGGGCGCGTGGTCCCGGTCCGCCAAGACCCGCGCCGGTACGCGACCCCCTCCCGAGGGGGTGCGACGAGCGAAGCCGCGTCCTCCGTCCGATGGTGGAGGGCTTCGCGCAGGAGCGCCCCCGCCCATAGGGGACCCCTGCCTCAACAACCGGGGGCCATCCCCGTTCCGGTTCATGCAGAGCATCACGTGGTGCAGCCCACGGCATGCACTGCATGGTATGGCCCTGGGACAGTCACGTGCATAGTGACTGCCCAAACAGTAAAAGCATAGTTCATGCCGCCTTGCCATGCGGCGCCGATCTTGTACTGGCAGTCTCTGCCAGTCCCTGCATTGCAGCAGGCTGTGGCCCATCCGGCCACATTGCAGGCAGTCCGCGTCCCCCGCGACTGCTGCCGTGTGTGCAACCCGCACACCAGCTCCACGCGGTGGCGGTTGCCGTCCCTGTGGGGGCTTCCCTCGCCATGAGGGTTCCAAGGGCCTACGTTCAGGCGCTCTGGATGGCGCTGAGTCCGTCATGGTATTCTCAGCAGCCCGTGCCTCAAACTCCAAAAACTTCACCAAGTCAGTGAATGTTGGTAGGGTGGTGCTATCCCGCTCCGCATTTTCGCGCTCAAACCGCGAGCGGATGTCATTGGGCAATTTGCCCAATACAATGTGCACCAACAAAAAGACCATTGGTCCACCGGCAGCCCCAGTGTGCGGAGCGCGTTACAGGCCACTGTAACGGGCGTGAGCAACTGCAGGCGCAACTGTGCCCTGTTGGCCACCTTGGGCAGGGCCATCAACTGTGCGGCGTGCGCATCCGCTAACAAACGTAAGTTTTGGTAGCGGGAGTTCAATAACTCCCAAGCCGTATCGTACTGGTCGTCCTCCACCCGGAGGTGCTGGATGAGCGACCGCGCTTCATCCTCAAGAGTGGAGAGGAGGTAGGCCATCTTCTGGGCCTTCGACAAATCCTGTCGTGCTACGACCAGGGACTCAAACATATTTTTATATGCTACCCACTCCTCCATCCTACCCCCAAAGTGGGACAGCTGAAGGGTGGGGAGCCGACCAGTAACCGCTGGTCCTTCCTGTCTAACAGGTGTGCGAGGGGCTGGTCCGCCAGCCTGTCTCGCCCTTATTGCGGTCACCGCCTCCGCGATATCATCGTGCAGACTCAGGATCTGGTCCATGTCCGCCATGTGACCTGCGTAGGCCTCCGGGGTAAGATCGGCTTCGGTAAGCGCCGCCATGGCCGCTTCCGCGCTAATCAATCGTGAGTGGAGGTGATCCGCTCTTAGCAGTATGGCGCCCTCCCTGTCCTTCCGGGACAGGAGTCCTCCGGCCGTCACAAACCATCTCAATTCGTTGGCGAGTGTCGCCCTAGCATTGGAGGCCTTCGCCATCGCGTCAAGTCACAAACAAAAAATAACAAAAGGTAAATAAAAAACAACAAAATCAAGCAACTACACGAAGAACCGCGGTAGGTATGAGAATGGCACAAACCCGGAACGCACGGTACAAACCGCAAACAAATACAAAAAAGGTTACAAATATTCTTATACAAACAAACTAAGAAAAATCTAATAATTTTTACAAACAATTAATTATTTTTTACAAACGAACAAATAGAGGGTAGATAAACTACGCTCTGCTACCAGAAAATGTGCAGAGCAACTACGCTCTGCTGCCAGAAAATGTGGCAGAGAGAATCCGGGCAAACGAAGCGGCGGGAAGAATTCTGTACCGGAACTTCACCGGGAAAAAACCACCGGTAAAAAATAAGTACCGGGAAAAAATCTCCACGCGGCACCACGTTTGCCCGACTAAAACCTAACTAAATTAACGCAGTCTGCTACCACCGTAGCTTATGAAGGGAGCTACAGGGCCCTATATGATAACCTAACCTATAAATTAACTACAATTGAACACTTACCAAACTAAATCTTCTTTCTCTTCGGATCCAAACTTGAGTGTCTTCGGGAAGGGGGAATTCCTAATCACCCTACCTAACCCTTGAGATCTCAATTCCCCAGAACAACTAAATAGATTTCTTCCCGTAGTTTCACTCGGGAACAGCCAGATGTGAACAGCCAGCCACGTTTCACCTCTCACAAGAAAAGGTCACAATAACAGAGTTTTTCACAGACACAAATTCAATAGTTATTTAACAAACAGGAAATTCACAATTATCACTCAAACTAAACAACAAGCAAAAGACGCGAGACCGCTCCGCGTATTAAAATCAAACCGATATCGCCCTGGACCATGCAATGGCGGACCACACGCGACGCCATCCACGCTAGCAGTGTGAGAACCCCAAAACGCCTGGCGGCGATAACAGGAAACGCCTGCGTTTAGTTTTACCCAATATATTACAAACAGAAGACCTACTGAAACTGTTTTCAAGCAGTATCGGTACCAACTACATACCAAAATGTTGGAGAGAGGTAAGAGCAGTCTTCATTCCAAAGCCGGGAAAAAGCTCGTACCAAGAAATGAAATCTTTCAGGTGCCTAAGCCTTTCCTCCTTTATGTTAAAGACAATAGAGAAAATTTTAGACAAACAAATAAGAACTGAAATAGAAAAGACCTCAAATCCACTACATGGAAATCAACATGCATATATAGAGGGCAAATCTACAGAGACTGCCCTCCATAGCATAGTGACACGGATTCAGAGATCAATTAGCGAATCGGGATATGCCCTTGGGTGTTTCTTCGATGTGGAAGGAGCATTCGATAAAGCAACCCCGGAATCAATAGAACAAGCTCTTGAACGAGAGGGTATAGACAAACAGATTTCAGGATGGATAAAAAACATGCTGAAACATAGATCAATCACTGCGGAGCTAGCAAACACCACACATACAATAAGAGCAAAGAGCCACAAGGTGGTTGTCTTTCACCCCTCCTGTGGTGTCTGCTTATAGATGAACTTATCCAAAAACTAAACAAACTGCACATATACACACAAGTATATTCAGACGACGGTGCACTTCTAGTATCAGGAAAAGTTCTTAGTGTCATAAGAGATATTATAAATAGAGGATTAAAAGTAACCCTAGAATGGTGTAGGAGCAAGGGACTAAACTTGAATCCAAATAAAACCAAGCTCGTTTTATTTACCACCAAAAGGAACAAGTCGTTACCTGCTCCTATCCAAATCAATAACACCAATCTAGAGATGGTAAGAGAAATCAAGTATCTGGGTGTTATCATAGACGACACACTTACCTTCAAGTCTCACATCGTGGACACTTGCGCAAAAGCCAAAGTGGCCATGATGCAGTGCCGAAGAGCGATAGGAAGAACCTGGGGAATGAAACCCGAAATATTCATATGGGTATACAAGGCAATAATAATGCCAAGAATTCTTTACGGTGCCATAGTGTGGTGGCATAAAGCTGCTCAAAGTACCAACAAAAGGGAACTAGACAAAGTTCAAAGACTGGCTGGACTGATGGTATCGGGGGTGATGAAATCAACCCCGACGGCGTCACTAGAAATGGCCCTCGGTCTAAATCCATTGGATATAGAAATAAAAAGGAGGGCAACAGAGCAATGGTGTCGACTAAAAAGCCATAAACTCTGGAAAGGGATACACACAGACAAAGGTCACGTGGAAATAGAACGCGAATATATAGGTAACCTGTCAATGATCCTAGCAAATAATGATCTCATCAGGAAAGCAAGGATCTTTGACAAAAAGTACAAGATACACATAGGTACCAGAGAAGACTGGAAAGTCGCGGATGAGGCGGGCATTGTCGCGACCACCTGTTTCACTGATGGCTCCAGGAAAGAATCTACAAAGCTATCTGGCTCCGGTATACTGATCACACATCAGGACGGTACAGAATATGAAAGAACCGTAAAATTGGGTAAATACGCTAGCGTGTTCCAAGGAGAAATAAACGCAATCCTAGAGTGTGTGAACACTATAAGCGAATGGCCCGACAATACGGAAAAAGTCATCATATACAGTGACAGTCAAGCAGCGCTAAAAGCACTAGATAAAGAAGAAACAACGTCGGCGTTAGTTAAAGAATGCAAGGATGCTCTGAACAGGCTGGCCAACAATACTGCGGTCACTGTGGCCTGGGTTCCAGCAGAATGTCCTGCATTTGCCGCTGCAAGAAGAGAAGTATTGGGCTCAGACGTCCTATCTGAGGATGATCTGAGCAACATTACAATAGGGCAGATGTTAAAATTCTGCAAAGTAACAGGTAGATTCAATGGGTCGCCACCAACGTGAGTTACCAGGTAACTCAAAACCCTATACGGGTCTCGGGGAATTGGGTGAAATGGTCCCAGCATAAGTGAACTGATCACCCGTCTGGTGCTCGCGCTGGCGTCCCCACATAGTAAATAATAATAATAATAATAGTGTGTTTACGGCTACTGCCACTAAAGTCAAAGTCAAAGTCAAATTTTTTTATTGAAACTTGGCCTTCAAAAAAGGCTCTTTTTCACGTCGATAACGAATTATTTAATCATAATATATTATGTCTCAAAGCTACAAACTACTAGCATTTCGGAACGACCACTGCTGAGAAGAAATGCCGAAAGAAACTCATGAAACAGTCTTGGTCGCCTAATATGCCAGAGGGGCTATTTATTAACTTTATACATACACTAGATTGTGTACAGTCAAAAATAAAATATAAGAAAATAAATAAAATAATATAATAAAACATGTTATGTTTGTGATCAAGTAACCACAATAAATTGGTTAAGAACAAAAAATAAAAATAAAACTCGAATCAGGATCGAAGCAGGATCCCCCTGGCCACTAAATGGCGGTAGTCGTAAAAGTCATGTTAGATGCCTTTAGGCGACTTGAATAAAATCTGACACCAGTGTTAGTCACCGCGCAGAATAGAAAAATATGGCGCCTCTCGTTTCGGAGGCCAAGATCCACTTTGGGGTCACTGAGCCAGCGGAGTAGTAGTAGTAGTGTTAGTCACCACACTCGATAGAAAGATCACACTCCTCTTTTTCGTAGTGGGTTCAAATCACAAATCGACCCGGTCCCGTCCCGTCTTGCCTGATACCTGTGGTCCCGCGGGACTCGCCGGGACGCCGCGCAGGGACCATTCATCTTGTGATCTTGTCCAAGTTTCACTAACTTTAAACATACCTCTCATTTTCTGTCGTAGATTGTGTTCACTGCAAAATTAATTATTATAAATATATTTTAATATGCATCTTCCATGCTGGTCTGGGAGCGAAGAAA
Source organism: Ephestia elutella (assembly GCA_018467065.1). Classification (NCBI taxonomy): domain Eukaryota; kingdom Metazoa; phylum Arthropoda; class Insecta; order Lepidoptera; family Pyralidae; genus Ephestia; species Ephestia elutella. Next base: position 1,150,177 of record CM031569.1, read on the forward strand.
AAACATAGAATATACCAGCTGCTTCTCTTCCCGCGCAGATTGTAAAAGTCAATCGAGGGAAAGGGCTTTAAACTGGGGATTCCTCCACTCATAGGCGATGGGCTAGCAACCTGTCACTATACCTGAATCTCCATTCCATCAGAGAGCCCACTATTCAGCTAAGCGTGGCCTTCGAGTCTCACGACTCTTGGCTCTTTCTACCCCGTAAGTGATAAAGACGTGATTTTATGTATTATTATGTATATTTTAATATTATTAATATCCTATTAATTATTATTAACGTTTAATTGAACGAAAAAAAAGAGAATCAAATAAAGAATTTATCCCATATAGGGATTTCTTCCAGTCAACCAGCGATAGCTGAGAGGACATTTACATAATAGCGGGTACAAAATTTAAAAAGAAAATATTTAATAAATTTAATTTTTATTTTATAGAATATATTGACTAAGCTTGTTGTGAATATACATCTATATACATATAATAAAACAGTAAAAATATTTTGTCTGTACATTTAATATTTTTGACTGAAATGGATAGAGGGAGACCTAAAAAGAACAATAGAAAGCAAAAAAAAATTTTTGGAATTTCTTGTCTGTCTGTCTATCTGTCTGTCTGTCTGTCTGTCTGTCTGTCTGTATGTATGTACGCGTTTCACGCAAAAACTACTGGACGGATTTGAATGAAACTTTTTTTGTTGTATAGCTATTAAGCCTGGGCAACATATAGGCTATAATTTATTTTGAAAACTGGAACACCTGATGAAGAACCATAACGGAACAGCTAAACTATAAGTAATATGGAAATGGTGCCTTAACAAAAATCGTTCAACCTGATGAGCATTTTCTGCCGACGTATAAAAATTGAAGATCTGGAACATCTGATTAAAAGCTCCAAGAGACCAGCTACACTATAACATATATGGAAATGGCGCCTTAGCAAAAATCGTTCAACCTGATGAGCATTTTCTGCTGACGTATAAAAATTGAAGATCTGGAACATCTGATGAAAAGCTCCAAGAGAGATTTTTCATCTAAGCGAAACTCACGCGGGCGAAGCTGCGGGCGACAGCTAGTATAATATATTTTGATAAATGATGTGATGTGAAAGTAAATAAGTATAGTTGTTTTACCAGATGTTTGTAACTCTTCAGGATAATAACGCATTGGATACTTTTTATCCCGAAATCGCCATTTATCCCGAGATATATAGAAAAAGTTAGTAGAAGCTTATTTTTCCACCAGTCGAGCATCATTTACGTAAAATAGAAAAAACAGTGCTAACGTAAACATATTTTAATCTCGTGACTTTCCTAAACAGCCTCCATGCACAAAATATTCCACAGGAAGCGAAAATAGCTCTGCACCCTCGCATTATGACCTTGAACTGTCAAACGGCTGTCAAAGTTGACAGCGAGTGTCACCGGCTGACAGGTTTGAGGTGATCAATTAGCGGTTGACTAATTGGCGAGTAAATAGAGACGTCCGCTTGAAGTTAGCGCCGTCGGTAGAGTCGTTAGAGGGAACTATTTAATTATTCAAAATTTGTTCATTACTTAGTATAATATTACCTCCTCACTCGGTGGACCGACGACCTGGTGAAGGTCGCGGGATGCGCATGTATGCGGGCAGCGCAGGACCGGTCGTTGTGGAAATCCTTGGAGGAGGCCTTTGTCCAGCAGTGGACGTCTTTCGGCTGAGATAGATAGATAGATAGTATAATATATTGGTGTGTCATCAATAATTTACTTGCCAATAAAATCAGAATAATACATAGTGTCTGTGTAAAAATATATAGAAGTTCTGCCAAAAATTTATCAGTTCTCCCCTTAGTTTATATTATAACTCTATAAGCCCTAACTTCACAAACATACCATAGTCAAATATATGGCTTGATCGTTTAGTAACTATAACTATTTAATAACAGACTTGTAATGCAAATTTAAATAATTTTAACCTTACGGTCCATGTGACATGACTGTAACGAAACGTGTAATTAAGTCACATAATTTGACTAAGGTGTAGAGTTTGTGAAGTTTTGGCTTGTAGAGTTAGAGCGTGTAGAGTCAGAAGCTTGGCTCTGCTTGAGATCTGATAATATTTTGAAAGTGCAAGCCATATGGCCTGCCTTGGCAATGTTTTACATGAAAATGTTTTTGGTGGGATTTTTTATCTAATTATACATATGTATATTAAAACAAGTAAAAATATTTTGTCTGTACATTTAGTTATTATTGACTAAAATGGATAGAGGGACCTAAAATGAATAATAGAAAGCAAAAATATTTTTTTGAAATTTCATATTGTGATAAGCGGCTAAACTTATCTTGTTAAGGGATTTCATCACATTACTTTTAGTGATAAATTGCTACATTCTTATGCTATTAAATATGATATGCATGACTACACCCATGCTCAGATGCTCGCCGTACGATAATAATAAAACTAATTGCATTCCCTTGCAGCCACCGTAATGATTAAAATAATTGCCATCGGACACAAATTGACTACATTGCAGAAGAATATCGCTTAAGTAAATTGAAAAAAACACGCCCCTTTAAATTTGGTTATTATTGCTTTTTTCCTATACAGGATCATTTGTCAAACACTAACAAACTTCCTGAAAATACTCATGAATATGAGAGCAATTCTGAAATCTCAAAAAAAAACAGCTGTTCCATACATTTTGGGCAAGTAGGTATTGTAAAATGTATGGAACAGCTAATTTTTGTTTTGAGATTTCAAAGTCGGTCCCATACAAAAAGATGCTTATATTTATGTAGTACTTTCACCCTTAGGAAGGTTGTTAGTGTTTTACAAATCACCCTGTATATCAAAATTATCAAGAATTTATTACTTGGTCTCTACAAGAGTGGAGAGAAACGGTGACGTGTTTTAACAAGCAATAGTATATCGATATACAATTTCGAATTTGCCAGATCTCACGGTCATAGAATCAACCGCAAAAGAATCGCCTTTACAACCAAAGTATTTCCCAAGACATAGAAAAAAAAACAATTCACATTTTAAGCGATGTTTGGACGATACCAAAACGCCCCCTAACTAAACGTACATTCATATGACGTTATGCGTAAAAAATGGACAAATTACATATTTTTAACAATTCTTATACCTTGTCCAGTCCCCAATTCTGTCTTCTGTACTCTTATTATTGTAGCCAACGGATCTACTTCATCCCACTCCCACTTAATGTCCACGCTTTATCATAATCTAAAAAAAGAGAGCATTAACGAAAGGCAATCTTTATCGCGTTTTGGACAATGAAAGCAAGTTGACAGCCGATGTCTTCATACCTCCAACAAAAACAATACCCTATCATTTTACACACTATTAAAACTCCAAAACACCATCTAATTCGAAATTACACTCTAAAATATGTTGAACAGAGTCGATATTTCCTTAAACTATCGATAGTTTCCCCATCACTAAAAGGTTATTTCTAACAAACGAACTCATTGGAATAAAAACTTTATGTCTTAGAAATAGAGATGGAATTTGAATGAGGAATATAAA